>JAUMJL010000453.1:0-361401 GCA_033558185.1 Dromococcyx pavoninus
GCTCCACTCCAGGCATGTCAAAGTGGTGGGCGAGGTCTGCGAAGGAGCGCGGCCAATGGCGGCGAAGCTTTTGCTTTCGTGCCCAATAGGGGAGCGGCGTCCACACGGTCCCCAGTCCACGGGAGCCGAGCGGGGCCAAACCCAGCTGCCGCCGCGGCCTCCTTCTCTTCGCGGCACCCCCACCCGCACGGCGCGGCATTGGCGGCGGCAGCGGCGGCCTCGGGCTTTGTCCCCGCGTCCCCTCCCCGCGGGGCAACCGCCTGCGGCCCAGCCCGGCCCCGCCGCTCCGGCCGCCGCACCCACGCGACCCCCTCCCGCTCGCCCGGAGGCGCCGCCGGCAGCGCCGCCTCCGCCCGCGGGGCCCGGGCCGAGCCGGGGGAGGAGGGGGAGCAGCGCCGCCGCCGCCGCCGCGGCCGGGCCCGTCCCCCACCACCTCCCCCGAACACCATAGGCGGCTCCGGCACCAAGATGTCCAACCGGGTGCTCTGCCGAGAGGCCAGCCACGCCGGCAGCTGGTACACAGCCTCAGGTACCGGCACCGCGCGCTGAATCAGCGCTTTCGGGGCCGCCGGCGGTGCCGGGACCGAGTAGGGGGTGACCGCTCCGCCCGCGCCGCGGCCGCACATGGCGGGGCTCAGGTGCGGTCGAGGCAGGAACGAGGCAGTGGCAGTGGCCGAGACCGGTCCGGGGAGCGGGTGGGCGGGGGTCACGGCTCTTTCGGGCCCAGTGGGGAGGGGGGAGCCGGGGGCAGTGGCCGGCACATGGCGGGTGGGGAAGGGCAGCTGGGAGTCGTGGCCCTCTGGGGCCCGGTGAGCAGCTGAGGGGGTGGGGGTAGCTGGGGGTCGCGGTGTTCCCGGGCGAGCCGATGGAGGTGGAATCGTGGCTTTCCCGGGCCTGGTGAAGGTGGGGAGGTAGGAAGGCCGGGGTCTAGTTCCTCCCGGGCTTGATGTGGAGCGGGGAGGGGGTAGTGGGCGAGTCGGTGGTCGCGGTCCTCGCAGGTGAGCAGGTAGAGGGGGGGCAGCTGAGGGTCGCGGCTGTCCCGGGCCCTGTGGGGGGTAGGTGGAGTAGGGAGAGGGGGAGCCGGGCGCACCGGCCAAGCCGGGCCCGACAAGCAGCTGAGGAGGTGGGGGAGAGCCGGGGGTCATGGTCCTCCCGGTCACGGTGAGCAGATGGGGAGAGGAGGGAGGGGCAGGGGGTCTCGGCCTCCCAGGTTCGGTGGGGAGAAGGGGAGATGGGCGTCGGGGCTCTACCGGGCCCGGGGAGCGGGGGGGGTAGCCGGAGATCTCGGTTTCCCAAGCCTGGTGAGTGAGTGGGGAGGGGAGTCGTCGGGGGTCGCGGCCATTCCGGTCTTGGGGAGCGGGTAGAGTGTTGGGGGGGGGGGCGGGGCTGCGGGTCGCGGCTCTCCCGTGCCTGGTGTGCGGGTGGGGAGAGGGAGCTGGGAGTCGTGGCCTCCCGCGGCCGGTTAGCGAGTGGAAGGGGGTGAGAGTGGTGGGGTGGGGTGGTGTTGCTTGGGCGCTGCCGGGGCGGGCAGAGCTGTGGAGGGGGCTGTCGGCGAGCGGGGCTCCTGCCCTGCCTCCTGCCCTGCCTCGACTTCAGCCCAGCGGCGCCTCCCGTCTGCCCCCCCCGCCTGTCCCCACCCTAAAGCCACTGCTGGGGGGGCCTAATACTGTGCTCTTGATCGGTGTAAAAGCACACCAACAGGCTTCGGTATTTTGAATTGCTCTTGTGTTTTGCTGTTATTTTCTTTTTCCCTTTCTGAAAGCATGTGGGATATCTGGGGTGTTCTGCACTTTCAGAAGGCAGGTGATGCGGGTTGTGTGTAAATAAAGAGGATTATTTCATTTCTTGTAGTCCAAGTCTCTTCTTTCAGAGTGCTTTCTGTAGCAGGAGTGAAAAGTTACAAAGGAGCAGTATGGAATGGGCTGCTTCTGTCCGTTTGAAAATGTAGTATTTGCAGGGAAAGAATAGAAGACATGATGTGTTGGAGGGAGGACTAGCGCTCCCATCGCCCTGCCAAAGAAAGACAGAAGCCTGTAATAATGGCTTGGTAGCAGTATGTTTGGAAAGAAGTTTGGCTGGTTTGGAGATAGGACTTCTGTTTTGGATAGAACACATGTTTTTAGTTTCAGAGCTGTGAAGGAGATTTTTAAGGGATGGACTTTTAGTGGCCTTGAGTGAAGCTCATCACAAAACTGCAAGTCAACAAGCTTAGATAAAGAACAGTTCAGAGGGATGGGAGGAATACAATTAGAAAAAAATGGATGCATTCAGGATCCTAAATGATGTTTAAGAAGAATTAGATGTGAAAAGTCACATGCTTCCCTTGACTGTAACAAGTGCAGTTTCCCTTCTCCTCCATAAATTAATGAACGAAGGTATGGGGCAAAAATTGAAAGGCAAGAAATGCAGGGAGAAGGCTAGCACGGGAAGAGGCATGTTGTGAGATAAGTAGCTGGTTTTCGGTGGGTGGGTAGACAGTTTTGGGATTGGTTTTCTTCCGAGTTTAATATTTCAAATATTAACTGTTGTGTCTGTTACAAAACTGGTCTCAAATCTTCATCCAGTTTTGATAGCTTGCAATTATGGGTTTTTCCAACGTTGTAGAAAGTTAAGTAGTACTCTTCTTACAGAGAGCAAACAATATCATGTCAAAGGTATAGATTTAAACATCAAAGTGCGAAGATAGACATCAAAATGTTGAAGCTTTGTGGTAACACTTAGCATCTTGCTTGTGTTATTTATATTTTCATTTATGAATAAGGAAACTGATTTGCGACGTGGAAGGCTGTGTGATCTTACACATAAATTTTGTAGTTTGTTTGATATTGGATTTCATGCCAAGTTACTGCTGGATAGTTGCAAATAAGAATTTTTAAGTTTTTTAATAATTTTAGAGACATAGGTGCTGTGTTTGGCTGGTTTCTTTTCTGTACAAATTCAGTGTGTAATTTTGTTAGACTGTGCCCTGGTAAGTCTGTGGGACTGGTTAGGCCAGTACTACTTGTCTGTAGTAGAATATCCAAAAGCATGCTGCTCCCGTTGCTTTTGGGCATCCCTCTGGGTGTTGCTTTTTGAAGTGGTATGGAATGGTTGCCCACACACACACACACACACACACACACACACACTGCATGAAAAAAATCCAAACTGAGTCATGTTGTAAGGAGCTACGGTGACTGTACTTCTGACAAGTTAAATTGTACTTGTTACACTGTGGTGAGTTAAGGGGTTGATATTGTGTACGCTCGAATTTTGGGAAGTGTGTTTTGTTTTCCTGTGTAGGGTTTTCCTTAAGCAAGAGCGTTACTTAGGTGTCTTGCTATAGAACAATCTTGTGCTGTTCATGTAGGGTATGTGGGAATAGGAATTCTCCCTGTTCAGCAAGATGGGGACTACCCAGTATTTGCTACTTGGGAACTAGGTTTTGTGTGCCATTTAGGAACGTTTGTCAAAGCTGAAGAAGAGACAAATGAGGAAAGAGAGTCTGTGTTCACCACAGACTTAACTGAAAATCTTACTGTATTTCAGGCCAAACTCACAAGTCACCTGCCATTTCGAACTTGTAACATAGGCTCCATCATGGTACCTGAAGAAAGTCTTGGGTTTTAACTATATTGTTTCAACTGGCATAGCTTCAAGGATGGAGCTGGGGCTGGGATTAGAGTCTAAATTGTGATAGTTCTTTATTGCATTCCTGCAGTTCTCTTGGAATTGTGTTGTCAAGTCCTCCTACCTGCTCTGTTCGTGCTTACTGTCTCGGCCAAGAAGCGATTTGCTGGGATATAAATATAAACTGGTTAGCATTTAAGCTTCCTGTTTCCTGAAAACTGCTGTGTCTTTCTGACAGAGCTGAGTTTGATGACATGAGGAAAGCAGATGCCCTGTAAACCCTCATCCTGCTCCATAGTTCAGATGACCTTGTCTAAAAGGGCAATGAGAAGCATGAGTTTTGAAGCATGTGTTAAAAATCATTGTGTCTGAAAGTGTTACAGAGATGCTGTGTGAGGGTGAGGTTTTTAAGTGGCAGTTTATCTGGAGGTGTGTGGCATGTGAGGGTAGAATATCAACATGTAGAATGCTGCATGACATCCTGAGGTGGGGCAGGGGTTGACTGCAAAAGTGAAGTGCTATATTTAAAAAGAAAACAAACCAAAAATTTGCATGTGTGAGATCTGGCTGTAGAAATTGGCCTTGGCAAAGAATGGCTGAAGTCAGCTGAGGGAGAAGAGGACAAAGGATGCTTCCAGCTTTTGTGGCCAGAGGATATCCTTGAACTGGATTAGCTAGCTCCAGTGTGCTCCAGGAGGGGAAGCAATATCAGAGGTGAAGCCGCAGCCAAGTAAGAGGGATCCACTGCTCTTCATGGAAGGTCAAATGTAATGTATGTAAGAGCGTTTAGAAGCAATAACCCTTCTTGTCTTTAGAGACTGCTCATTTCTGTGGGGCAACAACTGCTTCAGCTGAAAGTAAACCCTCACTCCCCTGTTTTCTCCAGGTATGAGATATGCACTGCCTATGTTCTGCCTTGGCAGGATTGGTAGAATGCACTACATTCTACTGCAAATCCATCACCTAATTGTATGATGCTAATTAATGTTTCAGAGCAGGTGAGGCTGGCTGTGCAATTATGCACATCCAGACATGTTCATGTGTTAATGTCACATCTAACTATAAGTAAGCAACTTTGTTGTTATTGGAGGGAATGTGAGGTCCCAGGCTGAAAACTCGCTGCATCCTACTCACTTGTTAAAGCTGGGAAGTGAGGTGAGGAAGATATGCTTCACAGTGGTGTTAGCTTTTAACTTCCCATGTGTTCTAGGTCCATAAATGTGCTGTTGTAAAGAAAAATTTAAAAAGCAAGTTCCTTAGGGTTATGCAGCTGAGCTCAGTATGAAAAATTTGACGAAAGTTATCATATCTTCTCCTCTAGAATTCTTGATGTGAGGAAGTTCACATTCATTCCATGACAGTCTGTGTAGCATCTTAATGAACTGTAGATATGGACCTGTGGAGCAGCTGCCTGGCAGCAAATTAACAGTGAAGTCTGTCTGGTCAATTGTTCCTCCTCCTCCTTAACAGCAGCACTGAATGTGGGAAGTTTTTCAGCTGAGCTTCCAAACTGAAGTAGTGCTATGGCCATTGCTTATAGTGGGCCACTGGTCTAAATAACCTATTTTTCACTTGCTGACCTTGATTTATATGCCTGCTTTTAAAAAGGTTAAAATAATACCTGTCATGCCATTGCTTCTGTAGACTAGCAGCCTGGCATCTGGTGGCAACTTAAAACACTTGCAAAAATGAGATAAAGGCATACCATGTAAATAAAAGTATCACCCTGTTGCCTTGCTGTCATGTAGACTGTTTTTTTTAAAAAAAAAAGGTATCACTGTGTGTAGTGAAAAGTACTACACTCTGATTTATTTTTGGAAGTAAGTCCCGCTCCTGCTGGATTAATTAAACCACCTAGTGTCTAGACCTCTGGAGAAATTGATTTTGACCATCAGGGGGAAGAGGAAGATTAAGGACAACTTGAAATAAAAATGGCATAATTTTCCATGACTTTGAATACAAGATAGATACGTTTCTAGACAGAAAAAGAGCAGCTGAAATATAACGGGAATGACATGCTATCCTGAACATGGACTATTTGCAGGACAGGGTATGGATACTCTCTCCTGATTTACTCCTCCGTATGAATAGATTCTGTAAGTGCTGGGCAGTTCTGTGGGGAATCAGTCCATACATTCTTGAAATGAAAATAATCATTAGCATATGCGCATCTTTTTTCCTGTACAAGTGAGATGTCACACAGCAGAGTGTTTAACATGGCTTATTCACTGGCAGCTGGCCTGCCTTGCCTGGATCATGGAAGTGCAAGTTGAATGTTGTACCACACTTTATTAAAACATTTGATAATATTTTTTGTTGTAACTTTTCCCCAGCCAGTGTCACGCTCCTGCAGATAAAACACAAAGGTTTTTGGTAGGCTATTCCAAATCACAGAAGCAAAATCAAATTGGAAGCGTGTGTGGATAACAATATTACATGATCTGAAGCTTGGTCTGCAAAACGAATTTGTCCTTCTATTAGGTGTGGCTTATTTATCTATTTTTCTTGACCAAGCCATAGTGGTCAGAGGTGTGCTTTCTGGTAGCCTATACCAAGTCCTATTAACTGGGAGACCTTCAATTTTCACATGCTTATTGATGCAAATGTGAGTTGGCAGAGTAATTGCTGTGTCAACTTGAAAGGCCTTTGGGTTTATTGTCTTCAGAGCTGTCCTTTATGATAAGCCAAGTAAATGGTCTCTCTTTACATAAATGTTAGAAGAGAGTTTAAGCATCACAGTACTCTTGCATTCAGAATTGATTTTCTGCTGCCCTGGCTTGTAAGTAAAAGAATCCCACAGGAGGTAGGCGCTAACATTTTGTTGCTAGTGTTTGTTAGGATTAAACTTCTAACTTGTTTGAACAAGAAATGCCAGAACTTCCAAATAACTGGCTGTCATGCAGCCAGGGATGTTCAGACCTTATGTTTTGGAGTGAGGTCTGCATGATAGTGGCTAGGTCAGCTGGAAAGGCTAATAGTTCAAAGAACTTCTGCAGATCAGAAAGTAAATGAAAAGACAGTTATATGCCACAAATGATCTGTTCAGAAAAGATGCTTCTTTTAAAGTTGGTCGCTATTTTAGCATGTTTATAGTCTCTTCTCCTTTGCAATTCCCAATAAGACTTGCATTAGTGTTTTTTTATTTTTTTACACCCTTTCTACCAAATACTGTTATTTTTCTTATGCCAAAACCCACTAATTCTCTGTTAATAGCTCTTTGAGGTAGCCAGTTTCGACATGCAATAGCAGTGTGATTCTGAGATAATATAGTGGTTTTCACTTGCACCTTCTGGGACTTGGGGGCCCTGGAGAATGACACAAGTGTCTGTTTTAGTAATCCCAGTGTTTGTATGCTTGAGCGGAAACCTCTCCTGAACATCAATGGAAGTGTGTACATTAGTTATAGTTATTTCTGCTCTGCCATGATATTGCTGAATGTGTGTAATCTGTTCACCAAGCCTGCTACCCGTGGTTTCTGAGGGCAAACACCACTGCTGGCATCTCTTTCACTGACCCTCAGAGTGGCTGCATCCTACGTTAACTTAGAGCAGAAACCCTTTTCTGCAGCGTTGTATCTAAATCTGCAGCAGCTGAAGTCGTGTGCAGTCTTGTGTGTTGTTAGACTATGAATGCAGACAAGGGCTTGAGGAAGATGGTTCTATATCAGAAAAGAGTCTTTTTATGAAAGTGCTTAATTCAGATGTGCCCAGAACTCTGGCGTGTTCCCCAAAATTTGAGTAACTCATCACAGTTCATTCATGAATGTAATGTGCAAATAATAAATCACCATGTCATTTGTAAATGGTCAGGACAAATGGATCCAGGAAAAAATGCGAAAAGTGTGTGAAGGTCACTGAAATGAGGGAAAGTTTTGACCTGATCTTTTTCTACAACAAAAGAGCTTTCTGCAGTAGCAGATTAATTAATGTACTGATCATGAAATCTTAGTGTTGTGGCATTAGCTGTATTTGCAGTGGTCCAGCTATTAAGTTCTTGCCTTGCACTCTGTGAACAACTAATCCTAGTGTCTTGTAAATTTGTAAAGTATTTGTTTTACAATACTAAATACGAAATGTTATGTTTCTCTCCCTTAGATCTTATGTCTTTTTTTCAGACATTTTATGGGGAAATTGGATGTGTCCTTGCTGGCTCTTGTATGAATTAATCATGGAACACAGTGTTAATATGCAGACTGTATTATTTAACATCGTATTCTGCAAAAGTATACTGGAATAATTTAAAATACAGTTTCTAGGCTATTATTTCTAGCTGAATCACTTAAATATGGTGAGAATCAAGCTACTCCAAGTAAAGAATGTAGACTAAACTTTTACTGTACAGTTGGAATTGAAAAAGAGCTTTACACTTGGTGCAGTCCTGGTATTATTAAAATAGACCTACAAGTATCACTTATTGAATACTCTTACAAATTCATATTATATTTAGCATGTATTAGAGCCAAGATCACTTTCTCAGAGCTATAAAACAGAAGGTCATTTGTTGGGATCTCTGAATGGCCTAACTGATAAGATATTTTATAAAGCTAGGTAAGTGTCTGTTGGTTGATATTCTTAACGAGTGGCATTGTAGTTTGGTTGTTTCCTAATAGCTTTCAGTAAAGGAAATCAAAGTGCTAGTGGAATACTGGAAAACTGGGACATGCAAGTGAGAACTGCCACCAAAGCAGAGTTCAGTGTTTCTGTTTTGGCTTCAGGGTGTTTTTTCCCCTTTCAACATTGCCTGCTGTTTTATGTTCATCTTGGAGTGTGTATAATGGAAATTTATGTAGCATCAGTGTACTCTTTATTTGTATCTTAATATATATTCCCCAGACCTACAGTTTGCCTAAGTAAATTTCTACCTTGCTTATAGGCTGATTTCACTGTTTCATCAGTATTCAGTATTGGTAGAGAGTATATGCTAAACTTCAGAGAATGTGCCCATCAGCGTGATATTCCTGAGAAGTCCTAGTCTTTGTATAGGTGAAACTTGTTCTTTATTCAAGGATTTGGCTTTTGTTGCAGTGAGGAACGCCCTGCAAGAACAGACTTATTTACTACTCCGTTCATATGCTGTAATGTTCAGTAGAAGTATTTTTGAGGCTGCCCATTCATAAATTGGTAAATGTAGTTGAAAGATAAAAGATGTAAGGTTCATAAACAAAAATTTGGCTCTTGTAGGGTGGGAGTCATACTTAGACAAGTAAAAGCTGTCAAGTAGAAGTGTGAAAGCTGGGGACTGCAGTGCTACTGTCATTGTGCTCCAGCATTACTTGCATTGCTACTGGTGCTGTACACATGCAACCAAGGGAGAACTGAGCACTTTTACTTGGTGCTGCTCTGAATTTTGGTTGAGTCTTACACTCTTCCTGTGAAAAAGCATTCACTGAGACTGAGGATTCAGAGCACGCAAGCACTGCAAGCACTACCAATCTGAAAAGGTGGTTTTGCAGCAGTAATGGTGGATGCTGGGATAGGAGCAAGTTCCCATTGTATTGTGTGGACACTTGTCATATAAGCGCTTCAGCCTCATGTGACGAGGAGAGCTTGGCTGGGAAAGAATGTTACTGTTTGGCTTAACCCACAAAACTTGGACCATGACAGCTGTAAATTGAGGTGATGAACCTGAGCATGTGACTGTTGGGTGTCTTTGTCTTATTATTCATTGGGTAATGCTGGCTTGCATTTAATGGGTAAGGATTCCTTCTTAATTTAGTTCTTTGTGAGGGGATAACATTGATTGTGAAAATAATATTTATCCCTTTAGTCCAGATATTTGAGCAAATGCTGCATGTAGCTGTATTCATAAATTTGTCTGGTAGAGACTTGGTCTGTGCTTGCAATTATTTTTAATTTGGTATAATTTATGCCAGTTTCCAAAACAAAACAGGATGTGAAATAATTGTCAATAATGTCAGCATTCTTCAGTTATGTACCTATATTTATACCTTACTTCATAGAATTGAAATGCAGGTCTTAATGTTATGTGCTTCAGTGATGCTCATGTTTTGCTGCCTAATCTTCCTTTAATCAATAAGAGGTCTGATCTTACAGTCTGAATGCTGAAGTGTATTGATTGTTGTGTCCAGAAGTTTCATCTGTAAGGCTTTCTGTCCTTCTGTCTGGATTACCCTTAAAAATGTGGTTGAGCTCATCCTGCCAGCTTTCCCAAGGTGGACTTTCCACCTGTGGCTTTCCACATCTCCTGTTTCTCTCATTGTTGCAGGAGGATAGTTAGGCAGCAGTGCTATTCCTCGTCCAAGCTTGTGAGCTGAAGAGATGGATATTTACAGCAGTTATCTCAGTGACTATTTGCAACAACTCTTTTCCAGTTTAACTTAATTTACATATGAACCAAACTTATAGAGCTCTTCATGAAGAAGCTACTCATCTCCTATAATACAATTCCATATGGCAGAGTGTATCTGCTGTAAATAGTGTGAGTTTACTTATATTTTATATATTCAAGTCAAATATTTTGACTTTCACCTTAAGTACTGTCATGTTTGATAAATTGGAAGAAAAACTTCTCTGAAGTTGATGATAATTTGGTAACAAGAAAAGTACGGTTTTAGAATATCCCCGTTAAAGTATTTGTAAACACAAGAAGCTGCAGGTAGGCTGAACTTCTGTCAGTTCATGTGGGTGCTGTTAGATTTTGTTTTTTCCCTTCCCTTTAGCTAAAAAGGTCAGGTGGATATGTTGTACTCTGCATTCTCTCTTTCCCTTAGTCTTTTGAGAAAGAAATTTGATTACATGTTTTATTAAAATAGTCCACTATGTATCATTTGAGGTGGAAACTTACTTTAGGTCTGAGTTAATGATTTAAGAAGGTGTTAAAGGAAAAAAATGTAAAAGTAGATGTGTTACTTGGTCCTTAAATAAACACTGACAGAAGTTTCATGCCTTGGGTCATACAAATCTGTTATTTTACTGCCTCCAGGAGAAAAAAAGTTTGCTAGTTTGTCAGTGTGTGCTGTGATAGCAGACTAAGCAAACTTGGGCATCTTACTCTGCTATTAAGCAGTAAGGTCAGAAGTTTTGGGCAGATTGGAACAACTGTATGGAATTTCAGAAATTACCACAGATTCTGAACTTTGTCTTTAAGCTGTTCAGCAAGTTACCTGATTTGTCTTAACCAAAGACAAATCACCTTAGCCACTTTCTTAATCAAAAGTCCTTGCTAAAGAAGGGACAGAGGAAGGCCAAGCACTGTGCAGTGTTAGGAAAGAGAGTCCCAAAGCTGCCTCACTTTGCTTAAGAGGTTCTGGCCCTTCCACTGTTGTGCTGCCTATGGATCCTCTTCTTGTAGGAGATAGTCGGGTGGGGCAGTCACGTTCTATTTAAGTCTCTGAGTAGCAGATGTTTGGAAAAACCTATGTTCTAAAGAGCTTCATTCAGAAAGTACTTTATTCTTCTATGTATTTTTTTTAACTGATTTGTGTCTTCAAGTTTAAGCATATAAAAAATAAAAGCAGTAAGACTGTAACAGAGTACTGTTTTGTTAGTTTCCTAGTAGCTTAGAAAGTGGATACAAATATAGATCTATTTATTTTTACTTAGCTACCCAAACAGCCTCCATTTTCTAATATGTCATTAATTCTTCTCTCCATTGCTTGTCTCTGCTGCTTGTAATTCCTCCAAGCAACAGAAGGAAATTGGTGTGGGGCTTTTTGACAATTTCATCATTTCACAAAGTCACTGTATTACAGCAGTGACAGTGGCTGATCAGTGTGACTGTTTTCCCTTGTTAGAGCTGTGGACAACAACTAAGGCATTGAAGGTTATGATAGGCTTAGGGAAATTATATTGCACCAATTTGCCTTCTTCATGTAGGAAGGTAGGGTTATTTATAACCACAGAAGTTGTCCTATTTTTCATGAAACCCCAGAATTTAAGTTTTGTATCAAAACCAACTTTGACACACACATATGTGAGTTTTCTAGAGAAAGCTTTTTGGCTATTGCTGCTGAGTAACTGGATTCTGCAAAAGTTGGTGTCTTTGTTCTAGTGCTCTGTAGTTCTTGTTAGCTTTCTGGAGAACTGTCAGCTTTATCTGGGCTATATGGAACATAGCTGTGAATTAGATTTAATTTTTACTTTTCCTGGCAGTTTTACACCTGTATGGCGAAGATGCAAACATCTGCCATGTGTGGTAGAGGAAAAGCAACTTACTGCACTGTACTTTACAGATGAACTCAGACACACAGTTCTGTCAGAAGTATAATATCAACTGAAAAAGTGCATCTATATTTTTCTTTGTTAATCATATGTTACTTACAACAATAGCAGCTGAGTGAGTTGTGCTTGAAATTATGTAATCTTTAAAATAAAGAATGTTGTACTGTTATTTGCCAGACTTGCTTCTTGAGGAACAGCTTTACATCAATATGTTTTCTTTGTGATGGGGAAAAAGCAAAATTTTTTAATGTTGTATTTCTAGAATGCATTTTTATCACCTGTCAGCTAATTGAATTGAAAATATTTGCCACTTGTTGGGGTACAGGATTTAGTTTTTAAAAATAAAGTTGTTAAATATTGGATTGATTGATTATCAAAATTATGTTGCCAGGAAGTTTCTATACTTAGAGTATATGCTGGTTGTTCAGAAGTTGTTTAGTAAGCATGGTGTCTTCTCATTTCTAGCTTTTTCCTGTGTATTTACAGTTTTTCCAGGTTACAGTGTGCTCTGTGTTCTTCTCTTGTGCTTGCTTTATAGTAATAAAGGACTAAACACCATAGCCATTGGCTGTCACGTCAATATGTAAGATTGTATTATAAAGTCTTCCCTTATTGGACTCTATTGGTATAGATCATCGTAACTCTTTACATCTGAATTCTGCAAATGTGGTTCCCAGAGGAATCAATTATCTCTTAGCCTATCTTTTGAGATCAGCAGCCATGCTTTCTAGTGATGAAACAGTGTGTGCTTCAGTCCGCAGAGCAAGAAACATAAATGTGTGTTTGGGTGTGCAGTAAATGAACTAACTTCCTGGACTAAGAGGTTGAAACTTTCCTTCTGTAACCTTCAACACTACAAGTGTGTTGGGTTTCCTTTTTTTTTTAGATTTAAACACAGGCTTTGATGCTTAAGATTTTAAATCTGGTAGGCTTCTGGACTTTAATTCTTGAGGTATTTTAGATTCTTTTATGGTTTCAGTATTTCCTTGTCTCTTCGTAGGACCCCAGCTGAATGCACAACTAGAAGGCTGGCTTTCTCAAGTACAATCCACGAAGAGACCTGCTAGAGCCATTATTGCACCGTAAGTTTGAAATCTATCTTTAGTATGTATGATGCTTGATTGAGTAAATGCTTCTTTGTTTTGAGTGATTTTGAAAACGCCGCCAAATCAAAACTTAGCAAAGTTGAAAACAAAAAATAATGAAATGCTATTCAGCTATCCAGAATAGTTTACTCTTTGTTATTTTAGTTTTGTTTTGTTTGTTGGGTCTGGTTTTTGCTTGTGCACAAGAGAAATAGGGATCATCTAAACTATTTAGGTAGAGTTCAGTTTCCTGAAGATAGCAGAGACATAAGAAAAGTATGTTGATCATTCCAATTTAGTATGAGGTGGAAGGAAACAGTAGAAGCACCACCTTAAAAATTATTTTTTCTGTGCTAACATAGAGTTGACGTAATGTTTCAAGTATTCCATAATAGCATTGAACATGCAGAAGAAATTGACCCAAATCTGCTGTAGTCTTTCTCTCAGGAATGTCAGGCAAGAGGCCTTTCAGCTGTGGATTAGGTAACCTGTATTCTCTCTCCAGAGCTGCTGGAGGTCTTTCCATGGTCTTGCCAAACTGTGCTGTTAACCATGCCTTTGTTTTCCCACCTGGAAAGTGGGATATGGCTAATAATGATTTTGTGAAAGACTGAAAACCCTGAGCATGTAGCAGAGAAACCTTTCAGAAGGTTATTTGACATTGTCAGGTAATGTACCTTGCTGGTTCACTAGGTCTCAGTCTCCTGTTTATCCACCGGGTGTCTATGTTAGTACCTTTCTGAGCTCTTTAAAATGAGTTTAAGTGGTGCTGAAATAAAACCCAAGGGTAGTTTTGAGGATAACTTGCTCCAGGTATCACTCTGTGGACATACATGTTAATAAATACAAAATCCTACGGTGCTGTCAATGGGAAACTTGTATCTTCAAACATCCTGTACCTTCCAGGGCTTGCAGCACGTATCCTCCTCAATATCATTGTACAAAAAGACCATCTGGAAAGCTGTAGTTGTGTTGTTGCACCTATTTGATTTAAAACGGATGATAGCT
Source organism: Dromococcyx pavoninus (assembly GCA_033558185.1). Taxonomy (NCBI): domain Eukaryota; kingdom Metazoa; phylum Chordata; class Aves; order Cuculiformes; family Neomorphidae; genus Dromococcyx; species Dromococcyx pavoninus. The sequence continues at coordinate 13,883 of JAUMJL010000453.1, forward strand.
ATTGCGATATCGTTGGTGTTGTGCAAGCACTGTGCAGTGTGGGCATGGGCCTTCTGCTGTGGATGTGCTGCTGAGTGACCACGAGCTATTCTCTACCTCTTGGCCTCGGACCCTGGGGAGTGAACATTCTCTGCAGCTAATACTTTTAGCGGTGTAAACTGAATCTTCTCCCGTTTTTAACAGTCTTCAAGGGAATGGTTCGTGAGATTTGGATGTGATATTTGAAATAAATAGTCAGAATAATTATGATTATTTTTTTTGAGCACGCATAGGTCAGAAAAGGCTCCAGGCCAGAGTAATAGGAAATGATAAAGCATGTTATCCCATTTGCTGTGATAAAAGCTACAATGGTGCATTCTATTCCTTACCTTGTGTCCATTCATTCTATTGCTGAGATATTCTTCAATGACAGGCCTGTTTTATTCTCTGTTTATCTGCTGGAATGTGTAGTCTCTCTTTGCCAGACCCCTCTGCTGTCATTGTATACACCTGCTGGGAGTGTGGTTAGAAGGTCTTTGTCCAGCAGCTTGCTATTCTGTTGTCTCCTGGCTGCACTCTTAGCATTACCGTGAGTTTCTGATAATACACAGTTCTGTAGTCTGATTACTAGTATTTTTACAAGTAACAAATTTATTTGATCTGGAGGTTTACTTAGTAACTTTCACTGATAGTTCTTTAACAAATATGTCCCTCATTCAGTACTTGAGCAGTGCTCTCCGGCTTGTTCAGAAGTTGATTTTTGGATTACTCTTACTATTTCTAGTTCGTTGGGGACAAATAATATTTAAGATATTAATATTTAATAACAATATCAACATATTTGAGATGTTAAACAGTATTTAATGTTAACATTTTGTACATCCTGATTTGCAGCCATGCAGGATATACCTATTGTGGATCTTGTGCAGCCCACGCTTACAAACAAGTGGATCCTAATATTACGTAAGTATTAAAGTTTATCTTTACAAAGCATAAGACAATGCCATTGCAGTTCTCTGAGAAACTGAATGTTCTTTTTACATTCTTTTCATTCTTACACCTTACACTCAGATTTAATTTTGTACTCTTTTTAGTCTTTTATGCATGCCTTCTCTTTTAGCATCATGAATGTTCATATTGTTTGTACGTTACAAAAGGAAAAAAATAATGTCATGTTGTTGATAATATAAAACAGTATTTTAAAAAATTATTGATAACTAACTTTTTTTAGAAGGGAGGGGTTAAAGGTGTTCTTTTTGCAGGTAATAGCATTTAATTTACTTTACTTTTACTTATGGCTTGATGTTCCCCTGCTTTTATAAAAACCTGTGCTATTGTTTTTCTTGGTTTATTTTATTGACAGGTTTTGATTGCTTTTAAAGTATATCAAAATATTTGATCATGATTCTGCATTGGTTTTTCAGTGCAGGATTATGGGCTGAATGCTACCAGGATTCTCTTCTGCTGTGGAGAAAGTGACCAGTGTGTGTGTATAATATTTGAAGTCAGTGAAAGTTACTTGTAATAATTTTAAATGGCCTTGTGTTTCTAACTGCACGACAGTTTAAAAAAAAAAAAGAAAAATTAAAAAACCCAACACGCTGCTGTAGTCTGTGCCTGCCTCTGAAAATAGGAATCCAGTTATTCTAGCTCAAAGGAATATAATTCTTGTGTTCTGCTGACTGCAACATTTTTTTTAAATTACAAAAATTTAAACCATCTCCAGTATTTACTCAAAGAATATGTTTTGCAATGTTAATATAAAAACTGGCCATGTCTATTACTGGCTTATCAGATAATATATTGTAATGCTCTCCAAAGACAATGGTTTTGATTGTTTCTAAACTATTGTAAACAAAGTGAAGATAACTTAGTGTAGCAGATATCTAGTTCCTCTAAAATTTCTAGAACAAGTTGCATTCCCCAGGTTTAGTGCAATATAGTTGATTGAACTTTCTGGATCAGTTGCTGTTTTGCCACGTGGAATGTTTAGAGTTAATCTTTCAGCTGAAGTATTGCATGTTGGCGTATTTTGTTTCTGTGAGCTCTGTAAAAACTTATAGTATTTTAGTATAGCTTTCTATAGTGTTCCACATGTAAGGGGAAAAAAAATCTTTACCTACCGTCCATCCCTTTAGTTCAGTGCCAGAAACAAGATTATAAGATTCTGAATCTGAAAGCTGAATTTCCTATAGTGTTCTGTAAGTCCTATGGCAGGAGACCCTTAACATCTAATCAAGAGCCAGGAGCTGAGGACTTGATGAAATAACATCCTGATGGCATGTGAAAGCTTGCAGTATCTGCAAGGAACGTGCAGGTCCAGTTGATGCAACTGCTGGATAAAAACAGCTTTTGAGAATGACTTATGTTTGAATTTGGTAAAATCTGAAGTAAGGCTAATCAAGTAAATAAGTGAAAAGCTCTGAATAAATGATAAATCCATAATGCTTCTTTGAGGGCACACACCTGTAGTTGTTGGAGGTGGTGTGTGACTGAAGGTTGCATTGGTCCAAGGAGAGAATCCAGAAATCTTTTCCAGGGGTCTATAACACATCATTTGGCTCCCAAATGAATCCAGTCAGACAGATTTCTTGCTGGTGAGTGCCCTTTGATATATAACCTGCTTAAGAGGTTTAGGGCTATGGGAAATATTTCTGAGACACCAAGCAAGGCTAGGACACAGATTTATCTGTGGTCTTACACACGGCAGAGTAAAACGATTGGTAACCACCAGAAAGTATCACTTTGTACATTTTATTAAACTTGTTTCTCTAAACCAAGTCTCTGTACAATTGCAGTTGTCTAAATGGTGGGCTTTTGTGTTAATTGTTGTAGCCGAAAAGTTTTCATTCTTGGGCCTTCCCATCACGTGCCCCTTTCCCGATGTGCACTTTCCAGTGTGGACATTTATAGAACACCTCTGTATGATCTCCGAATTGACCAAAAGAGTAAGTGCATGATAAACCTTACATCTTGAAGATTGCTGAGGCTTGATTATTAACTGTGGTGCTGCAATTCTGAGGACTTTCTTGTTGTTGGGCACTTAATGGCTTTGAAGTGGCGTACAAGTATAAATCTGTTTTCACTGCAATGAAAGCTAACTCTGAAAGATCCTGGTGGTTGCAAGCATTGCTAGATTATAACCTTAATGTCTCAATCTTTCCTTATCTTTTCCATTATGAGTGTGTGCCTCTTGACATGTGGCCTTTAAAAGGGATCTCAAGAAGTGTTACATTTGAATAATAGCCCACTACGTACCTGCTCCATTATTCTGTGAAGTTATTGTCTGCCAAAAAAAAGTACTTTAGTTTGAGTTTATTTCTGATAGAGGAATAATAGACCAAAACCCTGCTTTTATTTGGATACGTTATTGCATATTACTTTTTTAAACTGGCAGAGTACCTACAGAACTTAAAAACTCTTAGTCCATGGAATACCTTTCTTTCAGACTAAGCTTAAAAGTGTGATAAAGATATGTGATATTTTTTAGGTTTTTTGATTTTTTGTGTGTTTTGAGGGATAGCTAAGTAATATATTTTTGGGAAGGGCTAATAGCATTGATACATTGCTATTCCATCATGACCATGATTAAGCGAACTGGAATAGTTCAGACTTTCTACATAGTGCCTATAGAAATTTCCTTGGGTAACAGATGTTTCCATTTCTGTAGAACTCTTATGGAGTGGAGGAGGCAGAGCTGTACATCGAATTCTTCATCCAGTGGAGAGTTTTCAAAGCGTAGAGGTGGCTCTGCCTACCAGCAAGCACACTTGAGAGTAGAAAAGATAACTTAAAAATGTGGATTACTTAATCAGTTTTCACTGCGTCCGGATTTCATGATTCACTTAAATTGTATTAAATAATAATACCTCTGGCAATGGCTCAGCTGATCAGCAAGTTCTGTTTTTTTAAACCCTATGACGATATGTTTGTGAAAATAATTCAGTGACTGGGCAAATGGGTGCATATTTTCAAATGTGTTTTATTTGTGTTACTTAAATTTTATATCCTAACTGAAAATCTTTCTCGATATACTAACAAGGTCACTGATTTAATGCACTTATCTTGTAAACTGAATCAATTATGACTTAAACATAATTTTAATTCTGAATTTATTTAAAAACAAGTGGTTTATGATGACAGGCCTTGGAGGCATGTAATTTGGTGTAGTGGTAACTGTAAAGGTAAAGATGCATTGTAGCTTGCTTTGCAATGTTTTGAAAAAAAGTAGTAAAAAATAATCTCAAATTCATTTCAGTTTATGGAGAATTGTGGAAGACTGGAATGTTTGAGCGTATGTCCCTACAGACTGATGAAGATGAACACAGTATTGAAATGCATTTGCCTTATACTGCTAAAGCCATGGAAAGGTATTAGGGCTAATTACTACTTCTACACAAAGGGGCGTTATGTCTATTAAATATTGGAGCTATGTGTGAAGTGCAGTAGGAAGTAATAATACCCTTTAGAGAATATAATACCTCTGTGGTGTATGATACTCACACTCTCCCACCCTCCCAATAAAAATTTTGAGGAGGAGGGGGTCAGAGACTGAGATTAGTTTCTGTAATAGAAACTGTGAACAAACACCTAAATGATGAAATTGGAGCATACCTTATAAAGTTTATATTGACTTAATAGAGTTAATATTAGATTTGCTTTCATGAATGTTTCTCATTAGCTGATTTTTGTTTTGGCTTTTTTTTTCCATCATTACAAGGCATCTCTGAAAGCTCAAATACTAATAGGTGTTTTCTGTGGGATATTAAGTTTGTTTGGAGCCTTAATGCTAATTCTGAAACTGGAGATCTGTTTATACCCGCTATTTCAGAGAAGCGCTTTGAATAATTTTTCTTTAAAGGTGATATTTTTTGTCAATTTGTGGTTGGTTGTCTCCCTTGTTTTTTAACTTCAATAGTATTTGTAATATTCCCTGGAGTATCTGTATACACCTGGGTGCTATCTTGAACAGTTTCATATAAGTTAGAAAATTACTTACCATTTATGCAGCATCTATACAGGACGAATTTCGTTCTTAATTTATTGCTGGTTACATTTTATATTTTCTTTTTGTTTGCCCGATGTTTTTGCTTTGCAGCAAAGATAAGTACTGTTTGGGAGGGGCATTTGTTTTCTGAAGTTGGACTAGTTTCAGGTTCTAAAACAACTTCCTAGTATGACCTTACCAAATTAACTGTACCTTCAATTAAAAAGTGCCCTTCTAAAACATTCTGCAGTTTCACTTAGTAAGCCCTGAAAAATCTTCAGCTGTTAACTTGAACTACAATCTTTTTTCTTTTGCATATAAGCCATAAGGATGAGTTTACTATTATTCCTGTGTTGGTTGGAGCACTGAGTGAGTCAAAGGAACAGGAATTTGGAAAACTCTTCAGTAAATACCTAGCTGATCCTAGTAACCTCTTTGTGGTTTCTTCTGACTTTTGCCATTGGGGTAAGTTTCACATCTCTTCATTCTAACAGAATCATGAATATTTTATAGGGATTTTCAAATAATGTATTTTGTTAAACATTGAATATTTAAACTTTTGGTAAATGTATCTCTGAAACTGAAATACCTTTGTAAAGCTAAAAAAGGATTTTTTTTTATCTGGAACGATAGATGAGAAATATTAATGTGGTAATGTGTTGCAGTGTAGTGGAGGAAATAATGGATGAGGGTGTATGGGTTTATATGCATCTCTTTACTGTTGCGACTAAGTAAGTGCTTGAAATTTCTTGCTCTTTTTTACTCTTTTAAGCACCTCAAAGCAAGTCCCAAAACTGATTAGCTAAAAAGTCACTGGACATGGCAACATGAAAATAAGTTTTGTATGGTTTGCTGCTGGGTAAGGTTGCAGATGATGTATTTATGTCATTCACCAGCACTATACCAGTTCATCTTGGTGGCAGACCTATAAAGACTCCAGAAGCCTTGACTTCTGTCCTGGTTTAATACTTTGGGTTTTTTTGTGATAGTAGCTGGAAAAGGAACTGCTTCAGAAAGATGTGTTTTATGTTACGCAACAGACCTTCTTCCCTTTTTTCATTGTCATCTTTGCTCAAGTTACATAATTAAGTGCATATTTTACTTGTCTTTGAATTGTGGAATACATGGAGGTTTATAAGAATGACCTGGGTTCTGTTGTGGCTGATGAACCATCTAGAACTGTTTGTTGAATTATCTGAACTTTTTCTTTTAACCTTCATTTACTGTGGGTTTTGTTGTGCAAGCAGAAGTAGCCTGACTCCAGGCTTGACTTTGTCAAAAGGGATAGCGAAATGAAATGTTGCTTTGATTTTTTTTTAATTTATAGAACTGGATTACAAGGAGATAACAGGCAATTAATAAGCCATACTGCAGCATCAGTTCTACATAGTAGGTTTTTCTTTAGGTATATAGCTGCCCATCAAGTGTTTTTTACTTTGCTTCTGGGCTGCTACTTGGATTGCCCTAGAATTTCCTCAGTGGAGCTAAAAAGTATATATAAAAAAAGATTACTACTTTACAAATATTATAATTTCAATTATTTAGTAAGTACTAGGGAGTGTTTTAGCTACGATTCTTCCCTTTTTTATTTTATACATGATTTTTGTTTCAAGGTCAGAGGTTCCGTTACAGTTACTATGATGAATCCCAAGGAGAAATTTATAGATCCATTGAGCACCTAGATAAAATGGTAAGTTTTCAGATTTGGTGGAACTAACTAACAAAATTCTCCTGTACATTACATTTCTTTGAACACTTGAGAAATTTCTTTAACAAAATATTATAGATTAGCTATTTTATTGATGTATACTTTTCCTCTGTTTACCACAATGAGATCTTAGATGTTGTTTTTAGCTGGTATCCTCCTTTTTTACTGACTGTGTGCAATATATTGTGGGTGTAATCTGGTAGGCATAAGTTATGAAAATAAATGCATGTTCACCTACCTAAAATGCCCTGGTATAATGTAATTCCTGACTACATACCTTCTTATGTTTTTGAGAAGCAATAAGAATTGTGAATTGTGGTAGTTCAGGTTTAATAGCTACGATACTTGCGTCTTGAAACAGCATTGTGAGTATGATGTGAGCAACATCCGTTTTGAGGAGGAAAGTTGGTAGGAGATTGTGCTGGTCAAGAAAACGAAGGTCACTGTTTCCTTGGGAGTATTCTTCCCCTTGCCCCTTACTCTTTAACAGGTTGTGGGTAAAAGCAGTAGGCCAGGTTTCATTCCGGGTTTGGCAAATGGCTGGAAGGAATGCTAAATCTGTAAAGGGCAATTATGTTGTATTTTCTTTGCTGTCACAGGAGCCAAGGTTTTATTTTTAAATTAAAAATTTGTGTTGATGTTCAAGACTGTACTTAAATCACGGAAGGGGAGTAATTCTCCTGTTAATATGTAGCGTTAACATTTGTTTTAGAACTGTTTGGATCGTTTATGTATCTTCTGTAAAATCTGTTAGAAGACAGAACTGTTCAGGGCATGGTAATTTTTTTTTCGTTGTCTTGAAAAGAAATAAATACTGTCTGTTGAGAGACCTCTGGAGTTTTTTGCTTTGTGTATCCATATTAACATCGTTGTTTTTCATTATTCATTGCTGGAATGGAAGCAATAAATAATTTTCCTTCATTTTATTTATCCCACTTTTAATAATCCTTGTTGTCAATTCAGAGGTTTCTCCATAAAGGCAAAGTGTTTTTCCTACGGACTCCTAGAATTTGCAGCTCTGAGTGTTTTTTTTTTTTGCAGGAAAACAGATTAAGGTTCATTAGCAAACATTAGTTCCCCCTTGTTAATTTCTGTGGCGAAAGCTTGTATAAAGACTGGACTTTGGCATTTAAGTACTTTTAGTGAGTACATTGCTGCACCAACTCTTTGGATAGGTATTCAGCCAAAAGGGAACGACTTTTTTTGCAACATTGAAAATTGTGTTCTGTTTAATAACTATGAAAATACTTTTTCAATCTGAAGTACAGCATGTTTAGTTTTCCAGTTAGTGTGGTTATTTTTTGCCTATTTATATCATGCCATATGGGAACATATGGCACCGTATTGAAACTGTGTACAGAGTAGGTTTTATTCTCAGTGAATTTCAGAAATTTCTTTTTAGCAGTATTGTGTGTACACTTGGGACTCTTATCTACAATGCCACAACAGTCACGTTCCTCCAGGTTTTGGAAGGAGTTTGTTCAATTTTGTATGCCTCACTCAGCTGCTTCTTGTTTCCTTAGTGAAGTATTGAAATTTTTAATGTAATTTGGCATGCTAGAGGAACTTGTATTGTTGGAACCTCTAGGCCTCTCCACAGAGAAAATAGCATTAAGATAGAGACAAAACTGCACTGAAACCTCCAGAGGTTTCAACCTCTGCTGTTACTGGCGCAGTGTTATTGGGCCTAACTAGGAAAGCAGCCGACTGAGTGCTTTGTAAGCAGGAAGATATTCTGTGTTAAGATGAAATTACTTTTCCTTAGAAATGCCCTCGTGGGAGGACAATAGTCTCTTCCTTATTTAAACTGGACATTAAATACAGATGTGTTATGATTTTCCTGGCTTGTGCATAAACAATGCTAAAAAGCTTTGCGCGCTGGAGAGTTATTAACCTGGTAACTGCTGTGAGAAATCTTATTTGCTGTGAATAAGTTAGAGCTCTTAGAATCCAAAATAAAAATTAGAGTAGTAAATATTGCTGGGCAGACATAGATTTCTGTGGTAGCTCTTAACGTGACCGCTGTTACCCCGAGGGAATAACAAGGCACCTTGTGAAGTGGCGGTGGAAGGAGTGAACAGCCCCATGTTTAATAGGGGTACTCAGAGAAGAATCCTCAAGTGAAGAGTTATAATTGAGTCACTGATGTGCAATAATTTGTTTGTATATCATGATTTAATACCTACCATCTTTTAAATTAAAGTGGGGGAGTATTCTTTAAGACGTCATTGAAGAGTAATTTTTTTTTTATTACAGTAAGCCGGGAAATGCAGGCTGCTCGCTTTGGTCTTCACTGCCAGATTGCTCATTTTATATCTATTTGCAAAACTTTAAGCCTCGCTTAAATGAACAGCAGGATTCTGTTACCCTGAATGCTGGAGGATAACACAGGTGCTGAGGAGCGCTGTGCAGGAACAGCCAGCAGTAGCTGTGCAGGAGCCCTGCTCAGCGTGAGTGACTCTATTGAACTGCTGAATTCTGGTGGCTTCTTGCAGTGCTGCTGTGGTGTGCCAGCACCTTTCACAGTGCTTCAGCCTGGGAAGGCTTCTTCGCTTGGGCATAATGCAAGACCACAACTCTCTGCCTAGGTGCCCAGCTCTCTGCTCTTTCTCTGCCCAACCAGTAATTTTCCTGTTGTCTTCAAGTCTGAGTGACTCCACACATGGAAGGATAGTTGGGCTGACTAGTGCTAAGACCAACTTTCTACTTTCATAACTGTGCTACTAGTTTATATTTTTTTTTAAGATTGTGAAGAAGCAGCTGAAGTAACTACAAAGTTAAACTTGATAAGCCAGGGATTATTGGAGTGTTGTATAAAATAAGCTTATAGGTTGTTTTGTTAGTTTGATTTTTTTTCTGTAAGCTTGTAGATACTTGGTCCTATAAGGGATGATATTTAAGAATGTAAGTGCTTTTAATCATATTAAGTGCACTGCGCTAGGATATTGTAGATGCTGTGTACAGGGTCTGGTTAACTGAGATGTGCAATTTCCATGTGGTGCCATAATAACCATGTGGTAAACTGTAAAACAGTGTGATGGTTTGCATTTTTTTTCATGTGGATTTTGTTGTGTATTTTACCTCTCTTCTAAAACATGCCTGGGTGAGTTGTTTTGATTACTGAAAATTATGAGCTTCATACTTAGGCATTTTAGAACAATAGAACACAACCTGACAAAAAATGTTTCCTTTGTTCCTCAATGCCATTTTAGATTGAGAAAAAAGCTTGGTAGTCTTTGCTCCTCTGCTGCAATGATTTTAAAATCCAAAAGATGGAAAAGTTCAGTACAAATGAATGCTTATAGGGTATGTGTTAATATCAGTTTCCTATGGATTTTCTCCAGTCTGTACTGTATGGAGCTCTCTTAGCATTTGCTGGGATGAACTGCATAGCTTTAAGTGTTTTGCAGTGCTGAACTGTGCATTACAATAAGCTTACTAGGCATTCTGATAAATCCATGTCTGTTCATTTGAGACAAATGCTCAAATGTCTCTGCCCAGTATGTTCCAGTGACTTAGAGCTATAAAATGAGTCTCTTCATTAAGTACCCATTTTCATTTTTCTGAAGAGTTGTGAAAGGGTTTACAAATGGATGAATACATTCTTATGAGCTGTTCAATATCTGAATTAAGTGCCTTATGCATGTTTAGTTTCACTTGAGTATACAATTCTCAAGTAAATGGATGGTTCAAAGATATGCAGTGATATCTATGTAATCATTTCTAGTTAGAGAATAGCTACCTTTATTTTCCTGGCACTCGTTTAGGTTCTGTAGATCTGGAGTGCGTTACAGCTGTAATTACCAGCTGGGGATCCAAACATCCTCTCTGTGACCTGGGAAGAGCTGAGCTCTTGCCAGCAATTGCCCAGCATAGTTTGGTTTTATTTTTCCATAAAATTGCTCTCTTTATTAATTCATCTTATGTCTGTTTTTAATTGAAGTACACAAAGCTGGTGGCTATGGTTGCTGTTTTCTAATCCTTCCTGATTCTCTTGGGAATCTCCAGCTCCTCCATTGTAAGCTGTGCTCCAGTCTGAGTAATTACTGTATCTGCCAGATCAGCCAACGCCCTTGCAGACTATTCAAGAGGCTCTACTTTTGAGGTGGAGATGTCAGACTGACTGCTTCCTGCATCATGATTTCTCCTTTTATAACCCAAACTTTCTGAAAAGCAAGGGAAGCGTCTGGGAAAATCATAGAAACCTTAGGAGACATTATCTCCTTTTGAGATATCAGCCTTCCATTGTTCCCTTGCAAAGTGTATGGCTTCTTCCACTGTCTTCACTTTCTTCAGCTACTTGTAAGAAGCACAGCTGTGTATTTTACTGTATTAGTGTCTGGAGCTCCTTTACCTGGTGAAGAGAATTAATCATTTTCAAAGGAAGGAAAAAAACAAGAGGCTGAAGTATAAAACAGGCAAAATAGCAAAAGTCATGATAAAACCCAGACAGTAATTGATTTAGACTTGCTTTAATCTGCTTTATGTGTGATCTGCTGTGTGGAATGGGGTAAGAGTAGGCTATATCTGGAGTTGCAGGATTCTTTTTGCTTTTTATAATGCAAATGTTTATGTGGATGCTTTTGTTTTGCATATGTGTTCTGGTTATCATAGTATGACTCCATGGGATCACGGGTCTCACTGTGGATGGAGAAAAGGAGGTATATATGTGACTGCCTCATATAAAGTGGAAGCATAATCTCCTATCTCTTATATTTCTGTTACGCACCAACTTTCTAGTGCTTTAGAGGTGTTCTGGATCCGCTTTTTATGAGCTGAGCAGGTGGTGAGACTGTGCCCATATCAACTGCCTTGCATACCTGATGTGTCTAGGATACATCACACTTGCTACGTGCTTGAATTGCATGTGTGTATATTGAAGATTTGTATAGGAGTTTTGGACATTCAGAAGTCCCAGGAAATGCTCAGCACTGTGCTCTGTTACCAGGGAGAAGAGGCTTTTCCCTTCTAGTAAATTTGTCTGTTTTTTGCTGTACAAAATAGTATGGAAGCAGGGTACTCTTGGAGGTGGGGATCAGCTAGTCTGCAGGAGGAGCTTTTTAACATGCTTCACTGTATCTGCAATGATAGCTTCACAGATTTGTGGATCGTTGACAGCTTTGGAAGAGCACCTGCATGTTTAGTTTGGCAAGGGATCGCAACAAGATGACTACAAGCTAGAGCTCAAATGCTGAGATTCCCTTCATACAAAGCAGAGTTTTTTTCCTCCTGAAGTATTCTGTGTTGTCATAAATAGGTGATGTGTAAACACTTATGAATTTGTGAAATAATCATTGCTATTGATTATTTTTCAGGGCATGAGCATTATAGAGCAGCTAGATCCTGTATCTTTTAGCAATTACTTGAAGAAATACCATAATACAATATGTGGAAGACATCCTATTGGCGTATTATTAAATGTAAGTAACTTTTTTGATTTGTTGAAAAATGTAACTCCTAGCAAAATACTTATTTGTTTTAAAGACAATAATGCTGGAGTATTCCTTAGTTCCTAAATCCAAGTGTCGAATTAGCTTATTTTTTCAAGTGTCCTCAACTTGGTCTCCAGTTTCCATGTCTTGCAGATAGACAGATGTAAGCTCTTATAAGGGCTGAGGGTTTTCAGTTCCTAAAGGTAGATGAGGTACCACGTATCTTTTGAATTTCTATAAAATACAACCATTCTAGGCCTTAAATAAACAAACAAATCCATCTCCCTGAATAAGTACTTATGTACTACTTTGAATCAGTACTTGGGAACATGTGTATTTTTTCTGTATTGCTATTAGCTAGCTATTTTGAGTGTCTTGGGTTGTCTGGCAAATATGATGAGAGTTTGCCTCTGTAAGTGTTAATGCAGTGCACTGTTAACTCATAAATTAATGGCAATTAGAATTCAGATTAACTGGTACTTTCTAGTTACTGTATTCTGCTTTGGTGGTGCAGTGCAGACATAAATCTGGCTTAATTTAGTTGTCTGAATTGGGTTGCAGCTGCTCTACAGAATTGCGGGAGTGCTGCAGATTTGTCATATTGCTTGAGTCAATCTTGCTGTAGTTTTACTGTAAATCAAATCTGAAACAGGAAGCATATTAACTTTTGTAGAAGGGAGGACTTAATTCACTGGAAATGTGCTCTTCATGGAAACCATATAGAGGAACCTTTTAAAGTGGAGTCTATAGAAGTATAGCAAAATTCAGTACTATGACAACTCCACAAAATATCCAACTCTTAACCTCAGGTAATGATTGGCTTTGCAGTGAATTTTAGCTAAATTCTGTTCATTCGCTTTTGCCAGTTGTCACACTTAAATTCTTTTTCCTTAATGGAAGACATACAATCTAAAAATTGTTGATAGTGTTGGGTGTTTTTTCTGTTAAACCTGTGTTTCTCTTTAAATTCCCTATGGAACTGAAAGCATTGTTTCTAAAGGATCTATTTTGAAAAGGTGTTTAGTATTGCTTTATAGAACTGTAGGGATGTACACAGTGCAGTGAGGGGGAGCATCAGTGAATGAAACTGCATAGAAATGGGTTGAGTGGAGGTGCTTATATTGTTGTGAGAGATGGTGCAAATGGTGCAAGGACCCTTGGGTAAGAGGAGAGGACCGAGATCTAGAAGATGTCATAATTTCATTGATACTTTTTTTTTTCTCTCTTCAGGCTATCAGCGAGCTCCAGAAGAATGGAATGAATATGAGCTTTTCATTTTTGAATTATGCTCAGTCAAGCCAGTGTCGAAACTGGCAAGACAGCTCAGTGAGTTACGCAGCTGGAGCACTTATGGTCCACTAAACCACTAAATGCTCAGGGATGGCACCTGCACACACTCTATACGGGGTCCCAGCCTAGCCCTTACAAGAATACAGTCCCTGGTCTTTGGGTGTACTGAAACCTCAAACTAATAGAACTCTCTTCTTTTCTAGTAGGTGTAGTCCTTCCTTAGTTTCAACACATTTAAAAAATGCTTTTGTGTTTAGGACAATGGAAGGAATGCTGATATTGAAAACCTTGTGATATTTTTTTGAAAGAGAATGGCTCCAATGGCACGGTGGCAGATGGTCCTTAAACAAATACATGCAAAGCATTTACCATATCCTAAATTTGCACTCTTTGCAGACCTGTGCACATATACTCTGCTTTCAGAATAGTTTTGCAAGTTGTAAATGGAAAAAGGGATGGAAGCTTTTTAATAAAAGAAAAAAAAGGAAAACAACGCATTTATAAATGATCCTGTATTAGAATATAATAAAACTCCAGTATAGTCAGTTACTACCCGTGATGTACAACAGATATCTTCTATTTTAGTTGCTAATAAAGGGCTACACAAACCAAAAGAGTCTGATTTAAAATTATTGCTTTGTGTTCTGTATGTGGCTGTTTCTCATTAACATCCTTTATCCTCAATTCTTATGCTTGATAATTCAGCCAGTCTGTAAAATACTTTAGAATGTATTTTATATTCAACATTTGTTACAACTACATCATTTGCAGATTTTTTATCTTAAACCAGCGTTGAGTTCAGCTGTGCAAAAGAATTTTAAAAACCTTTTCTATATTCTAATTAATTTTGTTTTAGTTATCTGTAAAATAGTATCTTTTAGTCTGTGATACAAATTAGTATAAAAAAACTTATAATGATTTTTATGCTCAATTTGATTATTAAAGTGAAACAGATGTGGTATTTTTATTTAAAATTACTTAAAAAAGTAGTTTGAAAATTATAATTCCTACAGTATCAAGTATTTATAGGCCACAGAAGCCATACAGTGCTTACCTCAACAATTATTCCTCAAACACTTAATTGGGAGGGGAGGGTAAGGCTTCATTTTTTTCCGTAATTTTTGACTGTGGGTAGAATTTTCATATTCTTTAAACATTATCACATCATAGGATATCTTGAATTTTCCTCCAGTCAAAATAATGTTGTAAATATTTGAGTTATCTTTCCTTTTCTTCTAATAAGAAATGCAAAGTAGGATGGCAGTGCTGGCTCATTATCTAAATGGAGATTTCATTCCCTGATATTTAACATGCTGTCATGCAACCTCCTGGTATATTCAGCTTTTTTGGGTGGCAGAGGGGAATTTCAGAATTCAAGTTAGATTATCTTTGAAAGTTGTGGGAACTGCTGCTTACAAAGTCTTTACCTGAAAGTGTACCAGGCATCTTGATTTTTCTATTAAAGTAACCTCTTGCTTCCAGGCACTGCTTGCACCACTTCTGTTTTCCTTACCACAGGTGGCCACTGTTTTCGTAACAACAGGTGAATGCTCCATTTACAAAATGAACTACTTTGCAGATGTTCAGAATCCATCCCAAATGCCAAACTCCTTTGCATGTCTGTTCTTTTAGTTGCCTTGCTGCTCTGCTTTGTTCTTAAAGAGTCTCAGCAGCAGACGGGGGAAATGACTTTCAGATTACTTCTGACAGACCAGCAGGATGTCTGTGCAGGTATAACTGAACTGGTAGCCAGTCCTTATAAATACTTGTCTGACTGTGCCTTATTAAAAAAGTAGGTTCTTGATGAAGGTTTTGGGTTTTTTTAATCTTTGGTGAATATGAGTTTAGTTAGGATTCAGGTTTCTTTCAGTCATGCCAAATGCTTAATGTAATTATTGAAACGCATAGTTAATTGCAACAGTTAAGTATATACTTTCTCCTGAAGGTAAATATAGTAAATTTAGCTTCTGGATACAAATGCCTAAGTTGCATCTTAGTTCTGTAAGGTGGTTTTAATAAAAACAAAACGTAACTGGAAGAGCTTCAAGGAAATTGCTCAGCCATTTTGCTAAGCACAATGTTATGAAATATCTTACAGTGAAAGCACTTCACATGTAAACTGTGTAATGTGTTTCAAAATAAAGTTTCTAATTAAAATGGGAATTTCTGTGCCTACTAGTAAACCCCAGCAATGACAGTTCAGAGGCCCACTCAAAGATTCTGCTCTAACTTTAGCAGGTTTTGTTGTAAAAACCCTGTCTGAAAACAGAAAATACCTGACTTCAAAGAACTTGGGGCGGGGGGGGTGTGGTGGTTTTGCTCTTTTGGGGCTGGAGAGAGTTGACTTTAGTGCTTAGTTTCCTGATGTGTCAGTTTAAAATGTGTCAGGAGGAAAAGCAAATAATCTCCTGGAAAAGGTCTTCACTCAAGGCTATAGTTAAAGTTATTTTAGCTTTACCAAACATTTTATTCTCACTTAAATATATGTTTGAATATAGCATATTGGGACAAGAGTGTCTGTATAGTTTAGACAATGTTGAATATTTGCATTCCTGTTCATTTTTGTGGAGGTTCCTATGCATAGGATGACTGAGCTTACACCACTCCTCTGGTGCAATAAGTCCAGCCAGGGGCATGGTTCTCATTTTAAAAAACTGGCTTATTAGAGAAGCGTTCAATATGTGAAAATGTTGGTTAAAATACTCCTTTGTTGTTCTGGTTTTGTGTTGCTCACAAAAGAGCTTGATGGGTTCTATTTTTTAAATACTGTCTTCAAAAAGTGATATTAAAGTACTGTTGACCAAATTTTTAATTCTTCAGCTTAGTGTTTTTGATGATGAAATGGCATAGTAGGTCTTCCACTGCTTTGGGTTTTGATCAGAAGCAGGAGAAAGTGCAGGCGTAAGTAGCATCCACACTGGGTGCCATCTCTCACTTCTGAGTCTGAGAACATGTGCCCTTTGCAGCACCTGGGCATTGTGTGTGTTAGATGTAGTTACTTCAACTCTCAGCCTTGTCAGGTCATAAAAATCATGACCTGTGTGGCTTTGATCCAATGTTATTATTTGAACTGAACTCTTACTCCAGTTCAGTCTCCTTTCTTGGAGCCTTTGGAAATGCTGAGTTTGCACAGGCATATTTTAGACTTGCTTGTGCTGTTTCCCAGTCTGAGACTCATTGCTGTATTTTGGGGGTTCTGGATATTGCTGCAGGCTTTAATCAGGAATTTGGAATTGAGATCTTGAGAACTGAAATGGGGGGGGCGGGTCTGTTTAAAGCCTGTACACGGGGTCTCCTGGTATTTGGCATATTGTTTTGGTGGTTGGTGTAGGGTTTTTCCATTTCATGTTTGTCCTTTTCCCGATTCCCTCAGGAAGAATGCTCTCCTCTGCATCAAAGGAAGCTTTGCTTTCAAATGACATCAGTTGCTATGATTTGCAGTTTTTATTTCCTCAGGCTGAGTGCAGTGTGCTAAAACTGGCATGTGATCGACCCTCAAAAATTGCCCAAACTATTGCATTCATGAAGAAATGTTTCAAGTCCCTTGTGTGCAAAAAGGTGACCTTTTGCCTCCTGGTTTCTGTGAGAAACTTTCTGAAATTAGGCCTTCAAGCTAGCCTATGAAAAGAACTTCAGTGTGAAGAAAAATTGAATTTCAGGATCCAGTTTAGTGTACCCCAAAGATGTGACATGTTTTGGTTCGGGGCCCACAGTGCAGCCGGATGGCCTTTTCAATAGATGGTTGCAAAACATGATTTGGAATTGGTCTGTAGGGTTGAACTGACTTTGTCCTTTCCGTAATGCAAAATCTGTTGCCTCTATTCTAATTGTATTTGGAGCTTTTCTTAATTTCAATGGTTTTTTCTTATTTGATTTTGTTTAATTCTGAAAACAATTCATCCATGCATACTGCAGACAACTTCCAGATGCTTGGTGTCATTTGGGGGTTATTCCAGCATTAGCTGAAAACTCGTCATTGGCTCCTTCCTGTCTTGTCTGGTACCTATTCAGTATGTGCATTCCCTTTAGAAGCATAGAATCATAGAACTGTTTAGGTTGGAAAAGACCTTTAAGGTCATTGAATCCAACCGTAAACCTAGCACTGTCAACTCCACCACTAAACCATGTCCATAAGCACCACATCTATATGTCTTATAAATACCTCCAGGGCTGGTGACTCAACTGCTTCCCTGGGCAGCCGTTCCAGTCCTTGACTACCCTTTTGGTTAAGAATTTTTCCTAATATCCAATCTAAACTTCCCCTGGCACAACTTGAGTCCATTTCCTATTGTCCTATCGCTTGTTACTTGGGAGAAGAGACCAGTGCCCACCTTGCTACAACCTCATTTCAGGCACTTGTAGAGAGCAATAAGGTCTCCCTTCAGCCTCCTTTTCTCCAGACTAAACAACCCAAGTTCCCTCAGCTACTCCTCATAAGGCTTGTGCTCCAGTCCCTTCACCAGCTTCGTTGCCCTTCTCTGGATGCAATTCAGCACCTCATTTACTTTGTAACAACAAATTGGTATAAAGATCTGAAGAGTGATCCTTTAAGCTCATCTGTGATGGATGAGTGTTGAGCTTGTGTATATTTTTTATGATAAAGATCTCTTTTCCTTTATTATCATGGTCCAAAGAGCTGGTCTTACAAAATCTATCAGTAAGATGTCTGCAATAAATAGCTTGTCTGGAAATGCTGACTCTTGTCACAAGTTCTGTCAGGGAGAAATCACACTTTCTGCATTGTAAGAATTTTTTTTTTGTTTTTGCAGGGCTGAGTTGTAACTAAGTGTTGCTTTCAAGCTGTTCTGAAGTAGGCTGATGTAACTCTGGTATGTGCCAAGTGTTTCATCCATTGGAGAAGTTACCTTTGTGGCAGGGCAAGGGGATGCATTATTGATATGTGCCACATGTATTTCCAAGCCAACTCTCAAGCACTGGGGTTATGTGGAAGAATAATTCCTGTGAAGTGAATAGCAGCTGTGTTGTGGCAGGTCTAAACTATACTTACAGAAACTGCAAGAATATTCTCATAGTCAATTAAAAAAAAAACCTAAAAAAACCCCACAAGTAACCCTTCAAAATGCAAAAAAGTGTAAGCATGTTTCTATGAGTAGAGAAAGCTGTAACCAGAAGGTTGGCTTCCTCACAGAGGCTAGGGCAAGCCTCGATTTGGAGGCTTCCTATTCCATATCTGCAGCAGGAGCCTTTGAAGAGGCAGATGCCCTTACTGGGACTTGCTGGAGCACGTGGTCGTTGGGGTGGGCTCAGGACTCATGGTACAGAAGGAAGGGCCTTTTCTACTAAATGCAAGTGAAGTCTGTTCTTATGGGGGAAAACTGCTTTTGTTCAAACTAGAGAATGAACTTTAGTAAAAGTCTCTTAACAGTCTACTGTCCTGCAACCAGATTCTTATAACAAGTGCCGGGGGTCAGGGATGTGTTCCTACCACTGCAGAGTGGTTGGAAAATGGGAGTTTCCTGCTGCCATTACTTCACACTTTCCAGCTGTAGGTTGGGCTCCTCCCCAATCACTGCTTCATTGAAACATAAAATCATTTGGTTGGAAGCGAACTTTGAGATCATTGAGTCCAACCGTACCTGTCCACAGGTAGACCATATCCCTTATCTACCCACCTTTTAAATATCTTCTGGGATGGTGACTCAGCCACCTCCCTGGGCAGCTGTTCCAGTGCCTGACAACCCTTTCAGTGCAGAAATTTATCCTGATGTCTAATCCGAACCTCCCCTGGTGCAACTTGAGGCTATTTCCTCTCCTTCTATCACTTGTTCCTTGGGAGAAGGCAGTTGTAGACTTAGCCTTCTCTTCTCCAGGCTAAACAGCCCCAGTTCCCTCAGCCACTCCTCATGGGACGTTCTCCAGCCCCTTCACCAGCCTCGTTGCCCTTCTCTGCATGTGCTCCAGCACCAAAATGTCCTTCTTGTAGTGAGGGGCCCAAAACAACGCAGGATTCGAGGTGCGGCCTCAGCAGTGCTGAGTTCAGGTCGGGGACGAGTTCCCTGGTCCTGCTTCTGTGACCTGGGTATGGCTGCAGCCACAGCCATCATCGTACCCACCCTCGGCAGCAGCCTTGGGCGGTGCTGCACTCGGCCAGTGATCCCGGCTGCTGAGGACGGGCGGGTGAGAGCAAAATCCTCAGTGCGCAATACTCTGGAAAGAAGGTTTCTCCTGGGCGATGGTGCTGTTTCGGGGCGAGGGAGGGCTGGCCAACACTAGGTGTCAGTGTCGCCCTTCCCGCAGCCGCCCGGCAGGAGGAGGCGATGTCTCCAGCAACTCCTCCTGACTGTTTGCGGCTATTATTTTTAAAAATACCAGTTAGAGCCCTTCGTTTTCCAGTTGGTCCTGAACTTCATGGCTACATCCAAAAGCCCCTTTTCCAACCGGCACTTTGCAACACTGTGCTTTGAAAAGTAGAGAATCATGGAATCATAGAATCACTTGGTTGGAAAAAACCTTCGAGATTGAGTCCAACCACACCTGTCCCCAGCTAAACCGTATCCCTGAGCACCTCATCTGCCCATCTTTTAAACACCTCCAGGGATGGTGACGTAGTCACCTCCCTGGGAATCCTGTTCCAGTGCCTGACAACTCCTTCAGTGGAGAATTTTTTTCTAACGTCTAATCTGAACCTCCCCTGGCACAGCTTGAGGCCATTTCCCCTTGTCCTGTCACTTGGGAGAAGAGACCAACAAGCACCTCACCACAACCTCCTTTCAGGCAGCTGTAGACAGTGATAAGGGTTCCTCTCAGCCTCCTCTTCCCCAGGCTAAACAATCCCAGTTCCTGCTCCTCGTAACACTTGTTCTCCAGCCCTTTCACCAGCTTCATTGCCCTTCTCTGCACAGAACTGAACACAGTACTCGAGGTGCAGCCTCACCAATGCCAAGTGCAGGGGCACAATCACTTCCCTGGTCCTGCTGGCCACGCTGTTTCTTATACAGGCCAAGGTGCCACTGGCCTTCTTGGCAACCTGGGCCACTACTGGCTCATATTCAGACCCTGTCAACCAACACCCCCAAGTCCTTCTCTATCAGGCAGCTTTCCAGCCACTTCCCCAAGCCTGTAGCACTGCACGAGGTTGTTGTGTCCCAAGTGCAGGACTTGGCACTTGGCCTTGTTGAACCTCGTTTTGTTGTTTTTGTGGGAATAAAATTCCATTAGAGATCATCACCTATTTTGTTATCTCTGTGAGAAACCACCGTAAAAAAAAAAAAGATAACAGCATTTATTGCATACAGATATTTTTGTTAACAAAGCTCATAAGCAAACATCTAAAGGTAAAGTGATTGTGCATCTCCAACCATGCCTCTGTACACGGACCCTCTTGCTCTCTTGCAGGCTCTCAGTGTTTCACAAGTCAGGCAAAATTATTTTACTTGTTTTGTTTGGTGTTTCAACAGAGCTGTTCTTCAGTTAGGGACGAGGTGGGAGCTTGAGCTAAAAGCTGAACTTATGCTCACCCTATGAGTTGCATGAGGAAAATGAACAGATTCCCCCAAGCTCCACTGCAAGTGGCATTGCAGGTAAATTGTCAAGGATGTGCTCCTGTTTGTGTAAAAGGTGGTAGCAAAGGTCTAATGGGTTTCAGCAGAGTGGGCCTGAGACAGCAGCTGGATCCATTGCACTATCTGAGTGAGATTGGCAGGACAGATGTGAGCATCCTCCTTGGCATTTCCCACCCTTGCACTCAGGGGCAGGACAGTCCCCAGACTTTGCTCCATGTGCTTTGGTTTGACCTGGGATATGGAGGGGTGACCACCCTGAAGGGCACCCAGTGGGCCCCATCTGTGCCATCTTGTCTCTGCACAGATACTGGTTTTCATAAAGCTTGAAATAATACCTCTGTGTCTGACCATGCTCCTACTGAAGTGAATAAGAGATGGATCAAGCTTCATGTTCTTAAGGAGATACAGAGCTGCCTGAGAGGGCAGCGAGGCAGTCAGATCTCAGCCATTGTAACCTGGGGAGAGGCTGTGGAAGAATGCTGCTGGCTGCTCCTGCAGTGGAACAAAATGAGAGATGAGGAAGATGCACTCAAAGTGTATCCGGAGACAAATGTCCCTGTTCTCTAACCCCAAGCAGAAATTTTATTTATCTGATCTGACAGTTGATTTTACAAGATTATTTTGTTCTTTAAAAAAGGAATAGGAGCCAAGCTACTCCCTCCCTCCCCCTGGCTTTTTTTTTTCTTTCTTTTTTTTTTAAATATTGTTAGGTTCCATTTTTTTGACATATGAGCTTTTCCATGACAAGAGTTTCTTTTAGCTGAACTCATTTTATCTGAGGGAGAAATCTTAGGCTGCTTCCAGCTTATTATATAACTAAACAGTGTTTCAAAATGAAATTAGAAGGTGAGGGACTAAAAAGTTGGGCTGAAAAAGACAAAAAAACCCCAAAAAAGCAACATCCATTTTTTTTCCAACTGACTCCAGCTGGAGCAGAATTGGACCACTGAAGACATTTTGGAATTCATATTTTTCACTTTCTATTGCTGTGTTGCTTTTGCCAGTGGCAAGCATTCAGGCCCTGACACCTTGAATGGCTGGAGAGTGCCATCAGTAGTCCTTTCTGAGGACGTGGCACTGCAGACCTAGTGCTGGTGTAGCTTTTTTGCCTCTGGTAGCACAGATATGTGTTAAAATGGGCAGTGTAGCTGCTGTGTCTATATTGGATACAGTTGCTTTGCATAGGCGTAGCTGGCAGGATTCTAAAGATGCCCTTTTCCTGCTGGCTGTTGCTACCGTGGAGCTGTATCTCCAAAGGGAGAAAGATGAAGTAGAGGGAAGAGACAGTCTTGAGAAGGCACTGCCTCTTTGTATCTCTAACACCTCACTGTGCTGAGAAAAGCAAAATCCATGAGAAAGACCAGCTTGTTCAGGGCTAGAGAAAGCAGCTGGGCCAACATGTGTTGGAAGCAGGGCCTTAGGTTATGTCATCTAGGGCACTGCCAAGCCAAGTCCTGCATATTTCCATCAAGGGGAATTTCACCACACCTCCAGGCAATGTATCTCAGCCTTCAGTTTGTCTCACAGTGGAAAAGTTCCCTTGTGTCTGGAGACAAAACTTGGCCTGAAATGATTTGACTGTCCATCACAGTGCATCCTCATGAAGAGAGTGCTTTCATCCTCACTACACTTCTGATACTGAAAGACTGTAATGAAATTCCCCCAAGCCCTCACTTCTCTAGGCTGAATGAACCCAGCCTTTGTCATTTGCCAAGGTCTCCAACCCCATAATCATCTTGGTGTGGTTGCCTCCCCAACCCTGCTGGGCTCTCCCCAGTTTTTCAATGTCCCTCTTGACCGTGAGGTATCAAAACTGGACACAGTGCCCAGGTGTGATGCGGAATAGTCACATCCATTGCTTTGCTGGCTGCACTCTTGCTGATACAGCACTGTTAGGTACTAATATAGTCACTGCTATGGGGTATTTTCCATTAAGGGATTTTAAAATGCTTTGTAAGGTTGTTTTAGGAATAGCTCTCAGTTTTGATCTTTCTGAGATTTTTCAAAGGAGGCTGAAACTTCTTCAGCCCTCCCATCTGCAGATCAGAAGAATTAAGTCTATTGTTTTAATTGCCTTCTTCCTTTTGGCATAACAGTCAAATCCACCACCTTCTGCAGCATGTAACTCTAGAAAGAAATTTACAGGGGAGAAAAGACCGCCTCAGAGAGTAAGAGGGATGCATCAATTTTACAGATAAGTGTAATGAAATCTCAAGATTCTCTTATCACAAACATCATGAAGGGGACCAAACTTTTTCTAAGCTGGTCTATAAACAAAACACAATGTTTTTCTTCACTGTTTCCCTGAGCAACATAACATAGACAAAAAAAAATGTCTGGCTCTAATCTTGATAATTTTATCAAAAAGCATTTTCCAGCTGGGCTGGACTGCTCCACCACATCCCTGGCAACAGGGTTGCACATTCTGGTGGAGAGCACAACGGCCTTCTTGCCTTTTGCTCCACGAAATGCCAACCTTTCATCCAAGCAGGCATATGTGCCTCAGTTTCCTGATCTGGAAAGGGGAGGTTCAGATTAGACATTAGGAAAAATTTCTTCATGGAAAGGGTTGTCAGACACTGAAACAACTGCCCAGGGAGCCGGTGCAGTCACCATCCCTGGAGGTGTTTAAAAGACAGGTAGATGGAGTGCTCAGGGATCTGGTTTAGTAGTGGACAGGTACGGTTGGACTTCATGATCTCAAAGGACTTTCCAACCAAGTTATTCTATAATTCTATGATCTTTAAAACAGAAACCCATGGTACTTGACTTCCTTTTGGTAGCAGCAATAGAAAAATCTTAGTGACTTTCACCACAGCTGTCAGTCTTTTTCTTGCTTCCAGGCTTTTGGAGAGGTAGCAGTCCTGTATCATGTGACACTTGAGAGGTCCAGCACACTATCACACATTCAGAGTGCATGTGCTTAAACTTCACTTTGCAGATGTTTCTCTATTGTGTCCAAGAAATGCCTCTTCTGTGGTGACACACAGCCCCCCAGCATGGTCCTACCAGGGCTTTGTTGCCTTTCCTGGGGGACACTTTAGTTGTGTACTGCTCTTTGCAATTTAATCCCATTTGTCTTCCTATGCCAGCAGACTTGTTAAAGTCTCCTATCTCCTTTGCAGCTACTGCTTTTGATTGCAAAAACCTTATTGCATCTCAATTTTCTTTTCCCTGGCAAGAAAATTCTCTCCATCTTTTCCTCACCAAGACTAGTTGCCCTTGCTGCTTTCCTCCAGGCTGCTGGTCAACACTTCATCAAACTGTAGCATCCCAAATGACTCGTTTCTGCTGAGGCCAGGCTGATGACAAATGGGAGGCATTATCACCTCATGTTTTCACACATCTCACCCCTGCATGGTGTGACCCAGAGTGATGCTCACCCTTCCCTGCAGTAGCAAGGTGCTGTGACACACGCCAACACCTAAACTCAGCAGAACAGCTGTGTAGCCTGGTGTTGTGTTGTCAAACGTCTGCTCAGCCTGAAAACCCTGCCAGGTTTGCACTTTCTTTCATGCTTATCAAACTGCCTTTTATTTTTTAGGTAGTTTCTCCAGTTTGGCTAAATAATTTTGAATTCCTAGGCTGTGTCTTGTGCACTGGAAGTCCTTCCACCCTAGACATCATCTGCAAATTCACCCTACTCCAGTCTCTCAGCATCCAAAACATCAATGAAGATACAGGATAGTACCACATGAAATCACATTCCTTCAATGAAATCCATGTTTTATGCACCCTTACAATTTGACCAGGGATTTACTGACAATGACTCTTTGAAACAAGTTTTCTAACTAGTTCTGAATTTCCTTTATGACAGTGTCACGTTGACTCAAAACATCTTCTCTCAAAAGCACACCATATGAGAAAATGTCAATGCTTTAGTGTAGTCAAAGCACGTCTGTTTCTTACATAGAATGGCAGTTTCTACTTTTATCCTTGCACGAGAGGAACCTGAAAGGGTTCCTCATTAATCTGTATTTGCCATCACTCATCTGCTTGGCATCTTTTATGTATTCACAGGTAGCCTGGTTTATTCTTACATTTTTTTTCTGGCTATTGAAGTTATGCCAAGTGCTCTCCAGTTTTCTTGCTCATCTGTCCCCCCCTTTACAAATCTAGGCACGCAGCATGCCCTTGGTCAGTCTTGTGCAACATTGGTCACTCTCTCCAAATTCTCAGCTAACATCAGGCAGCTCTGAGATAGCTTCTGCCAGTGGTAGAAACACCTATGGGGAATTTCATTAGGCACAACCACTTTGACCACATGTCATTTATCTAAATGATCTTTCTAGATAAATTTAAATATCTTCCTCTTTTTCAGTACCCTGAAATCCCAGTCTTTTCATGCCAGTTCTGTCAGCTGTACAATCACACCTGTCCCTTTCAGTGGAAACAGGAAAAATAAATTAAGCACTGTCGTTATTGGCATTGGTAGATTTAAGTGACAGAAATGTGGGAAGGGAAAGGACTACCTGGTTCAGTAAGTTCTGCCTGCAGTGGCCATTAAGTATAACATAATGCAGAGAGTATGAAAAGCTCTGCCCCTAACAGGCCAACCCTGCCTTAACAAAATCCTGCCAGGAAGCTATTACCCTGCACTACTAACACTGAAAAGAAAGGTTAAACTTTTGGAGACCTGGGAGTTTACGTTTTGCCTTTCTTTATTACTGAATGTCATGTTTTAGCCCCAAGCCAGTAACAAAGAACCAGGAGGATGCTTGGTTTTAATCCTCAGACAGCAACGAAAGAACCACAGTGGCCGCTCACTCACCCCTCTCTCCCTCGGGTGGGATGAGGAGAGGAATCTAAAAATGAAAGGTACAGATCGTGAGTTGGGATAAGAACAATTTAATAGAGCAGCAAAGGAAGAGAAAATACAAGAACAATAGTAACAGTAAAGGGTATACAAAAACGAGTGATCTATAAAACAGTTGATACACAATGCAAAGTCACTCATCAACTGGAGACTGATTCCTGACTGCTCCTGATTCCGAGTTCCCAAAACCACAGAAATGACATTGTGAGACCCACACCTTAATCTCAGCTCAGCCATGCTGGGTACAGAGCTTCCACCCCACTGACCACCCCCCTTATATAAACTGGACATGATGTTAATGGCATGGAATATCTCATAGGCCAGTTGGGTCAGCTACCCTTCACATATTCTTATGAAAATTAACTCTTCTCCAGTCAGAAGGAGAACAGTGAGGATTATGCTTGTACTGATCCTGCAGCACCAGCACGCTCTCGGCTAATGCCCCGCTGGGTGCACAGCTTCTGCAAGCCCACAAACGCCACTGTCTGGGTGGCAAAACGGGCTGTGGCTGGAAAGGGAGGCAGTCCCTAAGGCATGAGGTGGCTGAGGTGGCCTGAGGTATGTGGCCCCACTATGGTCTGTCATGAGCAAAGGTCTTCTCCTTAATCCCTTGGTGCAAAGGGGGAGAGGTGGAAGGTTTGGGCTTGGGCTGCCTTGATGTAAGGCTTCGGGTTGCAGATTAGAAACTTTCAGAAAAGTCCCCAAGATGTAAAAATGGGTTAATCATCC
Source organism: Dromococcyx pavoninus (assembly GCA_033558185.1). Lineage (NCBI taxonomy): Eukaryota > Metazoa > Chordata > Aves > Cuculiformes > Neomorphidae > Dromococcyx > Dromococcyx pavoninus. The sequence continues at coordinate 40,347 of JAUMJL010000453.1, forward strand.
AACAATCTCTTATTTCCAATTCAGTAAAGTATTATACAAGCAGTCATAAATGCAAATCTGTAAAAGGAAGAGCAGCTTCACATGCAATTGTTTAATTCAAGCAATGTACAAAGCAAAAATTTTCTTGGAATGCTACATTATTGTTATTTTTTTAATACTAAGTGGTCCTTTAACAAGTGTTAATCTCTGACAGATGGCTCTGTCCATCTGGCACTACTGAAGAGTGTAAAAGTCTAATTTATGTGGAAAACTGATTTAAAATTTTATATTCATTAGAAACAACTAAAATAACTGATCTTTTTGTCCCGGGAGTGCATGATCATGCCAAAGCACCACTAATAAATTCCACTGCCAAGTAGTGGGAGATACTTTGCAGACAGAACTCATGGCATAAGCAATTTTTCTCCTTTCATAGTTGTTAAATATTTCTAAGGAAAATAATTCTGTGAACAAAGGCCAATATCCCTTAGAGGCAGGTTTGCACAGGCTCTGGCTCATGCTGAAAGAAGGTACCATACCAGCATGTGCCTTTGTCTCCTGTATGAGGGAGGACACCCCTGGTGGAAAGGCAGAGTAGGAGATTTTGGGTCCAAGTGTGCCTGGCTCAGTGCAAGACCTAAAGGGATGATGATGGACCCCTATTGCTCATTCTCCCACCAGACCAGTAACTTTATACACATCCAGCCTACTGTAAAGGGCTGAAGCTCTTGCCCAGCTGCCCAAGCAGTTTTTGGTGCTGAGGGCTCAGAGATTAAAGCCTGGAAAAGGCTTCTGTGTGGGAGGGAAGACACAGATAGCCCCAGCAGTGGAAAGCAGGGCAGCAAACTTGCATTACAGGAGAAGAGGGAGGAGGAGATTGGGACCCTCTAGAACAGAGGTATCAAACTCAAGGCCTGCGGGCCTAATACAACCCTCCACCTTGTTTTATCCAGCTTGGTACCTTGTTTTCTGCCTGGTGGCAGCACCAAGCTCCTTGTCCCTGTGCTCCTGCCATTACTGGTCACATGTGCAGCAAGTGACGCGCGTTACGCTGCAGGAGCAGGAGAACAGCAGGAGCTGTGAGTTTGACACCCCTGCTCTTGAAAGTCTGCAGAATGGCTTTAATAGGGAGGTGACTCCACATGAAACCAGACTTTATCCATCCTGCTACTCATGGAGAAATGTTAATCATGCAGCCATAAGTTACAGAAAGGTTCACAAGGCAGGAGAGGCCCTGCAACGAACAGTTGCACAGGAATTTTAAACAAAACACAGAATTTGCCATCTTCAGAGCATGACCCCACTCTGATGGTGAGCTGTGCTGTGTATCCCCTTGGATTTTCAGGGAACTTGACCGGGTTGTTACATTGCTCTGGGAATCTGAAATGTTATTTGGATATGACGTTATGCTTAGAGATTGAAGCAACAAAAAAAAATACTTATCTGCTCTTTTTCTTCTTTTAGCATCATCAAATACTCAACTAAGAAGGAATGCCATTTTTTTATTTGTCCTGGAATAAGAAAACATTATTCTATGTCACTTCAGAAAAATTTTTTTCTGTCTGAAATGGGCAAGATGATTGTCTTACCTTGAACCATGAAGAGGTTGAAGTTTGAGTGTTATTTCTAAATTAAAGATATTATTTTGTCCTGAAGACAAAGTATTCAATGTTCCTCCAGCAATCGGATTTATATTTAGAGTGACAATACACAAGGTTTTCTTACTAATGGTGAATTTCTTTCTACAAAAAAGTGTCCTAAAATTAAATCCTTAGACAACACTATTTAGCATTAAAAAAGTGCTCTTTTTTGAGACTTTCAAGTCATGCTAAACTCTTAAATCTATAGGTAAAAGTATTAGATGATTTATTGAAAAGGAGATTAGTCAGGCTCTTGGTATGTGATAGGATTCTATCAAAAGATGTAATTTTAGTAAACATGTAATTTTTGGTGGTATTTTTATAATGGACTATCTGACAGCAGAAGCATTGTTTTCTATTAAAATTAAATGGGATCATTTTAAGGGCTCTAGAACACACTTTATTGCCTTTTAAATGTTCTGTAATTATTTCCTATCAGTAAGAGGTAACAGCTCCAGGCTGCCCTTTTCAAAGCCAAACCTCACTGTGCAGTGGATGTTGAGGGAAAGCTGTTGGAGTGCTGGCCTGTGAATTGGAGCGTGGTCAATCGCACTTCACCTGCACAACTGTCTCTAAACTCTTGAGTGTGTTACAGGACCACAAGGTTGCAGCCTTCAGTCAGGGCCACTGACATGAAAGCCAAAACCTGGTGCTAATAATATTGGTACAGGAGATGGGAAGTTTGGCACTCATTAAAGAGGATAAGAAACCAGGCATAGTATGGGTCAGGGAGCCTTTACACTTTGCCACTAGGAGATGTATTAAGAAAGGTCTAGAGTTAGTGTCCTCCAGACCTTGGGCACCCAGATCTGGGTCCTATCTTAAGGGCTGGTATAACATCTGAACCAAACAAAGCTCATTTCACCCTTGAAAAGAAGAAGAAAAAAAGGCATTGGTGGGAATGCCTAGATTTTAAATTAGTGGCTTGAACACATGCTTGGGAAATGAGACACATGAATTTTTAGCCTTTCTCAGCTGGAGGACATTCAAACCTACATGAGAGAGAATCAGCAAGGAAAAGCCTGTAGCTGAGGGATAAGAGTATACTCAAGGCACAGAGGGCAGGTCTGGTTGCATATTGCACTCTAGCTTTTGGATGAAAAGCAAAAGTAGTTTTGAGAACACAGATTGGAATTTCGCTGGCCTTCTGGGTCATATGTCCTCCTGCTGGGTTTCTTCTAGGCTTTGGAAAGCTGCGTTTGTACTCACTCTGCCCAAGGTCAGTGACTCCTGACCCTGTGACAGATACTTAAAATTATTGCCTTGAAATGAAACTGTCCTGATAGAAACATCACAGAAACAAGGCGCAAGTGACTTATAACTGAGTTCAAGTTATTGAGGTTGGCCATGTGCTTACAGCCTTCATTTTACCTTCGTCTATCGCCTTTATGGTAAAAACTACCAGCATTCCACCTTCACTGAAACAGATGTCCCGAGCTTGGTGTCTCTATGTTACAACACAAGTGCTGGTCACAACATTGACAGGCTTTCATTCCACATGTATTGGTTTAAAAGCTGACTTTGCAGATCTTCTCTCTGGAAATAGGAGCTCAAAAAGGTTGCAAAGCACTCAGATACTTTAAAAGAGAGTGACCCCATTGAAAAAGGTCCCATGTGAAAAACGCACTGTCAACTGTTTGCACCTTCCCAAGTGCAGAGACAGCACAATTCTTGCATTGTAGTGGGGACAAACCCTGATAATGGTTTCCCATGACCCTTGCTGATCCAGCCAAAAGTGAGACTGTCTTTGCTGGTGTGAGAGACCTGAGCCCATCCCTGGAGAGGCACAAAGTTTCCTAAATTTAAATAACTGAAGGAGAAGATAATTTCATCCAGCAGCCATTTAAAATGAAATTCACAACCAGATCTGGCCTTCCACAGCTAAGGTTGTGCTCTGTGGAACCAAGACATTTTATTGCAATTGTCATGCTACTGAAGGGTCTCTTAGAGCCCTGACTCCCACAGTTCAGGGAACACAGGACAATCCCAGAACTGAATAAAAGTAATAATTCAGTTTCTAGCTGTCATGAGCTAGAGAGAAGCTGGAAATTGTTACTTGGTTTTGATTAAAGGGTTCAAACAAGCAAAAAGTCACGTGTATTTTCTTTTTTAATGCCCTTAATTTAAAACTAGTCCCTTTATATAAAGGAAGAACCTGATTTGTGTTTTTTGAGCATGTGTCATCGGCAATTCTGTGAACGGGAGTGCCCTGCGTATGCTGGCTCAGTTGTTTGTGCTTCAGCACATGCACATTTTAGAAATTAGGGCCCTGATTCCCATTTGTTGGTTAAATCTCCCCAGATCTGGCTGCATTGAATCTGTTCTGGTGACGCTGCTGGGCATCAATTAGTATTTATATTGCAGGATCTGATACTACCTGTGGTATCTTGAACTATAGAAAGAAATTCTTCTCAAGAGGTAGGAATCACATCAGGCTTGACAGTATAGAGGCTTGACATTCATAGCATGACTGAGTATTTTGAGGCTCTGTTCATTCCTGTAGTTGAAGCCTTTTGAAACCTTTGGAACAACTGCCCAGGGCAAAGTACAGGTAAAGGAGGGAGCTGGCGTTCTGACTTAAGTATTCCCTTATGACAGGAGCTATTTCAGATAGTCTATTAGTAGCACTTCATAGAGATAATGGTTTTCCCACGACATCAGGAGTTTTGTAAGACTTGACATAGAGGCATGGAAAGCAACAGGAACATCATGGAGCCACCAAAGCCCTCCATACATAATCCACTTGTTCCTCGTACTCCTAATCTTAAAAGAAGCAGTCGGATTTGTTTTTTCTTCCCTCTCTATTTCTTCCTTTGGGTAGAGAATGTGAGTAGATTGAGACAATCCAATTACGGACCAGTTGAAAAAGATGAAATTTTCCAAAAACTGAATGCATGATTCTTACCCTTGAAGAAAAGAAATGGTTGATTCTCGATTTGAGAAAACAATCAATTGTCTGACATGGGAAGCTCATCCCACCACTACTAATGCTTAAGCCAGGAAGGCAGGTCTTGTAACTTGCTGTTTGCTGTTATGTTTGTGTGTTACTTGACTGGAAGGTTTGTGTCCTGTGACTATGAGGGAGTGCGAGCTTTCAGATATAGAAACAAATTCTGAGGCTTGAACACAAGCTCAGCTGTTGTCAGTACAAAGTAACATTTAATTAACCTAGAAACTGTTACTGAGGAGTTTGTCTGAACAACAAATGATCAAAGAAGATGTCTCTCCCTCATTTTATTTGTGTGGCTTAATTCTCTACAAAGGGATGTTTTGCACTCTGAGGATGGAGGGGGATGTCCTTCTTTGAAGTTGTTTTCAAGTGCTTTTGGCAAAGCTGGTAAGAAGTGTGATGTTTTCTGTCTCCTTCTCTTTGCAATGAAAATACCAGCTGCAGAGGCCAAAGCCTTTCCTCATGAACCGCAGAAGACTGCAAAAAGCTGCTCCTTCAACGCATGCTGAACCTCTTTCCAATACTGCTATACTTTTATGGCGGCTTTTTTAGAAGCCACCGATAGGCTCTCTTGATCAAGCACGGCAAGTGACAGATAAAGTACATGTGGCCCAAGGGAACTGTGGTAAACTGGGACCAGAAACCTGGACCAGAGCTGAGCCTAAACCACATTTTTAAAGTTTCGCCGTTGGTAGCACTTTCAGCCTCAGTCAAATCTGAAATGGAGCTGAGATGGGGCTTTTGATGGCTCAACTCCCTGTTTAACATGCTGTTCCCAAAGTGAAAGACAACAGGTTTTAAATGGCACTGTTAAGTGTCACACAGTTTTATTGAGTTAGTTCTCTCTTTCCTGATCCAGAGGGAAAGCGGAGAAGCACGGAGGAAAGGAAAGACTACCCTTTTCAGTAGTGGCACAAACTAATTAGAGTGACTAAAGTCATCTTAGAAGGCCTGCAGCAAAGACATAGCTCTTGATTCACTCCTGAGCAGCGCACGTGGTTCAGTAAGTAACTATTTAAGTTGTACTCCATACAAGGGGTCATATTGTATAAAACCCAGCCTTCTGGCAGGAATAAAAATGACAAACATATACACAAACCTCACAATAATGTCTTAAAAGTTTTTTTAGAAAGAGATTAATGTAAAAATTAAGAAAGTGATAAGAAACTGAGGTTAATATGCTTGTAGCCATAGAATCATAGAATAGTTTGGGTTGGACGGTACCTTTACAGACCATCTAGTCCTAACCCCTTGTGCAATGAACAGGAACATCTTTAGCTAGATCAAGTTGCTCAGAACCTCATCCAACCTGACGAATATTTCCAGGGATGGAACTTCTACTACTTCTCTGAGCAACCTCTTCCAGCGTCTCACCATCCTCATTGTAAAAAATGTCTTTATTTTATCCACTCTAAATCTACCCTTTTAAAGTTTAAAACCATTACCCCTTGTCCTGTCACAACAGATCCTACTAAAAAGCTTGACTCCATCATTCTTACAGGCCCCCTTTAAGCACCGAAAGGCCACAATAAGGTCTCCCCACAGCCTTCTCTTCTCCAAACTGAACAATCCCAACTCTCTTGGCCTTCCCTCATAGGAAGTATTTTTGTGCCTCCTCTTCTGGAACCGTTTCAACTGGTTCATGTTTTTCCTGTGTTGAGGGCTCCAAAACTGGATGCAGTACTCCAGGTGGGGTCTCACCACAGCAGAGTAGAAGGACAGAATCACCTCCCTGGCTCTGCTGGCCACGCTTCTTTTGATGCAGCCCAGGATGCAGTCGGCCTTCTGGGCTGCGAGCATGCACTGCCTGCTTATGTCCAGTTTTTCACCCACCAGCATACCCAAGTTCTTCTCTGTATGGCTGCTCTCAATCCCTTCATCCCACCACTCAGCTTGGTGTTGTCTGGAAACTTACTGAGGGTGCACTCAACTATTATAATAGCTTGTCTGCACACCCACAAACGAGCACAGAGAGATGGGGTAGGGGGCATACAGCACCCTGCCCAGCTCCCATCAGGCCCATCACAGGGGTCATTAGCCCATCAAACACCCATGCCCATATGCCAGAGGAGCGCAGAGGCACAACCACAGGCAGGAACCTAAATCAAGGAGCAAATTCTTCAGACCCCTCCCAGAGCTGTCCCAGAAGGCCCTCAGTCCCAGCATCCAGGCTTGAAACCCACCACAAGGTGTAAATGGAGCAGCACTCCAGATGTCCTTTTGGACTGTGAAGATCATTGCCTGAGGCTGTAGGATACATTCTGGGATGCTGGGGAAGAGCAGTTCGGAACTGCATGCGACATAATAAAATGTTTAGAAGAGGAACCAAAAGTGGGAAAAGGCAGGGATGTAGGTGACTGGGGGTACTTTTTGTGTGCGTACCTACTGGGAATACATTTTCAGCCTTACTACTGGCTTGACCTGGGGCATGGAGGTGTGGCAGCTGTGCCTCTCTCAAGCTGTCAGATTCAGCATGATGTATTTTCCTCTAGCAGAAACCAGCCAAAAGTCTGTAGGATTGATATGATATCAAGAAGTAAAAGGAGAAAGCAGGACAGTTAAGAAGCCATGGCAATAAGGTTAGCAGAAAAGAAAAGCTTTGATGTCCACTGTGTTGGACTTTAACCTTTCTTTAAGGCAAAGAAAATTCCAAAAACTAAAGAATGACTACATGAAACGTCAGAGTTTATAATATAAATGATGGCCGGCTGGCAGGCCCCAAAGGTATTCTCATTGGAGTTCTGAATATAGCTAGAATCTAGATAGAAAGTCTTGAAATTCCTACTTGGTTTTGTAATGCATCCATCCATAGTCCCTCAACTGTGGTGACACAGGAATGGAAGATGACAGATGTGACATTAATTGTTAATCAAGGACACAGATCAGCAATCCTGATTTTCACTCAGGGCCGTGGCACAGTGTAAGGCTAGAAGTAGTCACATAGATAAATGTGGTACATTGGGAAAAGTTCCATACTGTGTAGAGAAAAGTAATGACGTGTATTAGGTTCCTTTGAAGTTTTTCAAAAAGATTTAAATTGCCAAAGGGTTAGAAGGAAGATAATTTTATGTATTAATAACCAGTTGAGTAACAGTAAACAAAGTTTTCTCAATGGAGAAAGGGCATCAGTGGAATCCCTCCGGAACCATTGATAGGGCCTGTGCTGTTCAGCATGTAGATAAACAACCAGAAGTGTGTGAACAGTGAGGCAACAGAGTCTGCTGATTATAAAAGCTATTCAGATGGACTATGCTCATCTGAGTTCAGTCAAGGTTTTCAAGGCCTGTAATGATTTACAAGCAGATTCTTAACAGTGAAAATGCACAAAGTAATAAATTCAAGACATAACTGAAATATAACCCAGGTGCAAGACAAATAGCAGCTACAATCTGGGTTTATAAATAGTCTCATCTACATCATTTTCAAGTAAAATCGTAAACAAACCAGAGTGTAGTACTATAAATCAGCATTATGAAGAACTGCCGATTGTAAATTATCCTGTCTCTTTAAAGAGGAGACAGTCGGCCACATGGGTTGGCTGAAATTCTGTCAGATGTTATCTCAGCTTAAATTTGACTTCACAGGCTCCTAGAAAAAAGGCTGTAAAGGAACTTTTGAGACCAGTCAGTCCATTGCCCTAAGGCTGCATCATGTGTACTTGCATGTTTCCTGACAGATTCGTGTTTCAAAGACCTATAGCACAGGGGAAACCACAGGCTACTCTTTGTAACCATTAATATTGTAATGTTTTACTTAATGTTTTGCTGGAATGTCCTTTGCAATAACTTAAGCTTATTATTTTTCATTGTGAACATGGGAAACTGATTATTCCTTTCCTTTGTACAGCAACCTTCTATGTAGTTAAGGTTACAAAAGATCTTCCTGACTTCCTCAGTCTTCTTTTCCTTTGGCCTTAGAACCCAGTTCATTCAATCTTTCTTCTTAAGTTGTATTTTCTAGATCACTAGTCATTTGTGCTGCTCTTCTCTTGACTTTCTCCATCTGCAGCAATGTAAGCTAGACGAGCACACACAATATTCCAGCTAAATCATTACCAAGAACAGATTAGAGCAGAATGGTAATTTCTAACATCTTGCAGTTTATAGTCTTTCTTTTACAAGAACGGTATTTGCTTTATTGCCACCAGAACAACACTGTTGATATGAGTTCAGCTTCTTCAATTTACTTATTAATCCTCTCAGACATTTTTCTGATGAATGCTTCATAACGTTTCCAGTTATGACCTGTGACTCTAGAGACCTATGTATTTTTGATTCATTACCTAGTGACAGAGAAAACCCAGATTCCAAAGAAACTACATCCATGTGTTTTTAATAGTGGACCACGAGCAACCACTTTGCAGTCATGTGAAACCAGTTTTTTAGTGATCCTATGATAGTTTTATGTAAACCAGTGATTTTGAAATTATTGTCTTCAGGCTTTGATAAATGGTTACTTTCAAGGGCTTTCTGAAATGTAACACAGAGAAGCAGGCATACTTTCAGTAATGGAGGACTGAGCTTTCTCATGGATCCACAATAGAAAAGACTGAAAACCATTCATCTAAGTGTTGCTTTCCTAAGTTAGAATGAGAATATCAAATGATATGACACTAAGGAAGGCCTGGCTAGAACCATGGAATGTGGAAACTCTTGATTTTGCCCTTTCCATGAGACCTGTTATCCCTGTTGCAGAAGGAAAACAAACTGGTTTAACATTATTTCTACTTGGCAAACCTATCTTAGCCGATACTCATCTTCTCTGTCTTCCGGATACAGTTTGTTCAATTTTTTTCACCTAGATTTTTCTGGTGAAAATGTCCTTCGTTTAATTGATAGTTTCCCATCTCCATCCTACACTTTATATGCACTACATTTTCCCTTTTTTTTTCATTTCAGGCCACCTTGTTTGTTCTCTGTTCTTGTTTACAGAGGTTGTAGATGTTGCATAATACCGAGATTACATCCACCAGGTCTTCAGGATCTCAAGCTGAAGTTTACCACTCTTAGACCACTTGAAAACTTTTAAATGATCTGAATAATTTCTAACTCATTCTGTGCCTATTTCTCCTTTGTAGATGATGCTGATTTTTTTTCAGATACTTCAGATACTGCTTCAGATACCTTCGCTCACTCAGATGCATCCTAAAATGAAAAAACTGAAAAGGCCAGAAAGGCAATTTCACAATACTCCTAAACAAGATTCAATTAAAAAGAGATTGTAATAACTCAGTGAGGGCCAAGCCCTGTCTCATTTCCTAAGCATTATACAATAACTGAACAGAGGAGACAAATGTAGCCTTTACTCTAAAAGTACCTGGAATACAGCCCAAGGACCCTCAATCCCCATATTCAAAATATGTCCACCACCAACAGAAATCAACCCAGTGGAAGAAAGAACCACATGTGTTTTAGGCAAAAGTTGCATGTGCCAGAGAGAAAATCCTACTGAGAACAATAGGGGAATGATGAGGGTTCATAACCGAACCACACACAGTTTGCAGTCTATTTACCAAATTCCTTGCCTAAAGATGACAGCCAGAAAAGGAACAAAACTATTCACTGCTTCATCCCCTGGAATTTCCTTTATCTCTCCTTAAGCTTCAGGATAAAATCTAGTGATAACCAAGTGGCAAAACTAAGTCTCTTTCATATGGCCTGAAAAAAAGAGACCAACAGATCTTGTGAGACTCAAGTGGCAAACTGCTGATGCTGGATGCCATCCTGGGAACATAGCTGCTTGAGCCAAGGGTCGGTGCTGAGAGAATCAACCCCTGTCCCGTCCTTAATGGTCCCAAGCTGAGGTGCTGTGAGGATTTTGGTGGTGTCTGTTGAGTCACCGGTAGACACAAGTTTTGCAAAATGAAGGTCCAAGAAGAGTTCATGCCCCAAGGCCCTTGACATTGCCATTTGCCTTCTGTGTCCCACACTTTAGCCCAGAGCAAGGCAGAAGTGAGCCAGTTCACTAATCTGGGGGGTTCAGGAGTCAAACACAGACCACTTACCCCAAACATTGTCATCCCATGCCTCCTATAAGATTGGGGTTTTTTTTTGCTATTTTGTACTCTTTGTAGTGCCAAATGTCACATTAAAAAAAGATTTTTATTAGCTCTGTGGATTCCAGAATGTTTCCACATGGTGGCAAAGACCCAGGTCTGTCTACCCTATGTGTTTCCTACAGAAAATTAATATTCACTTCCCTGCTTCCCAGCAGTGCTTAAATGGAGGAAAAGCCATTCCTCAAGACAAACACATCTCTTTAGAAAAAACCTCAACAGTACCACAATTACAATTTTTATATAAGGCGAGCCTTAGAAAGTCACAGGAGGAAAAGATTTGAAAGAAAACGTAAGCTATGAAGTACCAGTTCAAGCTCATTCATACAGCTCTGTTAGAGACAATAAAGATAGAAAATAAATTATCTACCATTGCATTAAAACCTGTGCAATGAGCCACAAAGAGAGTGGCACTAAAATGCTGTGAGTTATACTATCTTTCCTCAGGGTGGATATGTCGCCACACATCAGACAAGACTAAATCGCTGTGCAGAGAGGAGGCAGTTCCAAATGTTTCCCATGTAACATCTAGTTAAGAGTGTTTCAGATCACTTCCCCAGAATAAAAGATCAGTCATTAAACAATTTGCCAAAAGAACAAATTATCCCTATGGAAGAAACATAAACATTAATAAAAGAAAAGGTTATGTTGATCAAAACAGAAACTAAAAAAAAAATAAACAACCTGGAATAAGTTCCTGAACACAACCCAAATCAAGACAGAGCTGCAACACCACAACTAAGAAAAACTTCCCTTCCCTACTCAGCAAACCAGTCAATTCAAATGTCTTTACCCAAGTGAGTCCCGGCACAAACCATAAATCTATTGTCTCTTGGAACAAGCACTATGACAAGAAGAGTCTCTTTCTAAAAAGACATATCTGCAGAGCTCTACACTTTGAATGGTTCATGTGACAATTTTTACAGAGGCTAAAAAGGAGCCAACTGCCAAGCCTCAGTAAAACTACAGAAACTAAAACAGTTGATGGTCACTAATCCCCAGCACCATCACTGGCCCAACATGCACAGCAGCTGGCATTCTCTTTAGCCTGTAGCATTTCCAGTGCCAGGCTTTAGGTATAGAGACGTCCCACAATACATTGATTGGACAAGTAAAACAAGGTAAAATCCAGAAAAAATATCATCCCTATCCCATCTTCAGATCCATCAAAACCCCCCCAAGTATATCCTCCTTGGGGCATGGTGAGAGCAAAGGCATCCCTGATTCTCTCCTCCCAAGCCTGAGTTGTTTAACCATCTGCCAAGACAATTGTCACTCACACCAACCACTTGCAACTCTTACAGAAATTAGACACTGAGTGAACACATGTGGAGAACTCTCTCATTAATGTTAATCACAGAGAAGTTTCTAAAGCAGCATCCTTGGGCCTTGTTGTTAAAATCAAACCTCTGATGCACTAAGAACCAGCTGCTGTTGGAGCCCAAGAGACTCTGGACTTCCTTCCATGTGGCAGTTCCTTCAGTCCTAGGTAACATGTTGGAAATTTGTCTTGGAGGTCTAGATAAGACATGGCACTCATTGTGAGCTAAAGCATGATGCTGACGTGTTGGTACAAGGATTTGTTTGAGCAATTTAATTTTACACTTTACCATTTCAGCAACAAGTAAATCAATAGCTCTTAAATCCATGCTTAAAGTTTAACGTTTTTTCTGAAATAGGCTTGAGAATAACCACATGGTTCAAGGAAACACAGGTGAGTTGGAAAAAGAGAAATGCAAGTGGTGTCACCAAATACCATTCCTTGTTCCAGCCACAACCTCTGCTTGTTTTTTTTTGGATGATAATACTTGGCAGGTAAGCCATGATGTGGAATCTTTTGATCCCTTATAGGCAGGGAGAGTATTGATCTGGCACCAAGAGGCCATTATCACTAGTAGGGGACTCATGTTGTGAAAGCATGAGTTAATGCACGTGGCTAGGGCTTGGTGCAGGTACATTGAAGCCAAATGGGACTGACAGGTGTGCTAGAGAGGGACATAGACACATGAAACCCTATGTATCTTTGCTGTGCACGAGTCATTGTAGATCTTATGTACAGAACAGCAGTAGACAGCTATGTTTAGGGACCTGCATCCCAGCCTTCCTGTACTTTCTGGTTTCCTCAAATGATATCTTGACTTGGAGAAGGCGAAGAGATAAAAAATGCTGCTGCTCATGTTAGTCCACCTCTGGGCGCAGGTGACCCTCCCAGCAGACCTGTCTCACTCTGGCTACACACTCTGGCAGCCCTTGGGCTGTGTTTTCACAAGTATTTATGGCAGCTGGATCAAGCCTCTTCTCAAGGGTACACTTGTCAGGACAGCTAGCAAGGTGCATCTGACAGTATTGCTTTCACAGATCTTTACGTGTTGTTAAGAGTTGTTTGCTGTCACAAAGCACAGTGTTTGAACAAGACATGAACTCTCCTGTGGAAACCCAGGACAAACTAAAGACACTGAGATGCCAACAAAAAAAGAGATGCAAGAGACAGTCAAACCATGGTGGTCTGAACTGTCATTGCAGGGAGCTTGTGCATATTCACAGGGCACGTAAGTCGGGCTTTACAGTATCACAGTATCACAGTATCATAAGGTTGGAAAGGACCTCTGAGATCATCAAGTCCAACCTATATACCAACACTAACACCAACCATCATCTAAACCATGGCACTCAGTGCCTCATCCAGTCTCCCCTTAAACACCTCCAGGGTCGGCGACTCCACCACCTCCCTGGGCAGCGCATTCCAATGGCCAATCACCCTTTCAGTGAAGAACTTTTTCCTAACACCAACCCTAAACCTTCCCTGACGAAGCTTGAGTCCATGCCCTCTGGTTCTGTCACTGGTCACCCAAGAGAAGAGACCAACCCCTGCCCGACTACAACCTCCTTTTAGATAGTTGTAGAGAGCAATGAGGTCTCCCCTGAGCCTCCTCTAAGAAGACAGCCCCAACTCCCTCAGTCGCTCCTCATAGGGCTTGTGTTCCAGCCCCTTCACCATCTTCGTTGCCCTCCTCTGAACACATTCCAGTATCCTAACATCTTTCCCAAACTGGGGGGCCCAGAACTGCACACAGTATTCAAGATGAGGCCTGACCAGTGCCGAGTACAGGGGGACGATAATTTCTCTGGTCCTGCTCGCCACACTATTCCTGATGCAGGCCAGAATGCCATTGGCCTTCTTGACCACCTGGGCACACTGCTGGCTCATGTTGAGCTTCCTGTCAACCAGCACTCCCAGGTCCTTTTCTGCCTGACTACTCTCCAGCCACTCTGTCCCCAGTCTGTAACTCTGCATGGGATTGTTGTGTCCAAAATGAAGTACCGGACATTAGGACTTATTAAACATCATCCCATTAGAATCAGCCCATCTCTCCAATCTGTCCAGGTCCCTCTGTAGGGCCATCCTACACTCTAGCAGAACAACCCTTCCTACAGCTTTTGTTGTGTCTGTTGTCTCAGACTTACAGACAGGGATGAGACCTGCTGTGGAAGCATCACAGCTCAGGATGATTTTGTGTATAAGTTCCTAGGATATTAAAGTGGCTAAGGCATCCTTTGTTGCATCTGCTTTGCATCCTTTTTTTACTCTGTTATCCTGGAGGAAATAAGAGATGAGATGTGAGTTCCTCTGCACTGGTGGATCTTCAAGAAATGAGACTAGGCAAGAAGAGCACTGAGTGACCTGTGTCACTAATTGCTGTGCCTGGGATACCTTGGATAAGGGGTTTCACATCATAAGGAAAAGCTAGCAGAAGGCGCCCTAGGGCTGAAATCGGTGGTGAGTGGTAACTGCACTCCATCTGCCTAGAAGCAGGTGGGCCCTCACTAGACATTCCTGAGTATGGAAGACGGATCCTAACTCGGGTTCAGACAGACTGAGATGACGATAATGCATCTGTCTGGAAATGGAGGTGAACTGCAGTCAGTCTTTGGAACCTGATGTGTGATACAAGACCTGTTACTGGGATGACTCAGCTGTGATCAAATTCTGAGCCAGTGAAAGAAAGTAATTCAATCTCAAGATGAATTCTTGCACTTCAAATCTTGTTTGCATTCTAATTTAGGATGAAAGTCAACATTTAAAAGTATAAATTAAATCTAGAATAAAAATTTGAAAAGAAAGTGAAAAATATATCCAAAGACATGGAAACCAACTTGTAACAGTATTTCCTGTATAAAAAAATGGCAATGTAACAATTAAATGGAAATAAAAAGCAAGTTGAGAGAGTTGGGCTGCAATCTCCCATTTCCATTTTAGGTCATTCCAATATTATTCTTTTGAAATTTTTCATCAGAATCGGTACATTCCCATTAAAAATGAAATTTCAGGGAAATTGATTTTCCACCTCTTTTGAAAATAGTGGAAGAAATCATACTCTTTAATTGGCAATAAGTGATAGCAAAGAGCTCTTACCAATCTGGTCTTCAATCTTGCATTTAAAAATTGGAAGCAATTGATTTGCATTGAGCAAATTGCTGTTCTTGCCAACTGAAGCCATAATTTGGGTCAGATGTCTGGGCAATTCACAGCTAGGAACAGATGAAGAATTGTTGAGATTTGCTTTGAAACACACGATGGGGTGAATTTCAATTGTCAGACTTCTTGTAAAGTTGAAGCAGGGTAGGTTCCTGCTGACTAGATATTCATGAAAAATAGCTAGCAGCAGAAGAATGGAGAAACTGAGTGGCAAAATACAAACCAGGGAATATAGCACAAGCTTGAACAGGAAGCTGAGTCCTTGAGAAACATTTTGACGCCCAGAGCATGAACCTATCTTCTGTGGCATCTGTTGTCCTCACACTGCAGGCCACGGGCGTTTTCACAGCAGCAAGGGGTTTACTTTGTAATGCACTAGGAACGTGTCGTTGTTCCTTGAAGCAGCACTGTTCCCATGCTAAAAAGAGAAACATAAATTGTTAGAGACAATCTGGAGCCTGCAAACGAGAGCCCTACAGCCTTTGCTGGCATGTGCGATGACAGCTGAGTGTTGTTTGATTTTGTAATTGTCTGGGATTTTCCAAGGCTCCTCGAGTGGTTACGTACCTGCTTCTCACTGGCATCCAGTGGGACCATGGCATGTTGCTCTTTGCACTCTTTTCAACATCTTTAATATTGGTGACCAGAAAGAGGCAATTCATTTTTTTGGGGGAGTACATATTTCCTTCTGACATGGGAAGGAATATTGACTTAAAAATATTCTCTTCAAAAGGAGGTAAAGCCACAGGGGTCTAGGACAGCTCAGCTACCATGGTGCCCTAGATTCAAGGACCCTCAATGTCTATTGGTCAGCACGGAGGGCTGTAGTCACTGCATTATCCCACATATGTTGCTGGACCTCAGGCTAGTGCAGCCCTGGGACCCCACAGCCTGCTGGCAAGGCCACCCATTGAGGGACTTTGCAGGGAGGGAATCAGCAGGGTTGTCACAGGAACCAGCATGTTGTACCTGCATTTCATGAGTCGCTGCTCCAGGCAACAGGAGCACAAGGCTGAAGTGCACTGATATCTCCTCCCACACAGTATCCCTGCTAGACTCAGGTCAGACTGACTTTCTCCGAATTTTCTAAGAATTCAAAAGAAACCACATTTAAAAACACTGTAATATCAAAAACAGGCAAAAGATGTAAAGTCACCTTATGTTTAACATCTGCTCAAGCTAGGAAGTCTTTCCAAACCTTGCTTGAGCATCCTACCAGCCACATCACAGAAATTACTGCAATGAGAAAAATTAAATTTCTATGAGGAGGAGGAGCTTCTTTAACATTTGTCTTGTAACAGTGACCACTAGATGCCAGTCTCTCAAGAAAAGACAATTTCTTTGATGCTTTTCAAAAGAGTGAGGAGCATGGAAAAATACAAAAGGAAACCCTATTCAGTCCATATGGACAGTGCTATGGTACGGAAAATGTCTTGCAAAACCCAAAGTAAACCCAAGTTTACTTTTCCAAAGTAAAATTCACTATAGCTAGCCATTGTTACATAAAGCAAAGAAATTCTGCACTGAAATTGCAGTTACATTTAAAAAACATTCAAATTTGAAATAAATCCAATTTAGATTACTGTTTTTTTGGAACTACTGCAGTTATGGTTTTCAGCCAGCTCCTATTGTGAATATTTCTGCTGCAACATTTCTTTAATGGCAAACCTGCTTTTCTTTCTTTCACAAAGTAAAAAAATGCAAAAATGTGGTGATGTTTCAGTTGATTGTGGTAACAACAGAAAAGGAAATTCAGTGACATCAGGGGTGAATGTGAGTATAGCTTTATCTTTAGGAAAGGAAGACAAAGCTTTGAATGTAATTGTGCTAACAAACAAAACACAGCAGGTGCTTAGATCTACTACAGTTTATTCTTTTTAAGTTTTACACCAAGAAAGAGAAAATGATCGTTTGGTTACTGATCCACGTTATTAAATTAATAAATCAATGGTAATAAGTTTATCCATTATCATCCTATCCTATCTGTCTCCAACACTGACGATGGGCTCAGCCCCTACCCCAGAGCCCATGGCCAGAGGACCAAGATTGCACAAATGATAAACTCCCAATCAACCCTGAACTTGTGCGGGATCTGCTGTTCCAGCTGGATCCCTACAAGTCGATGGGGCCTAATGGGGTTCATCCAACAGTACTTAAAGAGCTGGCTGATGTCATAGGCGAGAACTCTCTCAATGATTTTCCAATGCTCTTTGAATCTGGGGAGGTACCACTTGACTGAAAGCCAGCAAATGTCTCAATCTGGAAGAAGGGTAGCAGGGTTGACCCCAGTAACTACAGGCCTGTCAGTCTCACTTCAGTGCCTGGGAATACTATGGAGAAGATTATTCTGGAAGCTACTGAAAAACACCTGAAAGACAATGCAGTCATTGGTCCCAGCCAGTACAGGTTTATAAAGGGAAAGTCCTGCCTGACAAACTTAATTTCCTTATATGACAGGGTTACCCACCTAAATAATCAAGGAGAACTAGTTGTTGTAACCTTTCTGAGTTTCAGCAAGGCCTTTGATACTGTCTCTCATAGTATACTCCTAAACAAATTGTCCATCACACAGCTGGATAAACACATAATGCAGTGGGTGAGCAATTGGCTGATGGGTCGGGCTCAAAGGGTCATAGTGAATGGGGTTGCATTGAGCTGGCAACCAGTCACTTGTGGGGTCCCACAGGGATCCATCCTGGGGCCAGTGCTCTTCAATATCTTCATAAATGACCTGGATGCAGGACTTGAGGGTTTGCTAACTAAGTTTTCCAGTGGCACGAAACTGGAGGGAGCTGTTGACAATCTTAAGGGCAAAGAGGCCCTGCAGAGGGATCTGGACAAATTGGAGAACTGGGCAATAGCCAACTGCATGAAGTTTAACAAGAGAAAGTGCCAGGTTCTGCACCTGGGACACAGCAACCCTGGCTGTACACACAGACTGGGGAGTGAGAGGCTGGAGAGCAGCCCAGCTAAAAGGGACCTGGGGGTTCTGGTCAATGGCAAGTTGAACATGAGCCAACAGTGAGCCCTGGCAGCCAAGAGGGCCAGCTGTGTCCTGGGGTGCATCAAGCTCAGCATTGCCAGCTGGTCGAGGGAGATGATGGTCATACTCTGCACTGGTGTGCCCCCCCCTCGAGTACTGTGTGCAGTTTTGGGTGCCACAGTATAAAAAGAACATTAAACTACTGGAGAGTGTCCAGAGGAGGCCACAAATCTGGTGAAGGGTCTAGAGGGGAAATCATATGAGGAGTGGATGAAGTCACTTGGTCTTTTCAGCCTGGAGAAGAGGAGACTGAGAAGGGACCTCACAGCCATTTACTGTTTCCTCAAAAGGGAAGGAGGAGGAGCAGTCGCTGATCTCTCTGGTGACCAATGATAGGTCTCGAGGGAAGAGTAGGAAGATGTGTCAGGGGAGGGTTAGATCAGATATTAAGAAAAACACTGGAACAGCTCCCCAGGGAAGCAGTCATGGCACCAAACCTGGCAATATTCAAGCGGCATTTGGAAAATGTCCTCAGACACATGGTGTGACTGTTGAGAGTGTCCTATGCAGGGGGAGTTGGACTCAAGGATCCTTGGGGGTCCCTTCCAGTTCAGGTCATTCTAAGATTCTATGATCCTTAAAATGCTTAGTATACTTTTTCACCTCTCAAAAGTTTGTAATGTGAAATTAACCCACATTGGTTGAAGTTTTTCACTACAATAATGTATTATGGAACAGGCTGCTGTGTTTTTAAAACTTGCTTGTTTTGGTAATGTAGAATTAATTTTCAATGCCAACTTTTATGCTGGTTTTTTTACACAGAATTCTGGGTCAAGAACTGTTGTTTAAGAACATAGTTGAGAATATTATCTCTGCTTTCCAAGCAAACATAGACATACATCTATATAAAATATCTTTTTCTTATCATCTTTCATCGCTAAATTCAAAGGAGGTAAAAAAAAATAATCTTTTTTTAAAATCTAAAATGAAAACTGCAGAATGAGATGGAGGTAATAAGATGGAGTGTACGAAAGTACAAAAAAAGGTGTTAAAACTGAAACAAAGGGAACAGAAAATGTCATACAGCAGCCAGTCTTAAACAAAGCTATCAAAAGATCAATTAGTGGCTTTTCTTTTTCAATAAAAATACAGTCAAAATATGATTTTAAAAAAAAATATTAAATGATATATTAGTTATTCTTTGTAGATTTAAGCAGCTGTAGTATTAATACTATTTTTTCAGGTTTTAAATAAAAACATTCTTTTAACATGCATAATAGACTTATGTTGACTAATTTTTTTTCATTTTCATTTACTTCTCCTTTGTTGAAATGTTGAACTGAACCTGAAAACGTTTCTGTATTTCTCTCTGAATTGCTTTAAGCTACATGGTCTACAAAGTCCTGGTATATTCACTGATGCCAAGATATTTCAAAGCTCTAGTTTTGTTGCATAAATATGCATTCCCTCTACTTTCCATGACCTCACATTTTAGATTTTAAATGATATGTTAACAATGCCATTATTTTGAGAAATCTGATTTTATCTGCTCTCAGGGCAATAGGCTTTTCAGTAAGTGGAAATCTTAAGAAAAATATCTTCTGAGCTACAGTACCAATGCCTGAAGAATAACCATGAATTCTGGAAGAGGGAAATTAAAATGGAAACATATCAGAACATAACTTGAAGCATTTGAGAAATTTATGCCTTGTGTTACCAATGCATATTGTGTTTTAGAATTTTCTAAAGGCAAATGCCTACTCAGCGGGTTGCAGAACAGCAGAAAACTCTTCCTAGCAGAATACAGAAGGAGAGGAAGAGAGGTGACTGTTCAGTACTTCGGTCAAGTGTATGGAGACACTTTTATCTTCAAATGCAGGGTGCAGGAGCATTAAATGTGTCCCAGGACTTTTTCATGCATCAATTCAAAAAAGCCTCCAACCTTTTTTATGTACTTGAATAGATTTTTATGGCACATGATCAATTTTGAAGCTGCTATGCATATGTTGTTAATATGCTATGGTATTTGTAATTGAATACAACCTCCTGTGACATTAAAAATTTGACTGTCCGTCCCAAAAGACATCCACAAGTTTATGAAGGACGAGTGTGCTTCAATAAACCTTTTAAACAAGAACATGTGTTCTATAAACAAAAAGTTCTTATTGATTTCATAAATAGCAAGACAATGTCAACCCTGAGCCAAGCAAACCATCGCACAGCTTACTAAAGTGCTATGGTACGTGTGTGATGGACAATGGTAGGTATTTACAAGGGGGACGATTGCTGGTCTCCTTGTGTTGGGGCTGGGGTCACTGAGACAACTCTCTTACCCCTCAGCTCTACGTGGGATTGCAACTGTCTGCCTGCACAGGAGCAGCAGCTGTAAAGGAACAGGAGCAAAAGGGTGCTGTGATGCATCTTTCCTTCATGACCTTCTCCTTGCATAGTCACTGTGTAGATATTCTCTTAAAAGCTTTTCAATCATTCTCTAGTTGTTTTGCTTCTCATCCTGTAGCACGTGTTTCATCTCCAGTCTTTTTGGTCATGTTCGCCTTCTCCTGGGAATGAATCATGAGATCAACAAGCATTTCTCTATGCCATGAGGCATAGAGACCATAGAGACCATGCCCCGGCAAGGGTTACCAGAACAGAAAAACCACACAATGTTAGGCAACTGCCAGCATAGATCAAATGCTATTTTCCCTTATTTTTTTTCAGTTTTGAATTTAATTTCTTTTTGCTTTTGTCATTGTAGGGAATGCCTGAAAAAAGGAAAGACATTTCTTCCAGTTAAATCTCCTGGCAAGCTTCTTGCACCATTGTTATGCGCCCTAATTTAACACTCTTTTGTCAGATGAGTTCTACTGGATACATTCTGATGATGGTGATGAATAGATGATATTATCATTATTTTTTGTACAGATCTATTGCAATTCACAGTTGTCAAAACACCTGATCCATTTCAGCAGTGTTTTTTTCCCACATATGATTTACCACTCTTCACCAATTTTAGCATTCTGTGGTTTCTGGGAAGAAGCCAATGGGGAGGAGCATCTCCATGAAAATATCCCTCAAAAAGTTGTTATGATACAGTCTGATCCTCCATAAGTTCCTCCATGAAATATTTTGCATATGCCAACAATGTTCAGAGAAAAGAGGGTCATTCAGCCCAGGCTGTGCCAGTACAACGTGATTAGACAGGCCAAGCCTAGTACGACCTAAGGCCATGTGGGATGGCAGAGGTAGGAATAATTGCAGCAGCAGTTGCTCAAGCTTGTACATACATCAGCATGATGTTTTACATATTTTGCTTTCAACCCCGAACAAAATGTCAAAGTTCTTCCCAATAATTTGGAGAAAAAAATATGAGTTAAACTGAAAAAAGGGACAACACCAGTACAAATATTTTTTTTTTTTCTGTAGGAAAAAACAAGCCGCAATTACTACTGTAGACATTTTCAATTGTTTATAATGTTTCAACAGTATCTCTTCTCAGTTCAAATGTTCATATTACAACACATATGAGGAAAATCAATTTGCCTAAATAAAATAAAATAAGATAGGCATGGTGGAAAAGGATTTAAATTACCCAAACTTGTTTCCACTATTCCAGAAGCCATTATAAGTAGCTCCAATAATAACACCTCTGCTTAATTTTGCTGATACTGCCCTATTTTCTTCCTTCCTATAGTTTCCCTATTTACTATCCACCTAAGACTGATTAAAAGAATAGGTGAAATGATGAGCATTTTTGGGGACATCACTCATATGAGAAAACCCCCAAATTTCCCTCCAGCTTTAGCAATATCAAAGTATTTTAGTTAAAATATGGTAATTTACAGAAAAAATGTTGAAAAATTCATTTTGAGAAAGATACCATCCTTTGAAAGGATGAGGGGAAAGGAAAATTAATGCCTTTTCCATCACAGAAAATTCTTAAAACTAGTTTTTCAAATAGAGAAAAGAATCTCTGTTTCAGAGCTGACAGTTTTCAGTTGGCAGTGGTTTATTCTGGTGCCAATACCCATTAAAATATAGTGAAAAATAGCCTACAGGAAAGCTGGGGAGAGGCTCTTTATCAGGGAGTGCAGGGATAGGATGAGGGGTAATGGTTTTAAGCTGAAAGAGGAGAGAAACAGAGTAGCTATCAGGAAGAAAATTTTTACTGTGAGGGTGGTGAGGCACTGGCACAGGTTGCCCAGAGAAGTCATGGATGCTCCATCCCTGGATGTGTCCAAGGCCAGGCTGGATAGGGCCTTGAGCAACCTGAACCAGTGGGACTTGTCCCCGCCCGTGGCAGGGGGTTGGAACTATTTGGTCTTTAAAGATCCTTTCCACCCAAACCATTCTATGATTCTATGATCGAAATGTGTCCCAGTTTCACACTTCAGATGACTTGTATGCTCTTAGAATCTTTAAAAAAATTGCCAGTTACTTCTCCAAACACCTGCCTGTAATGAGTATGACCTTGTCCCTCCCAGCAGGCTGAATATATCTTATCTCCACCAAATGGCTGAACAGCCTCCATCCCATGCCTGAGAATTCAGTAGAATCTTTCTCACCCTTCACATGGAGTTTCCCAAACACCAACTGTGTGTGTTACAGCAATGTGGGTGCCTCCATCCCTTCTCAGCAGGCAGCAGGTCAACACTGAAAGCAACCTGCTACTTCTAAGACTACTTCCACCAACTCAAGCAATAAAGGCATGTCCAGTTACTGTGCCTCTGCAGACACTAATTGTGTCCAATTGCCTTTGCAGCATCTCAGTTAGTTCCACATGAAAATGTGTCTTTTTCAGTGTTCAAGTTAGAATATATTTAAATAAGATTTTTTTCTCCCAAAGTCTTCCAATCATAGTCTTTTAATTCCAGAGTAGTCAACTGGTTCCTGTTCATATTCTGTCCTGTGTGCAGATCTGTTCCTATTCAGTCCTTAATGCAACCAGCAGCTAGCTATCAGCTACGTGCATTAACTAAACTACAGCTGACATACGTAGCCAGACAGCTCACTGGTGACGGAACAGCCAGTCTATGCCTGTCCAAGATAAGCAGACATTTCTTGATCCACTTCTGATCTATGGCAAGGAGAAGGTATGGTTTCCTACTGAGTCAATACAGCAAGTCCACAGCCACTCACTTAATAATGGTAAACAACTATAAATTCAACTGGACTGTTGAGATTTATGTTGAAAGAATAAAGTAGGAACATGTATTTACAATTTCATATATGTTGAATTGCCTGCGTATTTGTAAAAATATACGCTACTTTGATACACAATACAGGAATTCAGAATGTTTTTCTATGAAAAATTAAGATTTGTCCTGAATTGTTTCTGGATTAGCAGTAGTTTAATTATTCATTCTAGTTTTAGAATTTTAATTTTACTCCATTTGAATTCATATTCCACTTGTTATCACAACTAAACATTTTTAGAGTTTCTGTAAAGCTGTAACTAGACATTTGCTAAGTTTTAAAAGTGTACCAGTTCTGTATGCTTGCCAATACGCAGAACTTCTAAATTATGGGACTTGGCATATGGCTTAGCGCAGGCAAGGTTGCTTCTCTCCTGTCACAGACAACAAGTGAAAATGTTCTCAATTTGTTATTTTTCTTTATGTAGGTCAGCAATCCAGCTATAGTTGTAAACTAATTCTGCCAGAGTCGTGTTGATCTTATTCTAATTCTCTCATTAAAAGCCATAAATTTTTATTTTATCTCTAGCTAATTATAACAATACTTCTAAGTTGAACAAATGTACGCTGAGATTCAAGAAAATGGCAAACGCCACATTTCTGAAACAGAGCCTAGATTCAAGTACTCCCAAATAGCAAGTTCCTGTCTCCAACCATGGAGGAGATAAAACTTACAAGAAGAGGTCATGTCCCCTTCTCTTCCCCCAGCCCATGCCAAGTCTCAGTGTGCTGTTGTGCTGGATTGGATTTTCACCAACCTTGTAACTCACTGTGAGAGGGAGAAGCTCATAGGGAGATCATGGAGGAAAGCCACAGATCCGACCACTGTGACACAAGATAAGGCTTGGGAAGAAGGACCTCCCTGCTCTGCTCAGGCATCCAAGCAAAGCCAAACCTCTGTGGATGGGTGTCAGCAACTCTATTTTACATGTGAGGAAATCTGCTTACAATGGACAATGTGACTTTAAAGCTACTACTCCAGAGATGCAATTTTTTGTTCACATGCTTTCTCCCTCCCGTTCCTTTCCACTCACCCCATCTTTGTGGGAGTCAGTGAAAGAAGTCAGGCAGTGAACCTTACCCAGGACTCTGCAGCATGGTTGTGGGGAACACAGGACAACAGTGTGGAGTAAAAGGGTTCCTGCAAGAGTCAGGGCACATGGTGGTTGCAAAACAGACAGCAGGGTGGATAGTGTCTCTGGACACTCTCATGAGACACACAAGGAGCCCATCAAGTGAAATAGCAATCTAAACAGTAATAGCAATCTAAACATATCCTTTAGGTGCAGCCAATCCTTTAAATAGGCATGCTCAGTAGCTCCAGAATGTGAGCAGCCAGAAAGCAATCAAATGCTTGAAGTACTAAACATAGAGATTTCTACTTCCTCTATGATAGCCAGAGCAGCCTGGAAAAACAGAGGTAAACAGTATTATGACCCTTCCATTACCACTATTTGTATACCAGGTTTGCAAGCACACAAAAGGAAAATGCTGAAATAGAAGAACAACCAATGCTGCTTATAACATAATTAAGAATAATGACAAACTGTTCCTAAAAGAATCCTGCCAGAGGTGAAATAAAAGAATTACTTTTCAATAGTAGAGTCATAAAGTCAGTGTCACTTAAGGTCATGCCAAGAATATGTCAGTCCCACAGACTGTGAAGTCTGAAATGCTTCATCACCAGTGCAGCTTGCTTTGTGCACCAAGGCACATGTACGGGCTGTGCCATGAAACACGGCTGCTAATGACAAGGTCTTACAGGGCTGGTGATGCACAGTTCCTTAGGATCTATTTTAATTAAGTAGCTCACGATATTACAGCTTTCAAGAAACCCGTAGTCCTGAACACATTAGTCCTCCTACAAACCAGGGGACTGTGACTTCATAGAGTGCTACAGTTTCCACGTCACAAACCTGGGACTGAGGGAAAAAGTGACTGAATAACTTGCTAAAAACTACCTGAGGAGTTTCTGGCAGTTCTGAGAAGTAAACATAGATCTCCCAAGTACTGGGCAAAATACTGAAACACTCTTTCTCTTGCTAAGCTTCTATTATTTGCTCAAGCATATAATTAGGAAAACACCAAAGTCTGAAGAAACAATAGGAGAAAATGCATATCCCCAGGGTCTCCTTACAAATGGTATTGATTGAATCTAGCACTAAATGGTAGCCAATAACTGGTAAAATATTCCCTTGAATTCTAAGAAAAGGCCATATCCAACCATTCTGAACTCAAGAGGAGTCATCCCGAGTAACCTCAATGAATTTATGGTGAATTTACGGGACAGGGAGGAGGCATGCAGCAAACACAGATTAAGCACGTGTTTAGCAGATGATTAAAACATGATAACCACAGACAAGTGCATTAAAAAAAAGGTCCTTGTGTTTGGTGTTAGCTTACAGTTCAGAAAACAGTCCTTTTGGCTACATCATGTCATCTGGTAAACCTATACTGAGAATTTCATACGAGGTACTTCAAAAATTCTGCTTGAATCCACAAACATAGCTAATCATATGTTCAGTACACAGATGCTCTGCCCTCGCGTCACACACCTTTCCTTCCTGCAGTTACCCCCTGCAGATCTAGTAGCCACTGCCTCTATATTCAATCCATGATCAACCCTCCTTGTGTCTTCCCTCTAGCTCCTGCTGGCACTTCAGAAGCTGAACTGTAGATCTTAGCGGTAATGACAGAAATCTAATTGCTTTTTCCAGATTTTTGTACAAAGGTAGCACAAAGGTCTTGGTGCCTTTTACTATCCAGATGGTGTGTTTCCCAGATTCTTATAACTGCCAGATGCAACTGGTTCTCATTCTCCATGGTATTTTCATAATGGGCTATCCACTGCTTGCTTTATTGACTGAAGCGAAAGTTAGTAGAAATTGGCAAACAGTGATTCTCCAGCCAGGCTTTTAGAAGTCACAGCACAGTCCTGTTACTAGATCAGTGCCAAATACTAAACAAGCCAAAACTAAAACAAATTTTGTGAGGATAACAAAGTACACTAAGAAACAATCAGGGGCATAATCAAGAATATCAGCTTCCAGCCAATCAACTCAAACAAAACTGTTTTTCCAGAATCTACATTGCACAATCTTTGCTGTCACCACTGCCTATTGAAATGAAACACATTCAATTATATACAAGTAGGTGCATAACCATAAGCGTGCAGCAATCCACCTAATTACTCGACCACACAATCTTTCTTAAATAATCTAATAACATATGGGATATATCATTATGTAGGAGGTGGCCCTGCCCATGGCAGGGGAGTTGGAACTAGATGATCTTTAAGGCCCCTTCCAACCCAACCCAACCCATTCCATTCCATTCCATTCCATTCCATTCCATTCCATTCCATTCCATTCCATTCCATTCCATTCCATTCCATTCCATTCTATTCTATTCCATTCCATTCTATTCCATTCTATTCTATTCTATTCTATTCTATTCTATTCTATTCTATTCTATTCTATTCTATTCTATTCTATTCTATTCTATTCTATTCTATTCTATTCTATTCTATGATTCTATATTACTTTTACTGTTGCTGCAAATCTAATCACACTATTCAATGCAGTATGTGAATAGCTGAACTCCAGAGGCTGGGCTGGTTAGATGTATGTGTTGGTATTACAGTTGTGTCGGTGGCTTTGTGCCTCTATTTACTTTTCTGGCTTCTGCTGAAGAAACTCATCCATGCTCCACATGACAGCTGGAGGTGGCTGGGTATTGTTAGTGTGTCACACTGTTCTGGAGAGCACTCTATTCCCATGCTGTATCCCGACTACTTGAATGGCAACAGAAGCAACAATGTTTCTGGTGTGAACTGTACAACTACATAAGCCTGCGATCAGAACAGAAGTGGGTTAAGAGATCCAGCAATGGCTTCCTATTTCTCACAGACTCACTTATTTTGTCAGAAAGAAACTAATTCACCTTATCTGAGTACCTACCAGAGGCCACTTTATTTTATCCAAATACTCATATATTGAACTCAGTAATCATACTCACCAGAAGAGTACCTTCTGGAAATGCAGCCAGTCTTACTTGGAAAGCATTAAGTAAGGGAGAAACAACTGCTTCTCTTTGAAATTTATTCTATGACAACTACCTCCAGCTTTAAAAATATGTGACTTTTTAAATTGAAGTTAGCTGTTTTTTTATTCCAAATATTGTTTTTTGTTACACATTTTTCTGATAATGTAAAGATTTTATATTTTACCTCTATGAAGGCACTTTCAAATGCATAAAGTCACCTCTAAACCTTAAAAAAATAAATCTTAAAATAGTGCTATATGATTTTTTTCAGTCCTAGGGTAATTTTATAGCTCATTTCAGCAATTCTGGAAATGCTCTTTACAATAATGTCAATGGCAAAGTTGGAAAAAGAATTTCCCTTCTAATTGGCACCATGTTTTGTAAACACTGTATGGATTTAAAAGTACCCCAAAAATACCCAGAGGAGGGTGGAAAGGTTTGAGAAAGTGAAAACAGAACCCTGCTCTGTTTCGTGTGAGGTCAGGAAATGAGGATCCTCATCTTATAGGGCGTCCCATTAGGTCTCACCAAGAGAAAGCACATTTATTTCAAACAACTTTAGAGAAATAAACGAGGTGCTAATTTTATGTGGTTTGTGAAGAATAAACTTGCAAAAGATGATAAGACAAAAATCAGCAAGGAGCTATCCTGCCAGGCAGGAGGGCGGATATCCAGGTTCTGAGAGTGGCTCTGCAGAAGATGAGGCTGGAATGACAGGCACACATAATTACTCCTCTTTCTCAGATATACGGCTCAAGGAGAAATTTCTCTTTCATTATTTGCACTCATCTGATTTCACTTACTAAATTGTCAATTGTCCTGCGTCTTTAAAAACATAACAAACAATAACATGTTGATTTCCTGACTATCAAATTTGTTTTAGAAACTGTTAATTGTTTCAGACTGCTGTAGAGGAATCTAGTCATTCATTAAAAATAAATACATTCTGGCAACTTTTGGCTACATCTGCTCTGCTGAAGTGGACAATACCATGAATGGCATTGGAGGGCAACTGTTGAGTAGCTAGAATGATCCTTGGCACAGTTTTGGCCTAAACCAAATAACTCTCAGCTGGAATAATGATGCATTGCTTTGGCAGTTAGTGTTGGCAAGGGTCTGTTCCCTACAGACAGCTTGCATGAAAAATAATTCCAGGAGACTGCAGATGGCTTGGACTATCGACACTGAAAGGTATGACCTGTTCCATTCCTCTTGATGGGACAGGTAATACTTTAAGTGATACTTTGAGACTGCAGTCCACATGCCAGTATTCTCAGTTGCTTCACTAATCATTGTTTGAGTCCTTTTTTAGAAGACACTTACACTCTCACCCAAATAAAATAACTTATATCAGTGATATAGCATTATCACCTTAATTTTATTGCAACTTTTACTTTAATTGAGGTTTGTCATAATACCCTAAAAATTAGGATCAAGAGACATTAGCTTTATCCAGCTCATGCAATCCTGACAGAGAATCCATCCAGTTACTGGAATAAATAGAACAGCAGCATTCAAATAATAAATGATTCTGTTGGTAACCTCCCTTCTGTTCAAAAGAAATGCCACAGAATTTAAAAAAGTCACAGTACAGTTGAGGTTGGAAGGGACCTCTGGAGGTAATCTGGTCCAACCCCCTTGCTCAAATAGGGTCACCTACAGCAGGCTGCCCACGACCATGTCCAGATGGCTTTTGAATATCTGTCTCCAAGGACAGATATCTCCACAACCTTTCTGGGCAACCTGTGCCAGTGCTTTGTCACCCTCACAGTGAAAAATAGTTTCTTGATGTTCAGATGAGGCCTCCTGTGCTTCAGTTTGTGCCCATTGCCTCTGGTCCTGTCACTGGGCACCACTGGGAAGTGCCTGGCTCCATCTCCCTTCAGATATTTATATGTATTGATGCAATATCCCCTAAGCTTTCTCTTCTTTAGGCTGAACAGTTTCAGCTCTCTGGGCCTTTCCTCATAGAACAGGTGCTCCAGTCCCTTTATCTTCTTAGTCATCTTTTGCTGCACTCTCTCAAGTAACTCCATCTCTCTATGGCACTGTGAAGCCCAGACCTGGACCCAGCATTCCAGATGCAGCCTCACCAGTGCTGGGCAGAGGGGAAGGACCACCCCCCTCCACTGCTGACAACATTCCTCTTAATGCAGTCCAGGACACCGCTGTCATCCTTTGCTACAAGGACGCAATTTAGAGCTCACTTGCCATAAACTGCTGACAGGCAGAACACTAGTGTTGCTGTGCTATCACAGTTCTGAGAGTTCAGGATACTATAAAATACAAACAGACAATTGTATAGCAACATTCATGAAAATGGTTTTGTGCATCACACTGAATTACCCCAAGCAGCCCATTCTGTCTGTTTGTGAGTAGGGGTTTGGGGTACCCTGGTTTGTCACAGGCTGCCTATTGTTTTCCAGCATCTGAGGAGTGCTGTAGTTCAGACTCCACCTGCGGAGGACTGTCTTTAGATATGGAGAGCATTCGTGAGGTAATCTGGATACTGAAGGGACTTGGAGAAGCCAAAGCATGAGTGCTGCCTCACTGCAGAGCAAACAAGCAGAATGGAACAGCACAGCCAGCTAGGAAAGCGGGTGCTCATTGGTGAGAAAAGAAAACTTTACATGCCTCCCAGTTACACAAAAATAATTGCTAGATGTTTAGCAAGCCACAGACCTAAAGCATTCATCAAGTTTCCTGTTTATGAATTTAATAGCCATCATACGATCTCAGAACCCAAAGCCTCTCTAATTTACATGGTTGGAAACAGACCCTACACAGGCAAGTGAAGCATAAAAATTTATCTGCAGGACCTGGGTACTCAGAATTTACTACCGAGCCAACTCTACATAAGGATGTCAGCCCTATTCTGTCCAGGTCCTGTCCCTTTCCTGGACTCTCCATTTCCATGGAGGAGAAACCTGGCTGCATCAGCTGGAAGCTATGGCACACTCCAAGACAATCCCTGATTTTAACAAGAATGGGCCTAGGACTCCCAGTGAAGGCATCTGCCCTGCAGCCTGACATAGCCTGAGTTTCCACAAGGTGCCTGCACTGCTGGCTCAGTGCACCCACACCAGTGACCCACAGGCTGGGCGGGCAACGATGGTTCTACAGCAGCAATCTCTGCTGTTTAGATTCAGACAGGAAAACTCAGCAGCACAGGGGCTGCTCTAGCTCATTTGCTACTTCCACATATGGCAGGTAGGGGGACAAAAATACAAGAAATCATTAATGATGCCTGACATTTCTCATTGTTTGCCCTATCTTACATTGTTTATAACTTTGCCAGCTCTAACCATATAGTCTGCAGTTCTCCAAGTTTTATGCCTACTCAAAAGTATTTGGAAAAAGTCAGCCAACAATTCAACTGCTTCTGAAAAGAAAGTAACTAACCCTGTTTAAAAAATAGTGACATTTTCTTTGAGCTGCTGTAGCACTCCCAAGCTTTGGAGCATTCACATGAAACTTGTCAGGAGATGGCTTTCCCATCAGGGACATGCCAAGCAAGAAGTTTTTGAAAAGATGTGGTTTACAATGATGAGGAGAAACATGTTAGAGTGTATAGCTAATCTCCCAGGAGAAACCATCTGCAACGAAAATGTCCCAGCTTCTGGTGAGCGCAGAAACTGCAGTTTTGTGCTGTATGGACTCAGTACTTTACACCAGATACCAGATGAGGAAGATTCTCTTATGCTCCTCAAGCTCCCCCTGCTTTTCATTCCGTGATTCTCTGGCTCAGCTTCAATAAGCCGGACAGTTAACTTGAGCATGTTTCCTCACCTTTTTGTAATGTCTGGTTGTTAGGATGTTTTACTGCTAACAAATCAGAGTAGGTGGGGCAACGTGGGTGTAAAGGTACCTTCTTTCTCTGCTGAAAGAACTGTGTTTTCAGGGATCAAAGTATGAAACCCAGACAACACAGAAAGAATGTCACTAGATAAATTAAGATGAATTAAAGGAGAGAACTGAGGGTCAGATTCTGATCTCATGGATGATTTATTTCGATGGTGCTCAAAGAAACCTGAAGTAAAAGCAGCTATAAAATACCCTCTCTCTGTTGTTTGTGGGCTTCTTTTTGGTCATAATTTTTGTACTCAACCCAGCAATGATGTGAGCACACTCTTAAAAATAGCTTGCTGTAAAACTCTTTGTGCACTAAATTAAAGTTAATCCTGCAAGAGATTTATTCCCCTTTCTTCATACACACTGGAGTAACCTGCCCTGTCTTCCTCAAAACCTATTCTCACACTTTCAACAGGAGTAGAAACAACAGCATCAGTTTACTTATTAGATTTCACAAGCCAAATCAATGCATGCTTCTGCAGTTCTAATTGCTTTTCTACAGTTGCTTGCAGTAGTCGGAGAACAGGCCTTTAAAAATGTAGTTTTATTAAAAACATGTTGTTTGGTGCCTACTCTTTCTACACACCAACATCTTTGACTGAAGGAAAATGAAAAGAGTTTTCTCTTTTTAAAAATTTTTTAAACGTCACCTGCCAGTTTTAACATGTGATGCAAAGTGACAGTCATGCAACTCCTTATGTCAGTAGATGACAATTCCTGCTAAGTAGTAAAAGGCTACTTGTGACTCAGAGAGAAAGGTCTATATCTGATTATTAATTCTGTGCTCTTGTGGCATTAAAAATTACGAGGATAGCACAATAGGAAATGAACTATAAGGAAATGAACAGTTTCTTATTCAGCACAGGATACATATGATGTAAACCAAAGTGACAACAGCAGCTGACGGCTGCCAAAGTTTCTTAACGTCAGCACTGGAAAGAGATTTGTTCAAAACTGCACCAGCAAACTTAACTTCTGGGAGATCTAAGGAACTACCTTACACAATTGTTCATCTTAATGTTCTCTTTCAGAACTTAATCCTAAAGATTATTCATGTGCCACTGCAAGGGCTGCACACCTCATGGTGCTCTCTACACCCAAGTTCCAGGTGCTTTTAGTTAAAGTGACAGATCATTTCTTACTTCCCCTGTGCTCTGATGCTGGCTTACAGGAGCTCACTCAGATAAGAAGTTTCTCTGGACCACAGAATGGCAACTAAACAGAACCATTGTATTCTCACTCAGACCTACAAGAGCAGGACATACACCACAGAACTAGAAGAGGCACAGACATGTCAGAGGGCAGTAGGCTCTGGTTTTGAAATGCCACACTCCAGCCATTCTGGGATTCTGCAATGGGACATACTGATTCTTGGCTACCTCCTGAACTCAGGGAAGAGACTTGCAGCAATACAAACCCACTTCAATTTCCATCTATAATTTTCTTCCAAAAAGCCTCTTAAATCCACAGATCTCTAGATTTATAAATGACCCACAGTTTTGCTCCAGGTGATTCCTACTTATAAATTTATAACTGTGACATAGCTCATTCTGTACGACTCAGTTCTTCAGCGGAGTTGGATTTTTCTCTTAAAAAATAAAATAAGCCAAGAGTTCTGAAGTTTTATCAGATATGCAAACAGGGCTCAGATTGTACATTCCCTACTCTCCCTTTAAATTCAGCAGGCCTGCAAAGACTTTACTGTTAAACTATTTTTTCCAACAAACTCTCCCACTGAATTATTTACTGTTGAGACATAAAAAAGCATCCAGAATATCTGTAATTTACTGGAGGAGAAAAAATCTGAATTAAACGGTCTGTGTTTTGTAGCTTGATCATGTTTGTTCAAGATAATCTGAGGCCAAGATTCATTATTGCCTGATTGTCCTTTGGGCTGGTGAAATGAACATCCACGTGTGTAGTCATGGGAAAAAAAAAGTTTGATTTAAAATAAGGCTTTGGTGATCCAATGCAAACCATACTCTTTCAGCACTGCAGCTTGCTGCCTTCTCAAAACCCTTCTGCAACACTGCTTTCACCTTCCTCATCACAATGTGATGTGATGTGATAATTAGGCAAGAAGAAAGAATTCTCAGGGGAAGATTTACCCAACATTGAATGTGATGAATAATCATGCAGCACTTGTTTCCAACGATGAACTTAAACACCATGGTACTTAACTTAGAGGAGCGTCTGTCCACAGATATTGCTTCAGACCTCTAACTTATAGAGCAAGATTAGGATTCAGTTCTCCTGATACTTTTGTTTAGACATCTTTTATAGCCAATGGAGGAGTGAAATGGGCTCTTCTACATTATGATGCATTTATCTGTTTTATTACCTCTTTGGATGAGATGAATCTCACCTTAAAAGTGCCTTCTTCTCTCCATGGACTGGAAATAGTTTCTATGTGACTAGGTCACTGCTTAAACATTAGAAGAATTCTCACCCCATTTGTGTTTTCCTGTAAATGACTAAAACAAGCTCCTTCAGCTTGAACTCAACCAACCAGGATGATGAGCAGGAGACTATATGAAGCTACCAGTGCTGTGTTTGAGATTGCAGCCCCTCTAGTTCTTATGCTGTGCCTATGGAATTTTAGTTTGAATCCAAAGCATACTTTTGAAATTATTCCCACAATCATTCCCACCTAGCTACTGAGCTTTGATTTGCTTCATGAAACAGTCTGAGTCCATTACTGGTTCTCCTTTGGATGAAAAGAAGCCAGGAGATATACTCCATGAACTCCCCTAATGTGTTTTCAAGTCACGGGATCAAACTAGAGCTAGTTTGAAGTAATTCCACATGAAACTTGCATGTTATGGATGCTGGGTCCTCATATCCAGCTGTTTCGCTACAGAGTCATTTCTTTTGGACTGCACTTCTTCCTAATTCAGATACAGCCTTAGACTTCTAAAATCTTCTACGGGAACCTTCCTTCACTGATTGTTCACAGCCAGGAACTGTTGCTTGAACAGAGATGCTGAGGTCACTAGCCTACTATCATATATACTTTCGCTTGGTTAGCATACTTGGCACAGTTCTGGTTGAGGCCAGCTAGCTGTCTTTTACACACGGGGGAACACAGCACGTGCCAGAGACTGTGTCCAGCAGGCAGCTTGGAGGTAGACAGGCATCTTCTGTGGGGGAAGAGTGCTCTGGCACGTGGTTGACAGCTATAATATGCCACATATCTATGAGGCCAGAAAAGCTTGACCTGTTTTACTTACTGCAATAAACATGATCTTAGGGATTACAACATTCTCCAAAGATAAGGGAGAAATTGCCCTTGGCTGAAAGAGGTCTGCTCTTCTGTTTCAAGTAACTGCCCCATAAGATAGCCAACAGTAGAGAACAAGGACCTCCTGGACTATGGGATAATCTGTAGCCTGGTGGTTTGGTCAGCCTCTGCAGAAAAAGAATCCCTTTAAACAGATGCGGCAACTGAACCCAAGTCTCACGCATCCTAGATTAGTGCATTCACCACTTTATCCCTTAATAAAAAGCAATCACCACCTCTGCTCCTCAAGAGCATTTTGTGTAGTGTGCAATCCTTTGCGGAGTTGGACCCATCTCAGTGAAGCTGCAGAATGAGAGATGCAACTGTAATTCATGGCCTTGAGGTGATACGCTGCAGTGGCCAGTAACAATACGGAGTTTAATGCTCTGTTAGCCCTCATACAGTAATTCAACACCCTGACAATCTCTAAAAATTCCCCAAATGAAGATCCCTGAGGAAACAGGTAAAGAAAAGCCCAAATCCTGGACTGTACTTTTAGGCAAACTGTTGTCAAACTTGCTTCATGTTGTTGAGACTGAAGGATTTCCAAGCATAACTCAAAGCTAGCACCTACATTAGGACCATCCTCACTAAAATTTGGGGCACTTCAAGAGTTTAAGCATGTTCTGGTTATGCCAAATATGGGCTGGAGTTGTCAGACATGTAGACTTGGGACTTCTTCCCCAATAGAAGATGCCTGTCTGCCTCCAATTGCCTGCTGGACACAGTCTCTGTCACTTGCCATCCCCTAGTTGTGCAGAGAAGAGGGCTAGTTGGGCTGGACCAGAACTGTGCCAGGTATGCTAGCCACAAAACAACATAAATGACAGTAGGCTAGTGGCATCAGCATCTCCTGCAAGAGTTCTTGGCTGTGAACCATCAGCAAAGAAATGCATCTACGTGACACACAGGCATCCACATCTGTCAATTTTCATCTGGGCT
This sequence comes from Dromococcyx pavoninus, assembly GCA_033558185.1. Lineage (NCBI taxonomy): Eukaryota > Metazoa > Chordata > Aves > Cuculiformes > Neomorphidae > Dromococcyx > Dromococcyx pavoninus. The sequence continues at coordinate 75,744 of JAUMJL010000453.1, forward strand.
TTAGTATCTCTCTACCTGTTCACAAATGGAGCGGAATTCCTTGCTACTGGAAGGCTGCTCAGCCAGTATATCACAGATCACCAGGGAAGCCATGGCATGGCATTTATGGTGGCAGAGGCACTGCAGGCTAAATTATTGTTTCGCAGCCTGTATCTACACAGCAACCCTGGCTGGGACTGCTAGGCCAGGATGAGCCAAGCCTTGCAACACCTCCCTGGGGCAGAAGGAATAGCCCCAGGGGCAATTACCTTATGGGGAGCAATTGCCTCCTGCTGTAAACCACATTTTTCCTATGTCTAATCTGAACCTCCCCTGGCACAACTTGAGGCCATTTCCTCTTGTCCTAGCACTTATCACTTGAGAGAAGAGACCAACAAGAACCTCACTACAACCTCCTTTCAGGCAGTTGTAGGCAGTGATAAGGTCTCCCCTGAGCCTCCTTTTCTCCACTTCCTTCAGCTGCTCCTCATAACACACGTTCTCCAGCCTCTTCACCAGCTTTGTTACCCTTCTCTGCACACGCTACAGCACCTCAGTGTCCTTCTTGTAGTGAGGGGCCCAAAACTGAGCACAGTATTTGAGGCGCGGCCTCACCACTGCTGAGTACAGAGGCACAATCACTGTCCTGGTCCTGCTGGCCACGCTGTTTCTGATACAGGCCAAGATGCCATTGGCCTTCTTGGCGACGTGGGCCACTGCTGTCTCATGTTCAGCAGGTGTCAACCATCACCCCCAAGTCCTTCTCCACCAGGCAGCTCCCCAGCCACTCTTCCCCAAGTCTGTAGCTCTGCACGGGGTTGCTGTGTCCCAAAGGCAGGACCCGGCACTTGGCCTTGTTGAATCTCACCCTATCGGTCTCAGGCCATGGACCCATCCTGTTCAGCTCCCTCTGTCGAGAGCAGGGTCCCTCGCGGACCCCTCGGGCAGGCCGGGGCGCCTCCCCCGCGTCCCCAGGAGGGGCTGCGCCCTCTGACGAGCCCGGGCGATGGGAGGCAGGGGCGGGGTGACCGCGGTCGCTCTAATAAAGCCGGGGCTGGCGGTGGCCGAGGGCTCTTTGTCTCCTGCCCCCCCACTCCCCCGAGCATGCAGTGCTTCCCCAGCCTGGTGCTGGCGCTGAGCTCGCTGCTGGGTGCGCTGGCGCTGCTGCAGCTCTCGCTGTACCTGCGGGTGCCGTCCCGCTACGGGAAGCACGAGGAGCGGCTGTGCCGGGCGCGGGGCCGCCTGCTCCCGGCTCGCTGCGCCTGGTTCCTGCAGGAGCTGCCCTCCTTCCTGGTGCCCGCGCTGCTCCTGGCGCTGCGCAACCCGCCCCGCCTCGAGCCGCTCGGATGCCGCCTCCTCTGCTGCCTCTTCTGCTGGCACTACTTCTACAGGTACCGCCGCCGGCTTCCCCTCGGGAAACGGGGAAAACCCAGGGATGCTGCGGGAAAGGGCGCAGCAGAGCCAGGTGGTAGGGATGGGGCAGCTCGGTTGCAGCATCATAGAATGGGTTGGAAGGGATCTTCAAGATCATCCAGCTCCAGCCCTTCTACCATGGCCAGGGACACCTTCAACCAGATCATAGCATGGTTTGGATTGGAAGGGACCTTAAAGATCATCTCGTTCCAACCCCCCTGCAATGGGCAGGGGCACCTTTAACCAGATCATAGCATGGTTTGAGTTGGAAGGGATCTTAAAGATAACCCAGTTTGAACCCCCTGCCTTGGGCAGGGAGATCTCAACTCAACACTGCTCCTCTCCCTGTGAGACGCGATCCTAGCGATCCCAAAGGGAAGGCGGAAAAACTGCTCATCCGCGCTCCCAGGGAAACGCTCGGAACGCAGGGACCGGTCGGGCCGGCGTCGGTCCCCCGTCCCGTCAGACGGAGGAAGGAGCAGGTGGACCTCGGATGCTTGGAGAAGGGCAGAAGACGCGTGCTTTGAAATTTTTAGCTTAAAAAAAAATAGAGCGAGGTTTTCATTAAGCTGGAGGAAAGTTTTGGATGAAACTAATCCAACAGTTATGTGAAGGAACACGCGAAGCTCTTGCTGCGGGCAGGAGCAGCGCAGCGCACGCAGCGCCAGGAGCAGCGCCGGCCGTGGGAACACGCGTGAGAGTGGCCCGAGTGCAAAACCACTGCAGCAGTGGAGAACCAGGGCTGAATGAGCCACATTGCTGTGCACTTAGCACAGGCAAACGGAAAGTCACTGTGGGCTTTCTGTACCGCAACAGTTGGTTCTTGATGCTCGATTCGTCATTCCTACTTAAGTACCAAAGTAGCAATTTATCTTTTTCTTTTTCCTTTTTCTTTTTCTTTTTTCTTTTTCCTTTTTCTTTTTCTTTTTCTTTTTCTTTTTCTTTTTCTTTTTCTTTTTCTTTTTCTTTTTCTTTTTCTTTTTCTTTTTCTTTTTCTTTTTCTTTTTCTTTTTCTTTTTCTTTTTCTTTTTCTTTTTCTTTTTCTTTTTCTTTTTCTTTTTCTTTTTCTAAACTGTCAGTGAACCCTGTAACTCTAATTATTTCTGTATTTACTAATCAGGAGCTCAAAGAAGTAGAATCTTGACCCACTGTTGATGGCAAATTTGAAGTGACATAGCTCTACAATTGTCACCTGGTTCTGCAGTCAGTGGGGCTTGGTTCTGGAGTACATCACCAGAATATATGTTCTGACGTATTGGGCTGAGTGTATTTTATCTTATGCTCCAATTCTGTTTTCTATGAAGTTCTTTCGTCAGGAATTTGACTTTTGGTTCCCCGTGGGAAAAAAAAATAGGTTTTTCACAAATGTCAAGTGCATGTGACCACATTGTGCCATTATATAGGAAGGAGTTATTATGTAACTTCTGAGGCAAAATTTTCCTGAGTTAGTTTGCCATTTCTTACCTCAGTTCCTATTTCTATTTTTTTATTTTGTGGCCTAGAAATAGAAAACATTCATATAATAATTGATCAGAAGTTATTCAGAAGTTATTATTTGCAACTCAATCAAAATGAATATGTTGAAAATCCAGCTGCAATGTCTCTACAGACAATTTAGGGATAGAAACTCTGGGCTGTTGTAGATAACTTTAAAACAAAGAGTGTTTTAGAGTGCTAAAACACTACGTTTGAGTTGTATTCATTATCAACTAACACTGTATTTTCTTTACCACACTGAGACGGCTGGAGGACACTACTTTACACAATTGGCTCCCACAAAGCTAGGTGTATTAATTGCATGTAGTTATACTAACTTTAATTGAATGCATTCTGCTATTCTCAAGAATTTCTGATTGTTTCAGAACCATAGGGATCAATGAGCACCACTAGACATCTGTCAGTATGCTTCAATCTGTTGAGTCTGTGGGTTTTTTTTCAGCATTACTGCTAGACTTAGGCAGAATTACTGCATTTTCAAACATTTTCTTCCTCAAATAATGTTGGAGTCTTCTGATCAGTGGCTGGAGTATACGTTTTCTCTTGTAAAAATAAAACCCCTCATTTTAACCAAGCCTGTATAACAAACAATTTTTTTTTAATACTGCGTGTTACTCCAATATTATTCTTAGAGTGGGCAGCTTATTCTCTTGTGAGCTTTTCTGAGATTTTACTCAATCAATCAATATTGGAAATGTTGTATTAAATATTAATGTAGAAGAGCAATGAAAATCAGAAACTAATAGTTTTTCTGGGTGTCACCTGATGTTATGTGAGCAGGCAGATTCTTCCAGGAACCCTTGTTAGAATGACCAGTGGCCGTGAGGTTATGGCTATAATTAGAGCTTTATTATTACATAAAAATTTTAACAGTCAGCACAGCTTATTGTTACCGACAGTTTCTAACAGTTAGCATAGCTTATTGTTATACAGGGATTTTTTATCCATTAGCATAACTTGCAATTAAACAGAATTTCTCATAACTCATGTACATGTCTTATTATCTAGAGTTTTTACTTACCTAGACTTGTTAGTTACCTGGATCCTCTGCAGATCGGATCAAATTCATGGAACAAATTCACAGATCAAATTCAAATTTGATCGGATCAAATGATCAGTGTGCGATACTTTAATAACTTTAATCTTGACTCAGTCTTTACCTAAAAGAACATGAGTTTTCACTGAGTCCTCAGAAGAAGAAGGCAATGACAGAGGAGGCATCCCTGACAACTGGGGGATCACGGTGTTGGCCATCCAGCAGCAGTTCCCACCTTAGCTCTGTTTCAGCTGCTGGAATTTATAGGCAGTATCTCGTGCTGTTACACTTCCCTGGTCCATAATGACTGCCACCACATCCTGGTGACAATGCTAGTGGGCAAACCATCGTAGTGCATTGTTGAAAAAGGGGTGGAAGGAAGCGTGGGGATGTGTGATACATGATCAGTGGGATTATGTATGGGTGTTTGCCTCAGAAAATATCATTGGTTATGCTAACCACATTATGGGGTGATAGGAGCAGGGGCACTGGTCGCACTGGGTTAGGGCATTTCATCGACAAAAAAGTTCGGTACTTTGATATAACAGCCAGACTTGATATTTTTTTCAATTTATTATCTTTACCAGGAATAATGTAACAACAATTTTAAATACTTTCATGATTACACTTGGCTGCAAGTATGATAAGTAAAACATACAATTGATCAATAATAATATTACTTTTACTTAATGGATATAGCCTACTGCAATTTTTCTGACTTTAAAATATTAAAGTGAATAAAACTATTCCACTTTTAATTAAAAACATATTTTGTTAATCTACCCCTGCTTTTACTACTGATCATCTGGCATCTGTATTTAAGCATTCCTTTATGTTTGTATGAAGCAGAGAAAAGTTTCATCATATATTGTTGCATGATTTAGTGACTTTTCTCCACAGGGAAGCTTTTATCATTGCTAGTTCTGTCTCATCTATTACACCAAAAATGCACACAGAAGGGAAGTTTTGATTAGAGGTATGCTCAGAAGGATAATATAGTCCACAATGGAGAAACATAGGTTTTTAAAGGACTACTATTTTACATTCCTGTGTGTCATGACACATATGTGCTGCACAAGTAGCTCGTGTTTGACTGAAGCATGTGTTTCAGAGTAACTTCAGGTCTTGATCTGAAGACCCCAGAAGACGGATAATCCACCATTTTCTATGGAGAATCCACTGTTTTCTTTTGTAGTGTAGTCTTTCACTATCACTTAAACAACATGTTGAAAATGTCTTGCTTAAATTTGGCTAGCCTTGGTTTCTTCCCAGAGGTGCTTGCTATTTCTCGCTCTGTGCTAATTTAAAGTACTCCTTAGTGTCCTTTAGTTTTTTCTTACCATTATGTCACTTATACAGTAACCAGTTCATCTCTCGATCTGCTTGTACAGAGCTGTCAAGTCCTCCATCTGCACCAGTGTGATCCAGATAATATAGGAGCACATGATCATATTTCTGATGAATTAGCTGCTGCATGCGATATGGTGTTTATGCTGGATTTATGTTTTTATGGTGGATTTATGCCAGCTATAGGGGAATAGACATTACCTGTTCGAGTGGTGCAGACACATGATACCTCATCCAGCATTAAGATGGTCAGGATAAAATTACCTTTTCATAAATTAAGGAACACGTTTAAACCAGTAAAAGTAATTTGTCCTTCTTTTTGACACAGTGTCAAGTAGCTGCAACATTTTTTATTTGATCTGAGGTATCCTAAACCTCATGTCACTGAACCAGAGCTGAAGGCACTCAATAGAAGATATTTTTTTTTCCTCAGCCCTCAAATAATTTTTAGGGCTTTTCCTCTCTTTTCTTACAGCCATTTTAAAATGAAGACATCAGTGTTGGATATAGAATACAATAACAGAGTTGTAATAGCGTATCTAGAGACAGCATCGCCTTCATGTTCCCATATGCTACTCTCATGCTTACGGATTAGACTGCTTTTTGTTATGGAGTCACATTAGGAAACCCTGTGTTTCCAGGCTACTTAGAGCTCCCTGGAGCTGGTGTAACCACAACTGTAATCAAGGTTACAATCTACCACTCCTTAGGAATAATTTGTGCGACAATTTTGTATTTATTGTCAGGTCATTTAGGACTATGCTGGAACATTGTAAGGATCACTCTAATCCTTTTTTGGAAACTCTCTGGGTTAACGCTGATGGCTCCATATTGAATTTGTAGGACTTCTCTGCTTGCTTGGTGGAGCCCCGTGAGCCAGGTCTGTCAGGTGGTGTGCTCCCATCTAGCCCACTGCTAAAATAAAAGAGAGATGGTCGTTTGAGTACCAACTTCCAGACAAAGAGTGAACTCTCTCCTAGTGCAGTCTAATACAAAGATTTGCTGTCTAGAAGATGCAAGAGAAGGGTGGGCAGAGCTAGGAGGCCTTTCCCCCCTTTCTGACTTGGCCCAAGAGCAGCAATCCAGCAGCCTGTAGTGAACTGTGACAGCAATATGCTCTCTTTTTCTCTCCACCACTAGGCAGCAGCCTCTCTCTTTGTGGCAAGCCCAAGACGCTGCATTCCCCGAGGCTTTCATGAGGGGCTAAAGGCAGACTGCTGCTGCTGACTGGGGGGGGCAGGGGAATCCCCAGTCCCACCCCCTGCCTCTTTCTCTGCTGTCCTTAATTAGCCAATTCTGCATTTCTCAATGTTGCCCTTCATTACACCAGCGTAGTGTGAATTTAATTAAATCCAAGCGCTCTCCAACATGTCCACATCTTTTTTTTTTGCATAGCAGGGACCAAAACTAAACACAGCTTTCCAGATGTGTCTTGGCAGGTCCTGAGTAGAGTGGGATAATGACTTCTTTATCTCTGCTGGTGATGCAACCCAGCATCCTGTTGGCTTTCTTTGCTGCAGCAGCGTACTCTTTGATGATATAGAGCGGCTTGTCCACTGGGACTGCCAGGTTCCTTTCCACAGAGCCGTTCCCCAGCCAAGTAGATCCAAGCATATGCTGTACTCCTGGATTATGTTTTCCCAAGTGCAAGGCCTTACACTTGTCCTTGCTCAACTTCAACTCTTAGCCAACTCTTCCAGCCTATCCGGGTATTCTTGCAGGGTGGCTCTCCCTTCCAAAATGTCTGCTTCCCCACTTAGTTTAGTATTATCAGCAAGCTTCGTCAGGGTACACTTTATACTATCATCCAGATCGCTTGTGAAGATATAAATCAGCCTTGGGTAAAATATCGATCCCTGGGGGACTCCACTTGTGACAGGTTGCCAGTCTGAAAAGGAGATCTTTACCACCATCCTCCGCATGCAATCTGTCAGCCAGTTCCCCACCCACCACAAAGACCACTTGTCTAGACCATAATGCATCAGTTTCTCTAGGAGGAGGCTGTGGGAAAACAAATGGAAAGCCTTGGAGAAATCCAGGTAGACAATGTCCGCTGCTTGCCCCATATGAGCCAAGCAGGTTACTTTGTCATAGAAGGCAATCTGGTTTGTCAAGCATGATTTACCTCTGGTGAAACCGTACTGGCTTTTCCCAATCACATGCTTCATTTGACTTGTGATAGCACCCAGGTGGATTTGTTCCATAACTTTCCCAGGGACTGAAGTAAGACTGATGGGCCTATAATTTCCTGGATCCTCTTTTAAGTCCATCTTGTAGATAGAGGTGACACTATCCTTCTTCCAGTTTTCTAGGACATCCCCCAATCTCGATGACTTCTCAAAGGATGTTGCCTCACGACAACATCAGCCAGCCAGTAACACCCTTGGGTTGATGTTGTAGGGATCAAGCTCCTGTGACAGTTCACATACCAACTCATCCTTCACTGATGGTGGGTCTGAGTTTGCATCAACCTAGTTTTTTTTTCCCCAAAGCCCGGGGCCCAACAATGCTAGTAAAGGCAGAGCTGAAAAGAGTGTAAAGAACCTCTGCCTTTTCAGCGGTTTTGTGACTAACTCATCTCTCGTGTTTCACAGCTGGCCAATATTTTCCTTCTGTTTCTACTTGTTGTTTATGTACCTGAAGAACCCTTACTTGTAGTTTTTGATGTCACTGGCCAATTTCAGTTCAAGCTTAGCTTTTACTTTTCTGACTGCCTCACTGCACACCCTGGCAATTCCCTTGTAGTTTTCTATGGGTATTCATCTCCTTTTCCATCTCAGATACACTTTTCTCTTTGTCTTGAGCAGATTCAGGGGCATGCAATTAAGCCAAGGGCATCTCTTTCTCTGCCTACTTCCCTCACCTTTAAAGGGATGAACTGTTTTTGTGCTTCCAGGAGAGCATTCTTGCAAAACTCCCAGCACTTGCTACCAGCTTTATTCTCTGTGGAAGTTTCCGACAGAATCCCTCCCAACTGACATCTAAGTGAGTTGTGATTTGCTCTGTAGTTTGCTCTTTTAAAATCTAAAACCTTTGTCTTAGTACTAACCTTCTGTGTGCTAAACAAGATCCCAAACTCCACAATATTGTGATCACTGCTGCCAAGGTTATTCCTAGTTAGGATGTTACAAAGCAGGTTTTCTTGGTTTGTGAGTAGCAAGTCCAGGAGTGCCTTATTTCTGGTTGGCACATGCAACATTTGTGTGAGGAAGCAGTCCTTTACACATTCCGGGAATTTGATGGATGACTTGCGAGGTCCTGTATGTTTCTTCCAACAAATGTTTGGGTACTTGAAGTCACCCATAAGAACCAGGTTCTGTTGACCCAAAGCTTGCTTAAGTGACCCAATTATTGCTTCATTTGCCTTATCATCTTGGTTTGGATATCGGTAGCAGATACCTACTGTAAGATTTCCCTTGGAGACAACCCCTTTGATCTTGACTCAGAGGCATTCAACAGGACTTCCAAAGTCACCATAGTTGACCTCTATACATTCAAGGTTCTCCTTAACATAGAGTGCAACTCCTCCTCCTCCTTTTTTCCCTGCCTGTCTTTACAAAACAGCCTGTAGCCATCCATCACAAACTTCCAATTACATGTGTTGTCCCACCATGTTTCAGTTATTTGTATAAGATCATAACTTTCTGTCTGGGCAAAGAGCTCCAGTTCCTTCTGTTTGTTCCTCAGACTCATTGATATGCATATACTGAGTATGGTTGGTCTTCTGGATCTCATCTTGGGAGGCAGCTGAAGAACATTTATTGCTGCCCTGGTTGGCCTGGTTTATTCCTCAGTTGAATGCAATGGCGTGAGTATTGCCACTTTGGACTCTACTTGCTTTGAGTCCTTCAGTTTTAGGCCCTCCTCACCAAGTTGGCTGGCCTGCTGCCAGAGATCCTCTTGTCTCTTCTAGACAGATGGATCACATCCCTCCCTAACAGGCTATAATCATCAAAGAATATCTTCTTGTCATAAAGGCAAAACCCTCATGACAGCACCAGCCACGAAGCCAGTAGTTGATGTGCATTATAAGTCTCTTTCTGGCTGTACCCTTTCCTCTAACTGGTGAAACTGAAGAAAAGTTAACTTGGACACCCATACTTTTTACTTGCACCTGCAGGACTTTGTAACCTTCCTTAATTCTGCCCAGGTTCCAGCGCAGTGTCTTTTTCGCCCACATGAAAGAGTTTGCTGCATTTCCGTTTTGCAGTCTAGCCCTAAAAAACTGAAAGTGGGAAGGGAAATGCAAGATGATGACAGGAAGCCATCACAATCAAATTCCATATAAACCTTAATGCTTAATTTCTCTTAGAAGTGAGATAGAGTGGCGAGGGAGCAGAGGAGTTGCCACCATGCACAGTGGCAGTGGGTGAAGGCCTTGTCTCACTAACCTATGAAGCTGGTCCTGAAGATATTGGTGTGAAAGACAGGGTGCTGCATTTGCTCCTCACTCTGCTGCCTATAGCAGCTGAGGCACCAGTAATTTCCAGAGGCATTTTGACTTCAAGTACTATCTAGAGTTATAGCAAAAGAATGAGAAACCATAAGCAATAGAAAACAATATCCCTGCATACGGTTTTACGCTTTTTTTGGCCAGTTTCTCTCTCTGCAAAACTAAGTTGGGAGAAGAAAGAAAACAACTCTCCTTCTCCCCAAGCTCTGAAGAATATTGCTCGTGTAGTGTCTTTTTAAGCTCACTTATACTGCCTGGTTGGTCAGGCGGGTACAGCAGTTACCTGGACATGCTGGTCATTTTTTCAGGTAAGTGCACTTGCAATCAGTAAGAAAAGCATCTCAGGCCTTCAGAGAAACACAGGTGGATGAAGGCCCCAAAAGAGTAAGTAATTTATAAATTAATTTGCTCATAATTTTTCAAAGTACCTTGTATTGGTTCATAAAGTGTTTTAGTTATGGCTTTTGAAACAAAACGTGAATGAACAGAGAGATTAGATTAAGTTTACAGTATTTTTCTAAGTGGTACTCTGCACTGAATATAATCAGATCATATAATAACCACCAGATTCAATCCAGAGATTAATATTTTTCCCCACAAAAATAGTTACTTTATCTTTTTGTCTTAGAAAATCACCATCATTAAGCATCAATAACTAAAAACGTTTTCAATATTTGCCTCATGAAACCTCTGTCATTAATATTCCAATACACAACATGCAGATATTTGACAAGTTATAAATCCTATTCTCTCTTTTTCTTCACCTCAATTCTTTGCAATTGACTCTAACCAGATTCCTTTTGGCCTTCACCAGCTACACAGCAATACATTTGCATCCTCTCTCCTGCTGGTTGGACTTAACACTAACTCTGTATCTGGTAGTGATTTTTAGTTTAAATTTTTGTGATTCATACCACTGAGTTTCAGTAATGCAAATATCTAATTTCTTCTCTTCAGTGAAAATACTATGTTCATTGCTATTCCTCAAATTAATGTATGACTAGTCAGCAAAAATATCTCTTTGTATGTTTTATCACAGAAGTGTAAAATGTTCACATACCCAGTGCTGGTATGGAGTTTGCATCCTTGCAATATCTTCTAGCATTATTGAATACCTCTTTTCATAATAGAATACTAGCTGATTGCCTTCCTAACTATTAGCACAGGTAATCCTATCTATACATTCCTTTCTCACTGGAAAGTGGGCTAACATTACAGAAACCTATTGTTTTTGCCCAGTCCAAGGTGTACCCACGTAATTTTTTCTCTTATCTCTTGAACTGGAAGAATTTCTGCGGAGGTAACTTTAGACTTCTATCTTTCTTCACTTCTTTTCAAGACAACATGCCTTTTAACAAAATATTTCTATCTGATGCCAAATAATTTGTGCTATTTTGTCATTACCAGCCAGTTTACAATCCTTTATTGTTTGTATTTAAACTCCAGATTTTCTTCCCAGAGGGCTCTGAATAATCTAGCTAAGCTACTCAAAGCACTCCAGTCACCTTAGTATAGTATTCTGCTAGAGATGCACGTCAAAAAACCTCTGAACCTCTGAATGCTCTTGTCTTAAGCAAACTTTCCAGTGGCTCTGGATATCTGAGGTAGGAAAATGGATGTGCATCTATAAAATATTTGACGTTCCTGTGGACAATGAAGGAGAAGGGGAAAATCATTGTATTTATATTATGCTATTGAGTTCTTTGCGTTTGTTTGGATCTCTTTAGAAACTTTTTTTAAAAAAAGTATCATTAAAGCGTTCATGTTTTCAAACTTGGCCCAGGGTTAAGGTTACCAAAGTGTAGAGATATGTCTCTGTTCTCAGGAAAAACAATTTAAACTTGGCAGAGTTGTTTCTGAAAAATGTTTTGTATCTGCTCAAACATAAAGTTTCTCAGCTAACATCTACCTGTGCAGAGCAGTTCCTCTGGTTCATCTGAGACTATAAGCACTACAGAAGTGTGTAAGCCTGCAATCCAGCCAAGTACTCTAGGGCCAGAGCAGGACTTTTCGTGTGTTTCTGCCTGGTAGGGTACTCAACAGGGAAGAAGTGGTCTCGTAGCTGGAGTCCTGGTAGCATGGGTTAGGGAAATATAAATTGAATGCAGAGCAATGGAAAACACTGTGGGACTTACAGTCAGGGCTAGAAGGTGGGAAGACGTAAAATGGTCAGGTAGCACAGAGTAGCAGAGGAAGGGACAAGTAAGAGAATTGTTAAGAACAGCTGGGGCAGAAGGTGGAGCAGGAGCGAGGAATGGAAGGGAAAAGGACATGATGTGAGAGGGCTGTATTTAGAAATGATAATTTTCAGCTTTAATATTTTTTACCATTTTGGAAAAAAAATGTGTGCAGTGTCTGGCTATTTCAGTTATGAAAAAGACTTTCCCAGCACAAAACAGGTCTAAACTGCTACAGAGGTTTGGTGCTGAATCTTAGAGCATTTCTTTGCATAGTAGTAAATAAGGAAGAAGATGACCCAGTGCTGCACTTCTGAACTTTGTGCATTGTGGTGAAATGGTTAAAAATCCTTCTATCATTACCCTGCTGCATGGTGAAAGAAGTACTCTGTCATGGTTTAACCCCAGTCAGCAACTAGACACCACAGAGCCACTCCCTCACTCCCCTCCAACAGGATCGGGGAGAAGAGAATTGGAAGGGTGAATGTGAGAAAACCCAACAGTTGAGATAGTATTTTAATAGTAATGAAATGAAATGAAATGAAATGAAATGAAATGAAATGAAATGAAATGAAATTAAATTAAATTAAATTAAATTAAATTAAATTAAATTAAATTAAATTAAATAAATAAACTAAAATAGTAAAGAAAATGAAAATAACAAAACAAGAAAGAAAGAACACTCAAGAAAGATAAATTATGCAAATGAAAAAAGATTGCTCACCATCAAAAAGCTGATGCCCAGCCTGTCCCAAAGCAGCAACTCCCTGGCCTACTTTCCTCCGTTTTATATTCTGAGTGTGATGTTGTATGGTATGGAATATCCCTTTGGTCAGGTGGGGTCAGCTGTCCTGGCTGTGTCCCCTCCCAGCTTCCTGTGAACCCCAACCTGCTCACTGGTGGGGTAGAGTGAGAGGCAGAAAAGGCATTGCCTCTGTGTCCGCAGTGCTCTGCAGTAACTGGGACATCCCTGAATTATCAACAGTTTCCAGCACAAATCCAAAACACAGCCCCATACCAGGTAGTATGAAGAAAATTAATTTTATCCAGTCAAAAGCAGCACACAGTATCAACAGAGGCAGGATTTAGAATTGTTTTTGACAGGAGCATCTAAAAATCTGAACTACAGAGAAACTACTTCAGTTCACAACCTTACTTTTCTTACAGATTTTTTTGCAGCAACACAATCTTGAGCTACTTCATGTAGCAGAATAAACTACCCAGATGTATGAAATCACATGTACTGAGGGTGAGACTCCTGCAACTGGCTGTCACCTCACGCACCTATGTCCTTAGCTGTGTATCTCAGACTCCTGCAGCCCCAAAGCATTGCTCCTGCTCTGTGATCCCTCTCTGCCAGACATATCTGCTTGGGCTGACCAGTGAAGCAGCTGGGAGCCTCCTTCCTATGTGTAGGAGCAGTGAGCATGTTGCTTCTGACTCTGAATATGTGTTCAGGGGTCCTTGAGGGTGAACATGCTCCCCAGCTAGAGAGTGGTACCAGAAACTCTCCACCACCAGGTACCTGGCCTGTTCCTCCCTCATACAAACCAATTGCACGGGCACTTTGAACAGAGGAAACCCAGATCTGCACCTTCCCTGATGTCCACAGGTGCACAGCATTGCTCTGGAATCAACAGCCAGCTTCTATTGCAGCAACTGGATGGGTCAGTGCTGTTAGAAGTCCCAATTAGGCAAAGAGTTTGCAGTTTGTTGAAATGTGACACTAGGGAGGCAATGCAAAGCCATCAAAATGTGGAATTAAATAGTATAGGACACGTAATGCATTTTCATGTAGAGGTCAATATAAACCGTACTAATCCGGTGTCATTGCTGAGTTCTTTCCAGCTGAAGGATCCAGAAAAGCTGCTGCAGAGAGAACAAAGACCTGTTAGGAAGCCCAAGAAGAGCAAATCTGTGACTAAAGATACATAGCCATAACTGCAAAGTGAGAGGGACACAGGTGAAAGAACTACAAGAGAGGCAGAGCGCAGTGGTAGGGCACTGAGAGGGAGAACTCCGACATGGAAAAGAAGCAAATAAAGAGCCATAAAGCACATAAAGAGCCATAAAGGAGGTGAGAATCTGAAGAAGGAAGCACAGAGAAAGGACAAAGGCAGGAAGACTGGAAGAGCAAAATGGAGGTTGAGCAGGCGTTAAGCATAAAACAGGAAAAGAAGGAATTACTAGAGTGGAAGAAGCCAATCAGGAGTACTTTAAACACTGTTAGCAATGTGTCTTGCAACTCTAGATCCAACTCAAGAGTCTCATGTATGTTGGTCAGAAAGACTCTGACCAAGATTTAGCTTTGGAGAGGGATAGCTTACCAAATGTCTGGCTTCTTTTGGTCATTTCTCAAACCCACGTGGACCACTTATGGAAAATAATTACACTTTCTCTAAGCGCAGTTTTAAGAGCAGAGATTTGTGCATCTTTGGATTTTGCAACATTTTTCATGTAGATGCATCCTTTTGTTGTGTTCATACTCTCAGCCTCTGTGAACTCTTTGAACCCTCTGCTCCAGTGGAGTAGTGAGCTTTTTGACGTACTGTCTGGTTAAGTCACTCTGGCACACATTTCATGCTTTTGGCAGACACTCACAGTTTAGCAATAGGAACAAACCCATCTGTCTTTGTAAATATCAAGTGGTTATTTCTGGAGAAGAACAAGAGTGAGACACCTTGCTGAAATGTATGTTTTGCCTGGCTAAGCCTTTTACACATCATTGCTTAGATAAAATATAATCTTTAAGTACTGCTGCTCTTTAGATATTGTCACGTAGTAGAGGTAAGCACCGTGAGAGCTGCACATTTGTCATCGCCACAAAGTTGTGTGGTGCCCTGCCCTCTTATCCTCATGCAAGTATAAATCTGGACCAAGTTTTGCTAGGGTTTCAACCGAGATAGTTGGCCAGGCATTGAGTTCAGTCTGCAGCTGGAGCAAAATGTTCTGCTTGTGCTAGGCTTTTTGCTCTGCTAATTCCAAATCTCGTCCCGGCACCCCATCTTCTTGTTAGAGCCTCTCTCACCCGAAGATATCTTCAAGTTCCTTTCCCAGACAGTTCCTGGCCACACATAGTCCTCAAATTTTCTTCTCAGTGTTTCGGCCTGTACAGAGGAAATTAGCACAGGGGAGTGCTCCAGGAGCACCAGTGCTTTGTAACGACTAAGTCTGCTATAGTCCAGAATTCCAATTGCTGGGTAAAATACATAGAATAAGGAAAGTTGATCTGTCTGAAGATGGATATTTGATGTCTAAGGATGTATATTCTGATGGATATTTGTCTGGCCTGTCCTTAAAAATTGCCATTGATGGAGATTCTTCCAACCTTTCAGCTAGCATGTGCCAGTGTTTCTCTGTCCTTCCCTAATATCTAAGCTTTATTTTCTACTGCTGTGTAGGCCTGTTATTTCTTATTTTGTTCCCAGTAGACAAGGAGAATGTTTGACTCTTTTCTTCTTTGCATCAACTTTCTATACAGTTGTACATGGTTACAATGCCTTCCACTGCTCTTCTCTTAATTCTCTTTCGTTCGTTCTAAATAGCTGTTGGTAACCATGGGGAGATACCAGATTTTTTCAGTGGCAGTTTCAGAAATTATGGAAGAACAGGAGAAGTAAGGAAGTAATTTATAAACAATGTTGTGAAATTCTTTTGAAACCTGCCTGCTCTTGTAGTGAATGTAGAAGAGCAAAAATTTTTTTGTCTTGGAGTTGAGCCTACACACTTTTTCTTTACTAATGAAAACTAAATACTCATTCTTAGGTCCTGTTCCTTTCCTTTTCCTCACTTTTTCTTTACCTTGTATCTTATTAAGTACAGCACATCTAATAATTACTTTATGCAATATCAAGAGGACTGTTTTGTCTCTAAACTGTATTTGTATTCTTAGTTTACACTCAGTATATCACACCTAAAATTTGTAACAATCAATTAGGTACTACTGACTAGTGCTAGATGTTCAGAATGACTGACTTTTAGGTGTTTATAGTGTTAGGACTGAGAGTTTCATAGCTCAGATTCCTTAAATTTAGCTGGGGTCAAATGCATGATTTTTTTTTTTTTAGCAATGATTGACAGTAATATAGAAGCAGTAGTTTATTTTCAGCCATTTTCATCAGATACACAGGCATTTACAAATATTTGTATATTTTTTGCTATACTCCTACTTTATTCAAATGCAGTTGTAAGCAACAGAGCATTTCTGACCCAGCACCAAGTATTCAGCTTGAAGACTGTATATAACTGTGTGGCCAGAAGTCAAGTGCCGTTGCTGATTGACTTTGACTGTTAGTCTTTGATGGAGTTGTCTTTTGCAAGTGCTGCCATCCATGATGTCATTCTTCCTGGGACAGCGAGTATCACTCTGAAGCTTCACTCATAAATGCTGGTGTTAAGCAAATGCTCATCTATTCTAGGGAGCTTACTCTATCATTTTTACCTTGTTCAGTTTGTTTGTAAAGTTGTTGGAGGAGTTGTGAGACATTATGAGATGCTGAAGTTATCATACTGGATTAGAGCAGAGGTCCTTCACAGCACACTGTCTTGGCAGAAACCAATATCAGGTCATTCAGAAGAAAGCAGAGCAAGCGGTGTTCTGTAGCTCAGGGCAGCTGCTACCTTCTGCCTTCTTAAATGAAATACAATTTATCCCTTGAATTATGAAGATCAATATGCATTCCAAACCGTTAGACTTTTTCCTCTCTTTACTAAAGGACCTGCCTGTGTCTGTAACGTGTGGTTATTGCCCTTCTTCTCCCAGTCCCACTGAGCTCTTTACTTCAATGTTGTTTCTATACTACATTTAACAGACATTTCTTTTCATTACATTCAAACTTCCTTTCAGTATCATTAAAACTCTCGGCCACAGCTATTCAGTTCTCTAAAATAAATTATTTTCTCATATTGTGTGTTATTGTTTTAGCTCTAATATGTCTGTTCTTATTAATCTCCAAGTTTAAATTCAGTAGCCCAAATGGTTCAGTAGAGCAGTCTTTTCCATGCCTCTTCTTATTTCGCCAATGAATCCTTTCTTTCTGCTGCTTTTGCCTTAAATCAATGCCACCCAAACTTTCTGCTCTCCATTGCTTTGTTCCTGAGGCTATGCCAGACCAGGTCTCACTGTGCAGGACATCACAGATACCCCAGATAGAACTTCATCATCTTTGTGAACATCCTGAGCCTTCATCCAGGTAGTGAGGTATGCAAGGGTGTCAGCAGCTCTCTAGCAATGTGATTCCAGTGATAACCTATAGCAAAGACTCCTGTGCTGTTAATTGTTGGTGCAAACAGAACTGGCTTGAGGTCAGCGTAATCTCCCCAGGTTTGGACTAAAATCTTTTCAATCTGTGCAAAAGACAGATGAAAAGACACAAAAAGAAACACACCTGTTTCATAGCAGGGAAGTCCTTACAGGTCTGTAGTTAATGTAACACAAATCGCATAGTTTTGATTATTGCCCGGGGTACACATATTTGTACAAACTGAGAAAACTGAAAGCACACATATAAGAAGAGAGCAGCAGCAAAGGGTCTAGAGTGGTGTCCTCTCACTTAGGGAGGACTTTGGTTGAGAAGGTACCAATAAAATGGTGAGAACTGCAGACAGCACCTCAGCAAGAAGTTTACAAAGAGTAAGAAAAAGACTGCAATGTGCTCTCAATGTAGCAGGGTGTCTCTCCCCTGCAGGAGGGGTACGGCTTGCCTGCCTGTGTGACCCCTGCAACAACTGTGCCCATAACCACTGCTGAGTAGGGCATTTTCCAATGTGTGGTCCCAGCCAGCTGTGGAGTCAGCTCAGTGTATGAGAGAACTGTAAAGGCCTTGGAAGCATCGCCCTCACAGGGACCTGGTTTCAGGCCTCACTTGGAACATCAGTCCTCCTCACCTTCTATACTTCTGTATAGGACAAGTGAGGAACCAGAGTGTATTGGACATGGAATGTGTAGAAATGGTTCTCAGGCACCATTCAGCATGTTGGTTCATCCTCACCAGGGATGCAGGACAGGCCTTGTCCCCTGACCTCCAAGGCTCCCCTTCGCAGAGACTTTGCAGAGACTCAGAGCAGCCCTGGTCAGGAGAAGCCCATAACTCTCTTCTGGAGGCTGACCAGTGTCACAGAGGGTGGGCCAGGGTGTTCAGACAGTGCTCCAGCATGGGTAGGACAAGCTGGATCATGGCCAGCACCTTCCTTCAGAGGGAAAGGCCCCACATCATCCCTACCCACCCTGGCAATATCTCTGACTCCTAGCCCCTAGCTCATCTCAGTTATACCCAGGAAAGGGCTAGATGGGCAGATACAGCAGTAGGCTGGTGACCCACAGGGTGGGAGGGAGCCAGGCTCCCCCCATTCTTAACTGCTGACCCTGAGCCCTTGACCCAGTTGCCTCAAGTATAAAACACCTCATGAGCACTGGAAAACTTGAGCAGCTATTGTCTGATCTGCTGCATCTGGGCCCTGGAGAGGTGAGAAAACAAGTGGCATAAATGTCTCAAATTAACAAGCTGTTGGAGGGGAACTGAAAACCCACTCTTAGTGGATTATGATAACATTTGTGAAAAGATTTTTACCTTCTGTGGAAAGAAGAACAAACCTATAGTTTCCCCTGTTTGGGTGAGGGTCTCTGGAATTTTCAAGGAGCTGGACTAATACCTTTGAGATTAAATTTGATGCAATGTCAAATGATTTTCTCTTCAAAACTTGTTCCTCTGGAAAATAAATGATGGGGAAGATGATGAATGATTTATTATTCACTCATTTAAAAAGAAGCTGTTGGCAGTGGTTTAGTCAGATACAGTGCCTTTGGCCAGTAAAGATAATAAAGCAAGAAAGGATTAGTCATCAATACTGCACTAAAAGAAAAAGGTCAAACTTGTCTAAATCCAAAAGGGCAGGTTTTGTTCTGCTATTCTAAAATGGTTGCCTTTAGTCCCCCTTTGATTTTCACACTGCCAAATAATTCCAGCAGAGATACAGACTCTTCCATGGAACAGTTAATTAAATGTCCCTGCTTTATCTCTGTTGTTTTTTCAAAACCCATCCGGAACAGTTTGTGTTCCCTGAAGTAGCTCTGTAGTACAAGCTGACAAGTGCAGTATTGAAACAAAGACTCAGAGTATTGTTCAGATACAGAGAACCGAATAGGGCTGCTGGATTTACAGACACAAGGAGATTTCCTTGGTGAAGTTGCTTTACAACAAAAATTCTTGGGCGAAATCCTGACTTGGATTTTCAAAAATCCTATGAGGCAGGATTTCAGTGATGCCAGAATTTCAGTTCCTCAACAACAACAAAAGCTGATGCATCGTGACTCCCTTGCAATTGTATTTTTACTATGCATGCAGGTTCTTTCTGTCCTGCATCCACGGCAGACAGCTCTATGACTGATTTTTGCCCTCCTGTAACTGCAGGATAAGTCATCTTTCAGGGGCCTGTAACCTTTATCCTGCAACAGCAGCATTGGGAAGCACCATGGCAACAATCAATTGAGAAATGCCATGTCGTGCTAGGGACTTCTGTTTGCATCAGCTGTAAAAATTAGGTGACTCTCAAATATAGCTTGTCTTGGTCCAAGCTGCTGTATAAATTTCCCTCCTAAACCCACTTGGTGTGGTTTGATATCATTCTCTCTTCTATTAAATTTGCTTTCTCTGAGCCTCCATTTGCAAGTTTCTCTCATAGCTGTTTAAGTCCAATTTGTCACTACTATTTCAACAAGCAGGTCAGAGTGCTAAAGCTGACCTCATGTACTCATAACTCCAGCATCCCATTCCTGAAGGGCAAAACCAATATTGATTGGTAACGTTACATAAAGCATTCCATACTGTAATAAATTTGATAAATGTGATATCACTGTCTGAAAAATATTTTCCATACATTCTAGGTTTCACTATATTTAAAAATATTTACTTCTACACAACAACTGTCTTAATTGCTGGAAATGTGTCTTACTTTGCTTAGGAAAGCAGTGAGTACATTAACATGTTGGTGCTTGTACTTTGCTTCCTCACTTTCATACACGTTCAGTATGATTTAATCTAGATTTATAATGTTATGACACTTTATGTCCCATCTTGCTTAAGTTGATATTGGCAACCAGGGACGTGGATTACTTATCAACAGTACTTATGTATTGGTGTGATGAGCACCATCCAAAGCCCAAGAAGGCAAAAGAAAGAAAATGAGAATGTAGAATTTACCACAAACAAAAGGTAAGAAAATGGCTATCAAATATGAATATAACTTCTCAATTTCATTCTCCCAAGGACGATATGGATTGTCCAAAGTGTGAAGAGGGATACAAGCACCTGAACTGAAGATATGTGAGAAGGAAATCTATACAAGCGCTATTTATTTGCTCCTACAAATGTCAATACTAGTGTTAGCATAGCTTTTGTCTAAGGAAGACCTGGTTGATGGAACTGCATGAAAATTCTGGTGATTAGCATATTAAACTTAGGCTTTTAGCTTGTCTTATTTTAACTTTGAAAACATAGAGGACAGGTAGGGACTGCAGGCAAAGGGCCTCCCCTAAGGAGCCAACGACAGTGCTCTGTCTCTGCCTCGAAATACTGGAGCAGAGCAGGACAGAACTGCTGAGTGTCAGAGATGAGGAGAGGTCTCTGAGAGGAGTGGGAGAAGCTGGAAAAGGGGATTACACCTCAGGCTATACACTGCAGGGGGTGAGAGAGCCAGAGGGGTCTCGGCACTGCCTTCAACTCCACCTGCCACCACGGGACAAAGCCCTTGGGGACTGGTCCTCATAGTGGGATCAGAAATATCTTCTCCATAACAAAGCTCCTTCACAGTGCTTGTGGTACAGCGATGCTCATTTGGGAATCAATATTACAATTGGTACTGCCCCACAATACTTTTGTTTGAACATCAGAGTGCCCCCGTGCATCCACAGCATCCTTGGCTTGGCCCTCTGCAGCGTTACAGTTAAAATGAAAATTATGAATGTGGGCACGAGTTCTCCATTTTACCAGCAAAGGAGAAGGAAGGCTGGGAGACATTCCTGAGGTGGCAATGACTATGGATGTAATTTCTAGCTTCTCATCGTTATTTTCACTCCTGAAGGATCAGAAGAATGTGTGTACCTGCAGTATCTCTTTTTCCCATTAGTTGCTAATTTTATTTTGTTACAATTGTTTTCCTTTTTTAATATTTATTGACCTTTTTCATATTTTGTGTTTTGTTAAAGTGTTTTTTTCCTACGGTACAGAAATTGCAAATACGTTATCATGAGTATTGTGCTGATTTTGTTTTCTTATCTACCTTAGGACATTTATTTACCCCTTCTTCACTAGAGGCAGACCTTTCCCACTGCAGTTGCTTTTCTTTGGCATGTTATTCTGTATCTATAATGGCTTCCTCCAGGGGTACTACCTGATTTACTGCGCTGAATATCCAAACAATTGGTGTACTGACATCAGATTTACATCAGGTAATTAGAGCTGCAGGATTCGCAAGATCTAATCTCCAAGCAATTTGTAAGCATTTTGAATTATGTCCTAATCTTCACTGAGTATGAGTCAAATCATTTGTGATGGAAATCAGCATAACACCTGCTTGCTGCTGGCCCATATAAAACAAGTAAATGTACAGTGGCTTCTTTTTTTGCTAGGCATATATACGTATATACGACGTAGTGCGAAAAGAAGGGCAAACCCCCAGCATGAATGAGGCTTTAGAGACAAAGAGCTCTTTTTTCTCATGTAAGGCACAGAGGAAGATTAGAGGTCACGCACAATCCTGTATGTTAATATGGTTCCTTTATGTTCTGTAACTTAATAGCCTAGCAGAATTTCACTCTGTAAAATCCCTGAGACAGTAATTTAGCAAGAGCAGGTAGGTGGCATTACACATTTGGTGCTGTACGGGAGCATGTTTTTAAATGCATGCATAGAAATGAAGTTTAACATGGAGGACTGAGGAAATGTTTCGGATATGATATGAACAAAAGTTACTTTCTGTACCCTGTTTCAGACTATGGATGCAAATAATCTGTTTCAGACAGCATCAAATCCTGGACACTTTAGTAAGAGCTCCCATATACTACATCACATAATTCACATGATAAATAAAATATATATTTAAGGAAAAAAAAGGAAATCAGCATTAGTATTACTTGAAATATTAAAAAAACCCAAAGTATATTTTTCGTCTATAGACTCTACCAACTTTCTGCTGCTACTGGAAGTGTTGAGGTTTTATCAGCACTTAGTCTTTTTTTATACTTTGTAGCACACACCACCTCTGTTTCTTTCCTTGCTTCCCTATCCTTGTCAGAGGTGGTTTTCTCGGTGTCTAATGTGCCCTGAATTGCAGAGCATGTCACCTGTAGTGTTTCTCAATCAAATACCTCTAGTTTTTCAGCTAAATGAATTATTCCGGCTGGAAGTTGTCGTCAGCATCTTTTGGAGAGTAACTGCTCCATGTGCATGCCCATAGCTCTGCCTAAGCAGCCTCACTGTCAGTGGACTGAGATGTTTGTTCCCTTCCTGTATCCAGAGATGTGCTGGTTAAGTTTGTGTTCTCTGTCCTCCTCTTTCCCCAGCTGTAACGTGAGAGTAATGGTACTTGCCTGTAATTCAGTGGTTACTCTGCAATTACATCCAAAGCAAGGATAACTAGATAGAGCTGTCTTTCTAATCTATTTCTTGTCTGTTCCTTAGGCCTCCTCTTATTTCTGATGGGAATGGGAATCAACATTCACAGTGATCTACTGCTGCGCCAGCTGAGGAAACCCGGGGAAGTCACTTACAAGATTCCTCAAGGTATATTCTTATCTCTCACCTCCTTGGAGAAAGTAGGGCAGCAGGATAGATAATGTTTTCTGACTGAATTCACAACAATGATAATAAGAGCAGTATTGCACAGACACTTTGTCCAGAAGCCCCTCTGAGCTGCAGGGAGCAACGTGAGCTGGCTGCAGACAGTCTACAAAAAGCAACAAGAATAAGTGGAAAACATGAGCTGTGAGGAGAGGTTTTAGGAAATGGGCTGCGTAAATTAGAGAAGACTGAAGTGGGACACAAGAAAAGGATTTTAGTCTTGTAAAAGGCAGCTGCAAAGAAGGAAATATTCTTCTCTGTGCCCAGGAAGAAGTAGTGGTTTTCTTACACCACAAAGAGGAGATTAGAAGTGTCAACTTCAGGGGAAAAAATAACACCATGGATGTAAAGTGCAGAACTTCCTTTCCATCTCCTTCAAGGTGGGACTTGGTGAGGAAGAGTGGCTGTGGGCCAGAGTGGTGAACCAAGAAATGTCTAGCTCTGTAAAGCAATTTGGATGGGGATCCAGGAGTTTCCTGGTTTTGCTGTTGACGCCTTCTGCTGGCTTGCTACTGATGGTAATATCTCCCCCCCAGAGTTTCTCACCTCCAATGCTTACCTATCTCTTGCAGATATTGTGATTAGCTAAGACACAAAACTGAGGTCCAGATTTTGCATTCCCCAAAGGCAGTGTGTTGCAAAATATTTTGTAGGGCCTACAGAGAGCATTGACTAACCTTAAAAAGGTTAATTTCAATCTAGTAATGGGGTTTCTTAAGTCCTTTTCCAAAGGAAAATAAATGATTTTGAAAGTGCTGGAAGCCTCTGGATTAGAATCACTTCTGATTTTTGCGCAAGAGTCTTGTGCAAGATCCTCCTTTGGCGTGGCTCCAGTGGCTTCAGGGCAGTGGGTTTAGGTTGCAGTTATGGGCTATGAATAAGAAAGGTAGCGTATTCTGCTGCTAACTTAATGGAAAAGAACATTCTGTATGCATTAGATGACTGTAAAAATTGCATATTTTTTCTGTCGATGCAGGGGGACTGTTCACCTACGTTTCTGGAGCCAACTACTTTGGAGAAATTGTGGAATGGTTTGGTTTTGCCATAGCAACCTGGTCTCTACCAGCCTTTGCCTTTGCCTTTTTTACTCTTTGCTGCATTGGGCCACGTGCTTATCACCATCACAGGTATCAGACTGTTTCTTGCCATATGCTGCTTGCTTGCTCTTGGAGCACAGTTTGCAAAATGCCAGGGAGAGGCAGAGAAGCAGGGCCAGGACTGAAGATAAAATTGAAGTTTAATACTGTGTACAAGAGCTGTATCAGCTTATTTGTGACTGGGTGAAAGTAAGGCTGAAGCTCCTGTTGAGCCAAGTGGGCATGACAGTTGTTTAATCTGGCCTGAGTTACAACACTGCTTCTGCTGTGCCTGTTTTTACTGAGCCTTGCAAGTAAGAACCTTTCCTAAGGGTTCTCTTGCAACCTCTGCAGTCCTTTGGAGCAGATATGGTCCCCTGCTCCAAATTCCTGAAGTTCCTACTTTAGTTCTGTTAGAACATTAATTATCAGCTTTCACTTAATTAAATAACCTGTTGTAAAGAATTTTGGAGCACTCTTTCGCAGACTAACACACAGAGGTTACAAAGCATGGCAGTTTGGAGGAGTTTTAGGGTTCCTCAGCTGAGCTGTATTGATACTGTGCACTTTCCTTTTATGTATGCAGGTTCACTCTCTTGCTTGTTTTCTTTCAGGTACTATCTCAAGACATTTACGGACTATCCAAAATCAAGGAAAGCCTTGATTCCTTTCATTTTTTAACGATTTAAATATGGACTCTGTCTTCTGATTTTATAGGGCTTTTTTCAATTCCTAGTCTTAATGTTAGATCTGACTGTAATTAATTGTACAAATGATAACCTGGGGTTGTAACAGACAAGAAGGTAATTTGGATCTCAAGTTCTTGTTTTTAATTATGGGGGAAACTGCTGATAGTTGCGGGCAAAAGGACTCCCCAAACAAGATGTTTGCTTGTCAGTGGAGTTCTGCTTATGGAAAACAGATATATAACTGCACTGACATCAGAGAAAAAGCATTGGCTAAAACCGGATACAGAAAAGAAGAAAGCCCATGACTTCAAAGAAAACCTTCAGCAGCCACTCCAATTTATAGCACTTCTGCAGTTGCTTCTTCCTGCCTCTGTGCTGTAGCACACTGACCCTTGTTCGGCCAGCACAGCCCCAGATGTTGCCACACTTTAAATCAGAGTAGGGGTCTCCTTTGCCAGGAAAATAACTCATCCTGTTATTTTTTGTCTAAAATCCAGCTTAGCTCCCAGAACCATAATGGAACAAGAAGGTACTTGTGCCGGTGCAAGGCAGGGAGCATTGTGCCACGGCACAGAGGCGGTGTAAAGTATGTAGAGGTGGAACCATCTTAAGCTGACATCACCATCTTAAGCTGACATCACAAGCACAACATCTCTGTTCCTTCCTTAAGCAATACTCTCCTCACTGTCAGATGATTAAGCTTCAGCCATCAGGGTTTTATGTAAATGTACTTTGTTAAAGCCCTTGCAGCTCCATTGGGATTTTTTTTCTCTTGCAAATACAGAGCTCTTTCAGAACAAAAAGTTTGTCCACTCAAAACCACTATATTGTTGTTGGTAAGAGGACTTGAGATGGTGATGTATGACAAAAATTACAACAAATAAAAAGCTCTGTGTTAAAGAAAATGTTCTCCAACCACTGGCAGTACATTTTGTCTATGAAGAACATTTGCAGATACTCATATAGGCATATTATGGAATTTTCACAAAAACACGGTGTGTCTCTTCTTAATTTCAGAATATAGATAGGTATTTTCACCAAAACATCATTAACCCCAGTAGGAAGAGATGTTCCCATCAATGCTGATAGTTTTAGTTATCCTTTAGAGCATAAAATCCTGCTAAGAATTTTGCTGAGTAGCTTGAAAGAAAAAGACCAGACTGCACATACTGCCTGCTGCTGGAGTAACTGTGCTAGCCTATAGCTTACTGTCCGCAGAAACAAGTCTCTGTGATGTTGCTTACACAATCCAGTTTACAGTGGCTTCCTCCTTCTGGGCAAACTCTCCTTTCTTTACATGTATTATTAATTGTCTTCATTACCGTAGAGCAGAGCAGCCAGCCAAGGCTGGGTCCCATGGCACTGCTCCCTGTACAGCACACAGCAGAGCTGGACCCTTTGCCGTGTCTAGGCCAAAATAAGGGAGGGATGAAATAAGGCACAAGCAGAATTGTCATTGCTTGAGCTGTGAGTTTCCCATCAGCACCACAAACATATTTTCCTTTTGTTTCCTTATTTAAATCCTCCATGTATAATCACACTGGGAAGGGGGTTGTTTGGGACAGAAAGGCTGGAGGTGATGAGGACTGGAGTCCCTGCTAGGTGGGAGCAGGTGCTGAGTGTAAGCCAGCAGCCCCTCCCTGGTGATTCCTCTGCACATTTTTCCCTCAAAGCCTTGCATGTGAGGAGAGGGCAAATAGCCCATGGGTGCCAGTGCCCACCACTTCTATCTCCTCCATCTATTGCTGAGCCTGAGGAGGGAGCAAGGACCAAGCTCAGCCTTACCCTTTGGACCAGATAGGGTTTGTGCATACTTCTCCATTCCTACAACACACCCCTCCTGTCAGAAAAGGACTATTCTCTATGTTTATTTCCTGTTGCTTAATATTTGCACCAGATGGACCGTGACTATTGCCACTATCTGTCCCAGCATTGGATGCCTGCTGCAAGGAGCTGGCGATCAGGGTGGGAGGACTGGTGCTGATCAGAAGTGGGAGCTGGCCTGCTCACAGGCTCAGAGTGCTTTAGAGTGCCGGACTACTTGCAGAACCAACTCTGTCCTCTCTGTCACAGGCCTCAGACATGCTGAGTGGAAAGGGGCTGCAGGTAGGAAAGGAGTTTATCTTCCTTCTGCCCTGCCCCATGGTGGTTTTGGAGAGCAATATGTGTGCTTTCAACCCCCTACAAGCAACAGCTGCGGTTAATAGTGATGGAGGGGATTCACAGATCTCCCTGCATTGAGTTCCCTTCTGGCTTTGGTTGTTACCACCCCCTCACTGCAGGGACACCAGTCTACCCTGGGGCAGCACATCTAGGGGCACAATGCGGCTGAGAAATTCCTTTCATCATCCCTTATGTTCACAAGAAAAAATATATTCCCCTTGTCTCTGGGAGAAAAACACAGCTGACATTTTCATATTCCTCTGCTCAAGCCTCTGGAGGCTGTGTACATAGAGAATTTCAGAGTTGACTGTAAAGTGTTTTGAAAAACAGCGCTTTTCTGACTTTCTTTGCAATGTTCTTTTGTTCTGCCAAAAACTAACAGAAGTGGTAAGCATTTAAAATCAACCCTCATTCCTTTCCTCCCCTTTTGCAATACTGTTTTTCTGTTTGGCTTCCTCCCATCATTCGCATTTTAGTTTTAATTTATCTTTGAGGAACATTTATGTTTGGTTAGTGTTTCCCTACAGAAGGCTTTCCTGAGGACAGCTCTGAGTGTTGCTGCTCTGCTAGAAAGACCTCTCTTATGTGGAGCTGATAACCCAGTCTTCATCCCTGCTGGCAGCCTGCTGTGAAAATTAGTCCTTTATCCCCAGGACTCTTGTTAATTTAATTATTTTTGTATTGTTCACACACTTTTTTTCCAAAGCTGACTTTCTGTAAACATGCAGTATACCACTGTGGTAATACACAAATGGCTTAGTCATGTATCTGACAGTTTCTTCTGCAAAATGTGCTTTCTGCAACTAAGTGATCAGACAGACCACTTATTGATGCCAGATGTTAGATATCTAATCTCTTGTGACAACCAGAAACAGAATTAAATGCTGTTCACTGGAAAGAAAAGAGGAGAACAATGGCACTTGCCAGCCCTCATTCCCATCTCTATGTGCCACACACACTTCAGCCTTTGCCTGGCTTCAGTCCATGCTTTAGACAAGAGGTCACTCAAGACAATAGAAAACTGGCTCCACGCAACCTAGGGCATTAGTAGTTATTGTTTTAAAGTACATTTTACATAATATATTTATACAAAAGGCCAATCTCGCCCAATTCTGGCCCTTGAGTGACTGTCTTTAGGAAAAGCACTCATCTGGGAGCTGCACTCCTGCTCCCATTACGCTCCTTGAACATGAAGCCTGTTAGGCTTGGCAGAAGTTCTGAATGTTCCTGCAGAAATACACAGTGTCCCTGGAACCACAAATACTGAGGAACTCTACCTAGGTAGGTAGAATGCTCTACTGGCTTGGGCTCAAGGATATCTGTTTTGTACTCTTGATGGTGTCACTGATGGAGTCGTGAACTTCAGCAAGTTACTCACCACTTTTTGGGTTGTTTTCCTTTCTATTGTTTTTCTCTGGAAACAGTCTTGGAAGCCTGGATTTGTTTTCACAGTACTTGGCAAAGCAGTCCCAAACTCAGCTGAGGCCTGTAGACGCCGATGTAACACAAATAACGTACAGCCTGTTGCATATTCTTGGGAGACAGAGTTATTCTAATACTGCAAAATATTCTAAAGACATACAAGATATCCAAATGCACTGAAATACATCTTAAGGAGGCACTTCTGTGGTGTTTCATCACTGAAAAAGGCTAATACAGGTCACCCTTTGAGCCTTAGGATCATTTGCTGGCAACACAGGGATTGCCTGCTTGTATTTGATTCTCTTGTCAAATTAACAAAATCTTTTTTAATGCAAATCACCATAGGGTCTCATTTAAATCCAAGCATAGTCCTGGAAGCCTGATATCCTCTCTTCTGCCTCCTCTGGGGTCCTCCTGAACTGGTCTAATTTCTCAGAGCAAGCTTTTCTAGGGACATCCCCTCTCAAATCCAAACACTGCAATCCCTGCATGAGTAATGTGATCCAGAAAACACAAACATTTGACACTAATTCAGGGCCAGGGACCTCCTGGTTCCTCAGGAGTAATACCGTACTCTGTGAGTAAAGGATTGATCGCAACTAAGCCGATCAAGAATATGTCACTATTCACCACAAACAAAGGTAGCAAGTTTGATCTCTGTGGGAACAAAGTCGGTGGGCAGACATCAAGAAGTCTCTAATGGTAATGCCTGGAAAAGTAAAAGAAGATGCTCGGGTCAGGTTGTGGTTTATGTTACCACAAGTTACAAGTGTCTTTCCAATGAACCTGTCTTAAGCACTGTAAGTCTAAAAGGTAAAAGAAAATGACGCAGTTTTCAGAAGTTCATTAAATTAGTTGCTTTGCATATTCAGAAGAGAACAGACTGACCTTAACTGATGCAATGTTTGGAATAATCCCACCACCATGCCTTTCAACTAGGTGCCAAATCCTCTCACCCCAGAAGAGTCATTAGCTCCTCCAGACAGTGATTCACAACATCCAAGCTGGAAGCCTACAATCGCACACAGGAGACAGGGATGATAGAAGTACACTCCAATGAATCCACGTCCATCCATTAATGGCAAATGCATTGCTTACAGCCAGGCAGGAGACAGGCGTGTTTGAGCACTCTGACCTGCAGTGTCATTCCCAGAACCTAAGTTATCCTGTTCTTTGAACAGCTCCAGCATCACAAGCACCTGCCAGGTTGCTTTCTAGTCTACTTGCCTACTTTTCCCAAGTTTGCCATGTGAGATTACACTTAATATTGTCCCAGCCACACTTTCCTACTATACCAAACACACTATGTGTGTCTGGGCTGAATGTTTTTCTCCTTGCACAGTGCTGCTGCCATGAGGAAAACCCTCTCACTATATAGGCATGTGCTGCATTTTTACACTACATGGTAAAAGGTGAGGGGTCTGCCAAGGAGTTCATTTTAATGTACTCACAGCAGCCTTGTTTGGGCCTGAACTGAGTTTGGGTGGAGTGAGTTTCCCCTACCCGGTGGAGCTGTGAGAGGAGGAGCAGCTCTATGAGCCTCCTGTTCACCCATGCTGTGTTCACCAGCCTCCAGAGCTGGCCACGGGCTACCCCTGCCCATAGGGCACTGGGTATCACACCTGTGAAGAGGAACTCAGCTCTCTGGTAACCTCGAGGGTGTCCTCCTCCTCATCTGCATCCTCATCTTCCTTATCCTCATCCTTCCTAGTAGGGGACTGCCACGCCTTGGGATGTTACACCAGAGCAAAGAGCTCCTCACTCAATGAATCCAGACACACACACATAGCCATGAGTGAATCTCTTTTCTAAGAGAGAAACTCCTGAAATGACTCCTGTCTTCCCATCAAGAAAGCGGCTTGCAGATGATTTGGAAATCTGCCTCTGCCAAAATAGGATCTCTGCCATTTGACCAGAAAATCTGTGTTTCATATCTCTGCAGGAACAGAAAACCTGTCCTTTCACCAGTTACAAACTTGGAAGGCATTCAAGTAGAGGAAACCAAGAAGATGTTCACAGCAGATTTCTAGAGATGTGGGAAGCTGGCTCCACCAGGCCTACAGACAGTTTTAAAATACCAGTAAATATCACTCTTGGGATAAAAAGCTGGTTTGGAGGAATTACAATACATTTGCAGCTCAATGGGGCCACTCGATTTAAAACCTCTCTTCCCTCTGCTGGGAATTCATAACTGACACTCTGGTAGTAAATAGGAAAATGTGTATTTCAGCACTGAACGTACTAATCCTGCCTTGTGTGTGGCAGGGTGAAACCTTAACATTGCATGTCCTGGCAGCCTCGCACACCAAGGAATGTGTCTGAGGGTGTTAACTAAGCTATGTTAGTCAGCCCTTGTACGTGCGATACAACTTTGGTTTCACAGCCAGCAAGCTAGAGCCTGAGTCCAAGTGGTTGTTAGCATATCTGTAGACAAAGACATAAACAGCAAAATGCAATGACTGTACCAAAACTGAGATCGATACCCTGGAGCTGTCCTAATAACATTGGGCTGAACTCAGGCTTGGCAACTGGCACTTTGCAGCATATCAAATGGCAAAATTCTCCCTAACTTCAGCAGGGCTCAGGTTTTACATGTTTTCTCTGTTCAGATACATTGGTGGCCTGCAGCCAGTGATTTCCAGCACTATTCCTACACAGCACCCAGCCATGTGTTAGCCATAACAACTCAGACAAGTTTCTTTCATAAAGCAATGTTGCCATTTTCTTCTGTTTCTGACAGAGATACTGTTTCACAGTAATTTTCAGAATTTCTTCTTTGCCTGTGTCTTGGGCTCTCAATGCATTACCTACAAGGGAGAGTAGAACAGACTGAGGTTGTACCACTACGCCTTCCCTTTCTTTTTGTAACAATAGCAATGCTTTCCAGCCTGATTTAGCCACCATCTCAAGTACAGACTGCCACTCCTGTAGCCCAGCTTAGAGAATCATAGAATCGTAGAACGGTTTGGGTTGGAATGGACCTTAAAGATAATCTGGTTCCAACCCCCCTGCCATGGGCAGGGACATCTCCCACCAGATCAGGCTGCCCAAAACCCCATCCAACTTGGCCTAGAACACTTCCAGGAAGGGGGCATCCACAGCTTCCCTGGGCAACCTGTGCCAGTACCTCACCACCCTCAGTGTGAAGAATTTCTTCCTAACATCTAATCTAAATCTTCCCCCAGTTTAAAACCCCTCCCCCTCGACTTATCACTACATGCCCTTGTAAAGTCCCTCCCCAGGTTTCCTGTAGCCCCTTCAGGTACTGGAAAGCCTCTATGAGGTCTCCCAAGAGCCTTGTCCAGGCTGAACAAGCCCAACTCTCTCAGCCTGTACTCATAGCAGAGGGGCTCCAACCCTCTGAGCATCTACATAGCCCTTCTCTGGACCCATTCCAACAGTTCCATATCCTTCTTATGTTGAAGATTCCAGAACTGGACACAATACTCCAGGTGGGGTCTCCCAAGAGTGGAGTAGAGGAGAAGAATCACCTCCCTCGACCTGCTGGCAATGCTTCTTTTAATGCAGTCCAGGACATGGTTGTCTTCTGGGCCGTGAGCGCACATTGCCCTCTCATGTTGAACTTCTCATTAGCCAGCAAAGCTAAGTATCTGACAGAATCTGCCCTTCTGACAGATTTGAATAACTTACAGTTTGCATTGATTTTCTCTTGTTCATGTACTAAGAAGAGCCTTTTTGAAGAGTATCTTCTCCTTCAATTCCCTCCAAGGTTTCTGAAGTTTTCTGAAATGTGGACTGTGTTGTTTGAATCTGTGTCAGCGAGTCCAGAGCCGTCCTTCAGACTCCAACTGAGCTAGCAGTCCTTGAGCTGCGGCTTAGCCCCGCCATCACTTGCTGTGCTTTCCTCTGCTGCCTTTAAAATTCAGCATTTGCCCTCCATTTGGAGGACTTGAGCTTCAGGCTCTCTGGGATAGTGCAGCTGGGATTTTGTCACCCCAGGAGGTGCAAGTCTGTACCCTGCACACTTCTGTGGGAGAAACCACATTCACTCAGAAAGGCAGGGGGGCTTGGGAGAAGGACTCCTACTTCCATGTTTTAACACCAGCTGAAGTGAGAGGCGTTCAGTTAGCATGCATACTACAGCAGTATAATTTGTCATTTCACCAAAATCACGTTCTTCATGGAGAAATGATTACTAAAATCCAGTATTTTTTTTTCTTATGCAGTAAGAGGGATTAGAATATTGAATTTGCCTCTTATAGCTTGAAACATCTACGCATCCGTATTCTCCAAAGCCAGAGTCAAGTCACAGCAAATATTTTTAGGTACAATTGTCTCTTGAAATGAATGGCAAATGAGACTAGAAGTCAACGGTGCCATCTGGCCCCTCGATAGATCCTAGTACGCTGTTAGCTCGCCAAAATTCAAGGAAGGTGATGTTAATCATCCAGCATGAGCAGCTGCCGCTGCTGGAGCTGTTCCTTGGCTGAAGTGCTGCTCAGACAGGGGCCAGCAATTTCTCCAAAGTACATTTAAGTCAGCAGTGTAATTTTTGGAGCATATTTCTTAAGAGGCAGCAGCCACTAGTATCAATAAACACACAGATCCACCTGCTACCCACTTTGAAAACAGGTCTACTCGAACAAGTGATGGTAGGAACTGGGATTCCTGGCTAATGTTTCTGGGTCAGCATTTAATCTGTCGTACAAATTTCAGCAAGGCATTTCTCATTATGGATGTTTCCCTTCAAGTCTGTCAAGATGCAAGCACTTTGTGAGACAGACTGAGTATAATCTTGTCTTTATATGATGCTTAATGAAACAGGACTCTGATCTCAGCCTGTGCATCTAGACCAAACTTGTTGAACTTATTTTTTTTTTTTTTAGCTAGGTACATCCAAAAAAAAAACAAACGCTGGTTTCAGCAGCCTGCCTGCCAGCAGCAGACAGCCAGGGCCATACTGAAGTGACTGGGAGACTTAAAAGAAATCTAGGATCTCCTCCAGGACTGCAGGACAGGTCATGTACTGAAACCAGGCAAAACTTGCTTTCAGTGAGATCCTTGACCAGAGTCCTCTCACTGACTCGTGCTTGTTTAGACACTACTGTAATATAAACTACAGTAAGTGAAATCATACTACTTGCTCATGACCAGCTGTGGATCACACAACTGGTGGGTTCTAACAGGACACATCTACTCCTTTTTCTTCCTTGCTCTCAAAGTCCCTACTAGCGTTTAAATGCTCAGTCCTTTTCCAAATCCTATGAAATTCTGGATGGAAATCACCCTCCACAGGAAGAAACTAAATACCATGCGGGTACCTGGTACCAGGGTGCCAGCGTGGCATTGCAGAGTGGTCAGTCCCACACAGAGGTGCTGGATGTAGCGGCATCCAGGAGAATCCAGCTCTGCTAGAGGCACTGGCAGCAGGGAGGCAGCACCTTTCCCTGCATCCCTACTCTGATATTGAAATAATTCCTAGATTCATCCACTGTTTAAAGTTTAGAGTGCAAAGAGAGGGCAAAGAAACAAGAAAATAAATGATGGTTTTGTCAGCATTTTTTCAGGGAACTTTCATGATTTTCCCACTGGCTCCTGCTGGGAGCCGTACAACCCAGGGCAGAAATGTTTGTAGCAGGAGAGAGAGAATAGAAAATATACCTATGTGTTTCCTCACTCAAAAGAACTATTTCCTTACAATCAGCCAAGGAAAAGCAAACAGAAGCTGGCAAACTAAATGTAAATGCTCCTTGTAAGATACTAGCATCTAGTTTGTTCCTGAAAGCTGCACTGACTTGTTCAATTAGCATGGTACAACCTGTTGGTGTAGTTTCTAGTGGAAGATGGGAAGACAATCCAGCTGATCCCTGCCTCAGATGATGTGTTTCAATGGAGCTGGTGCTACACACCAGCTGTGGCTCTCTGGCAGGAGAAATACCCCTCCCTAGAAAGCCTCTGAGAGCCCCAGGCAAAGAAGTGAAGTTTGATGCAGATCAAGTAGTGCCAGCAGTGGGAGCTGCCCCAGTTGTGCCAGGAACATGATCCCAGCACAAACCAACTTACGCGTGCAGGCACGGGCAGCCAGGCAGGAGGGCAAAGCGTGGGGGCTTTTACAGCCTCCCTCGGAGCCCAGCTGGGCATTGCGCCATGCCTGAGGCTGCTCAGGGAGATCATCAAGCTGGTGGCACTCAGATCATTGCTATTATGCCACTTCCAGAAAAATATTTCCTAGCTTTGAAATGGTGGAATAGGAAAAGCTAAAAGGATTATTATTCACAGTGAATCTTTATTCCAGCAGGTAGTGGGCAGTTTCTTCAGACTGATGTCACCTCCTCTACATTGCTCACATCAGAGGTCATAGTGGCTCTTTCAAGGGCACTGGCTTTGTGTTACCTCTCTCCGTATGCAGCAGGATGGATAACTTTTATTTTTCAGTACTTGTGGGTCAAACCCAACAAGGTGCTGACCACTTTCTGTAAGGTTCCAAGCACCCATTGACAAATGAAGTGACCTAGTACCTCTCAAGATGTGCTTAGCATCTGGCAGAATGAAAGGCTGCAAGGTTGAGCTACTCAGACAGCCCACACAGCAATAAATTAGACATTGCAGTTGCTGTGCTAGCAAATTAGCCTCTCACACTCAGCAGTGCTTCTCACACAGCTGGGCATATTGACATTAAACCTTACCTGCACAGGGAAATGACTCTCTCAAATACTTTCAGGAGCTAGGCTGTCGCAGATGGTTTGAGAAAATACAGATATTCTGAGTGTCCCTGCACATGGCCATGAGGAACTTCTATAATTTGCTTTGTCTGCTTAGAGAGGAACTGCTGGATACTGCATGCTTTTTAAAAACCTGTACTTGACAGTCATTTCAACATATATATATATATATACATCATTCCCTGTGAAAAGAAGTCTGATTGACTTTCCTTTCCCAGTTTGTATTTTCCAACATTTGTTTTTTCTCTGTGTAAGTTTGGATTTGATCACCTGCAAGTTTTCTAGTTTATACCTTTTGATATTTTGACATACGGTGACCCACAGAGACTATAACCACCAAAGAAAACGCCTAATAACAACAATCTCAAGTTGATCCCTTCTCAGCTCAGGTTGTGTTAAATGAGAGCACTCAAAGTTTGAACACAGTATTAACCAACAGTATTAACCACCTTACACATGCAGTATTTGCACAGTGATAATGAACTGCAATCAGCAGAGTTATTTTGGTGCCAATGAAGAAACATCCCTCTTAATTACTGGAGTGTTTTTATTTTAGACCTCAGAAAGTACCTGCAGGCTAGTTTGCAGCATCTCAGCATTGCAACCCACTGCTCAGTTCCAGCACATTGCCTACTGCTATTGTGCTGCATGAACTGAGTTTAAAAATCCCTTTGTACCAGAAATCATGGTGAAACTGTATTTCAAAGTTAGCTTTTAAGACCTTACACTTTAGGATTAATTTCTTTTTTTTTTTCCCAACTGTGCAAACTCATTATTCTTTGCTTCAATATGAAAGGTGATGGGGGTTTGTCAGTCATAAAAGAGACCAGAAATGGAACCTCAGATCTGAATAAATTCTCTTTCATCGGAGAAGCTTGATTTTGGACTAATGACCATTGAGCTTTATCAGCGAAACTGTAGACATAAAAACCATCATGCTTGAACAGTACAATTAACTCAGTCACATTGCACATGTGCTATGCAGGAACTGCTTTTCTTTTCCTTTGTAAAGGAGTGTCTCTTGTTTACACCATCAAGTGTAAACCCCAGTTTTCTCCTAAGACGTCCAATGTGGACGAAGTGCTACAAATGGAAAGTGAATGTCCCACTTTGTTGACTGTTGGGCACATTCATTGTGCGACCTTCGTGTTGCACAATGAGGGACATCAGTTGTCAAACCAGGTGAGCAAGTGAAACACGGTAATCTCTTGTGCAAACAACTAACAAAAAAATTGAAAAGAAAGAAACTGCCTGCTGTGAATTAACTGGTGTAAGGTATACCCACATTAGTACAGTTTACCCTTAGTTTGTTTTGCTATGTTGGTCATTTTAGACACATCGAAGCAGCCACTTACCTTTACATGCAAGAACCTAAAGAGACATAAAGGGAAGAGGAAAGAAATGTGGGCCGTAAACTTCTCTATAAAGAACTGTGAGACTCCTATGTCTGAGGAGTGATTTTGCCTTTCATTTCATGATCATTATGGATAATTGGAAGGTCTTAGAGCAGCCTAACAAGCACAACATATGGGAGAAGCTCATTTTAAGATTTTATTTGCTATGCACGAAACAAGGTGTAGCGGTAGCAGTTTCCCAACCCTTGATGAAGAGAGCAATTCCTCCCAGTCATTGGGGGCTATCTAAAAGTGAAGTACCATTCCCTGCAATTTTTCTAGGTTCCCTCTAATGTTAGAAGGAGACCCAGGCACCCCAGAAAGACATTTGCGCTGATGCACTCAGGTATCTCTCCTGCAGTGGGACAAGTGAGGTCTCCTGAAGTGCATACTCTGTCCTCCAGCTACAGAGGGAGGCGAGATGACTTCTTTAATGTATTGGCAGTGGTACTGTAGGTGGGAGGGTGTAAAGTCCAGGGTGCTGCAGGACTGTAAGTGTGGGAAATCTGATTTATGGATTAGTCAGAATAGCTGAAGAAAAATAGTCTTTGGGGCACACGTAAACTAGATTTTCTTCTATAATACAGCTGAAGTTAGATGAGATAAGTCCTGTCATAATGATCAGTTTGTTTCTAGAAGCAATCATCTCCCTTGGAGGTATATCTGCATTCCTTAACCTTGTTATTGGCAGAATAATATGGAGGATTTGGGGTTAACATGAAGGTTATTGCGTTGTAAAGAAATGCATGTACTTGAAGAGAAAAAAACTTGCTTTTGTGGTCAATGTAAAATATCTGAAATCTCTCATTTCCTTACTTTTAAGTGACTGCTTTTCATAGGTTTTAAGTAGATGACAAGGCGTCCCTACATTATGAAATGAAAAGCCTGAATGGCATTGGTCAATCTACTAATATTACTCAGTTTCCCACCTCCCTGAAGCCAGACCTTAGTGTTTGTTTTCTCTCTGCTGCTCATTTAGGAACACGTGTATGCAAACTAAGTGTCAGAGCAAAGATTGGTCTTCTCAGCACCACAGCTCACACCAAACCTGCTAACTGCAGTACTTCCCCAATTGCCACCCATGGCAGAGGGGTGACAGAGGATCAGATTCAGAGAGCACCTTCCTGTCCCAACTTGGTTTAAGGACACAAAAGCCACATTTTAAATCAGCAAGAGGAAGATGTCTTAGGCTTCAAATAATTACCTCCAATGTCAAAAAAAAATTTAAGAACTTCATAATATATAACTCTGTAATGCATAAAATGCAGCTGGGTGTATCTCTGACAATCAAGCTGTAACATTTTTTACAGATGAAATCGAGATGCAAACAATACATAGTTGTGCTGCTCAAGAAAGCAATTTTCAAAGCTTCCTGAAGTCCCTTTTTCCTTTCAAACTGAAATGTGGACCATTCTGTCTCTCTCTCTTTTATTTTAATGGCTGCATGAGTCTTCAGCAACTGCAGTTCCAAACACCATTTAATTTTCTCTTTCTATGGGAAATTCTGGATAGCCTCTCTTTATATTAAATTATTGCTGCTCTAGTGGAGAATAGAAGAGATCCCATTATGCTGGTTGTAATGCATTAAATTTCTAATTACTTTGATTTTGCTATTGAAAATCACTAATTAGTGCTTTTAATGTGTAACGTTAGAAATGCCCTACAATTCAATTAACATAATTTTAAAGGACAATTAAAAAGTATTTATTTCCAGTGAAAGATATAGTAGAATGAAAGGTTGAGAATAATTATAAATCACTTAAGAGTAAAAAAAAAGTATAGAACTAATTGCTAGGATCTCATAACCAAGCATTCTGAATCTGGAAAAATAAATTAAGATTAGTCTTTTAAAATCCATGAAACAGAAATAAATCAATAAAACAAATAAATAAAATTTAATAAAATAAATTCTCAGTTGAAACAATTCACAATGAATCCTCTCAAACAGCCCAAACTCTTGTCTGTTGCATCTGTGGTTTCTTAATAATTGGTTTTAAAGACACGGATATGCTTTCCAAATAGACTCCTCCTATGTAATTACTGAAACGCAGTATTTAATTCATGTTTTTAAACTTGTATCCTTGTAATTACATATTTGGATAAGTATAAGCACATCTCTCAGCATCTTGTGTTTATAAAAACAACCCTGTGCTCGAAAATAATTATTACACCTCTGCCATATTTTCTTGTTTCACCTTTACATCCCTGATATATGCTTCCAGTTTGAACTTCATTTTAATATAAGGACTTTCTTCATCTGAGGAATTGATTAACTCTGGTACAGCTTACTGAAAATTTCAGATGTGAGTACCAACTAAGAAGTGTTTGTAGATGATGCTACTGTTCTTCACAATGATTTGAAAAAATTGTTATCACACATGCTTCACTTTCCATTTCAGCTTTTTGAGGCATATTCACAGATACACAAATGCAACACAAAAGGAAAAGTGGATGCTGACTGATTACACCAAAGCCACAGCCACATTACAATGCCAGAGTGGTGCAAAGCAGGAGATCATGCTAGCAAGTCTCAGTTATAATTAAATACCAATTTACTAACTTGGAGGAAAGTTGTGCTGCCCAGGATGCCACCGGGGAGCCTAAACCCCACCCAGATCTCCCAGCAGAGAGGGTCTCCCTTAGTGGGGAAGAGAGCGGCTACTCCCATGGGGTGCACCAGCACCAGGCACTCACAGCTGTGACCAGCTGAGGTAGTGCCAAAGTCTCAATGACCCCATTTCAGAGCTGCTGCAGAGGTAGCTCCCCGCTTGTTCCTCATCCAGCCCTAACAATTAGATTTGGCAATCATTAACGTAGCTAAATAAGAACATTGACATTCAAATATAGCTTGTCCACCAGGTTTTCAACAATCTTAACTGCATGAAAGGTGACATGCCAAGCAGACTGATTTTTCCAGCTTAGATGAATATTTCTAATTTGCATACTATTTGAACACAATTTCAGTTGCAGCATCTCTCCTCTTCACTGCATCTTCCTTCTTAACTTCCTTCCTTCCTTCCTTCCTGGCCTCTGCCCCCACATTAAGTCAGCATTGCTTTTGTGGGAGCCTTGAATGACCTCCTCTTAAGACAGGTCCAGCTCTCCCCTACATCTCTGTTCGTCCATCAGGCACTTGCCAAAAGTCAACCAAGCTTCTCTCCCCGAGAGGCTATTCCCTCTGCCTTTCACAGCTCTGCCTTTCCTTTCCTCCTCTCAGCCAGCATGGCTTTTGGAAGGTCCTATTTATCCAGACTCCAGTGTGGATGGTAAAAAGCTCTGTCCTTCTTGTCCTTCTCTTCTATGACTTATCTCTGGGTAATCCCAACTGCAAACATTTCTGTTGAGTAATTTAAAGATCCAGTGTTCTATTCAGATCAGTCTATCAAGGTCACAATAACCTGGACAAAATACAACTAACCCTATAGGAGGTATCTAAATCATGTCAGACAAATGGTATGCAGGAAAAACCCATTCCCCTCCTCTACCAAAAAAGGGAGGTTAGTTGAGTAGTTCTGATGCTGATAACTGCACTATAGATACTTAAATCTGAGCAAGATGAATGCCAGACCTTCTTTCCAAACACAGCCTTGCCCACCTTTGTGGTGCTTGGCCAGGTAAGAGCCTCGCTGTCAGCTCAGGATCAGCCAAAACAAACTTCTTGACCATGATGCTCCTCAGTCACTGTTCAAGCCAATGTTCCTCCATGAATATGGAGGGGGGGGGGGGGGGGGAAGACACACACATACATCTTTGGTCCAGGCCTCTCTTTATGTCCTTACTCAGGCCATGCCCTAGCCTTGCAAGGTTTTTCTCTGCAAAAATCCCTAACACAAAGCCTTTCTATTTCCGTCTGCACAGCCAAGACTGTATCCAAGCTATTTTAATTTCGAATTGTTCTTACTGCAGAAGTGCTTGTCCTGCCCTTAACAAATGCAGCCCTGTCCTCCATTTATTATCCACTCTAAATGCCTTGGTGAAGGCTACAGCTCTAGCTGGTCTTCCGGTGCTGACCTGCTTATCTTTGCATTTCTCCCGTAGCTCCCTACTCTCCGTCACATCAGATGAGATGCTTGTCCTCATTTTCAAGACCCAGCTCCGCCTGTCTCATACACAGCCTCTCATGCGTAACAGAGAGTCAGCCCTGCCATCACCCACCAGCCGCTGGCATCACCCACTTGGCACGTTCTCACACGCAGCCCCGTGGGCATCACGCTGGGAGAAGCTGCCTGCACACGGCTGCAAAAAACATACCTTCAAAATTCCCCTTTTCCTGACATGAAACATCTGACAGGGGTTAGCCTTCTCCCTCACTGATGCTTCACGCTCCCTCTCTGACTGGGTGCAACTCTCCTGTTAGGTCAGGAGCCAGGTTGTCCCATGTGACTTCACTGCCTGGCACGATGGGGCTCCTTGACCATAACCAGCACTTTCATATTTGACACATAAATAGATATAAAGTGAACAACAGCAGCTACCAAGACACAAAGAGCGTTTGCGTAATAATATAAAGAATGATGGACTTAACCTTAAGAGGCACAGCACTAATTTAGAGATAATGTATGCCATTAATAATGCTGGGAGAAATTGAATGTATTTGTTACACCTTTGATGATCCTGCCACTTCTTAGAAGCATTGCAGATTTGTGTATTAATATCTGAAAACGTCAGTTTTAAAGTCAAATAGTGTTTTAATTCTATTACAATCCATACACTCAAAGGGGTTGCTTTAAACTTGCACTTTTCCCTTCATACTTACTTGCTCTCCTTTCAGTGACTAATGGTGTAACCTTAATTTTATGTTGTTTGTTGGTTTTTTACATACGCTTTATTAAAAATAAGAGGAAAACTGCAGCTAAATACTCTACCCCTTTAAAATACAGAGGAACTGGGGTGGAGGCAAGCAGTTATCAGACAAATTTGGGATATTGGTAGATGTTTCCTCCCCTGGGAAAGAGGTTGTGAAGAAAGAGGTGAGTGTCTGATAGTCATCTTTGAAGTCATCATGCACCTTAGATGGCTTGCATAGTCTATATTGTAGAGTGTTCAGTGGAAATGTTTTATATTGAGGGTTTTTTCATTTTAATTTTGTGTTGAATAAATTTGTGTCCTTAAAGAAACTCTGAGCCTAGCAGGGAGCCCTTGCTGTGGTGGGAAACAGATTAGTCCTTACCTAAAGTTCTTTCAGTAAACCTTTTTGAGCATGTAGGTTTCAACAGTCATCTCAAAGTTTAGCTGCTTTGCTCTAAGATCAATTACATCCATTATGGATGTGCTGAAAAGGTCTGGAATGCAAGAACTGGCTTGTGTTCTGACTTTCACTCTTCATGTTTGCAGGGTATTTTAGGACATACATGTGTGAGTGTGAGAGAAAAAGTAGATATTAAACTGCTGGAATGATATTTAATAGCTCTGGTATTTTCTGGACTATTTGTAAATTGTAATGAGAATGATCTTGAATGCAATGCGCAATGAATCTCTTTGTGAAGGATATCACATGGGTTAGAGAAAAAACAGCACAAAAGTGAAAGTTCTGTTAAAATGCCAAAGTCTGAAAATTCTCCCCTTTTGTTTCTGAAGTTGAAAACAGAAGACTTAGTCCCTTGGTTTAAACTGATGGATTAAAAGAAGTTATGCTGCAGACGTTACTGTAGGTTCAAGTGAGCTTTACGTAACTTATGACAACAGCAAAATAGTCACACAAAATAAATTAGGTAGCTGCCATTTAAGAGTGTTAGTGGCTGCATTATGCTCTGTTGAAGCTGGGATGGCCAAAGGATTTATTTTGTTTAACGTAAGTATGAAAGAAACTGAGCTTTTTTGCCAGCTGAAATAAAAGTAGTACCACATGCATGCACAGAATGATTAAAAACTCTCTTCTGCATGTTGATGGAGACTTGAATATGCATGATAAAAAAGAACAAAATGCCTTGTTCTCAGCTACCTGGAGAAAAAGATGGGGTCCCTGCAGCAGTTGTTCAATAGAAAGGGAGTTGGAAATATCTTCTGTCATCTAATTCTTGCTCAGTACTCTGTCCTAATGTTGCTGATGTTCTACCTCCAAAAAGCAAAATCTGAGAGGGTAAGTATATTGCCAAGGTGATGGTGACACGTACCTTGTGTTGTAAAGTAAATGGAAAGAAAGTCACAACTCAGCTTGGTAAATTGACACAAAGAACTATTATCATGATGGTTGTAAAGAACAGTTTTGTAGGAAGCACCTCCATCTGCCCTTTTTCAGTTGTAAATGCATGCAACAGTCATGGTTTCTATTTGTAAAGAAATAATTATTTATGCTGCCATATGGGTATTTTTCAGCCTAAAATTTTATCTAACGTCTAGAGCTAAACTATTTTAAGTATGTTTAATTGCCAGCCTAACTTCATTAAAGCCTAGCTGTGTTTCTGCTTCCTTGCTGTTTAGACCTTTGCAGTCAAGCAGGAACTGCAAAAAACTAGACACCAGGTATCAAACATGCCTGGAAACCTGTTCATTTACAAAAAACTCCTGGTATAAACCTCATTCCAACTACTGAAGGATATTAATACAGAACCACAGTCTTCACAGACACCTCACACACTGGTACCAGGCTTAAGTGTCACTGAAATGCGGTTGCATGGTCTCCTGAGTTTTCACTGACACTGCCAAGGTTGTGGTTGTTGCTGAAAGAGTTGTGCTGGCCAGAGTCTGTAATGAGGTGTAAAAAACACAAACCAAGCCTGCAGACTGCCAGGGAGGAGTTTGATTTCCAGGCTAAGCTTGCGGAGAGCAGAGCCCAGTGGCAAGGGATGCTGCCCCTGCCAGTGGGACCTTGTGCCTGGAGCCGTCTGAGCTCCTCTGAAAACCCATTTTCAGCAGCAATCAAGTGCTTCAAAGAGGACAGGTGACCCCTGCAATCAAAGAGTCATGTATAGGCAGAGCTGGCCTGAGTAGACCATCTTCCTGCCATGGTAGGTTCCCTCTTGGTGGGACAGGGTGACAAGCATGGCCCCAGTGAGTGAGGTGCTGTGGGACCAAGAGCAGGCTCTGCAGAGTGTGTGGTTTGGTGGGAGTGCTCCCTGTGGCCTCTGGGATTCATAGAATCATAGAATGGTTTGGGTTGAAAGGCTCCTTAAAGCCCACCCAGTTCCAACGCCCCTGCCACAGGCAAGGACACCTCCCACCAGATCAGGCTGTTCAAGGCTCCATTCAAACTGGTCTTGAACACCTTCAGAGCGGGGGCATCCGCAACCTCCCTGGGCAACCTGTTCTACTGTCTCACCACCCTCATGTGAAGAATTTCTTCGTAATGTCTAATCTAAATCTTCCCCCTTCCCATTTAAAGCCATTCCCCCTCATCCTAGTACTACTTGACCTTGTAAAAAGTCCCTCCCAGCTTTCCTGTAGACCCTTCAGGTACTGAAAGGCTGCTATGAGGTACCCCCTGAGCCTTCTCTTCTTCAGGCTGAACAAGCCCAACTCGCTCAGCCTGTCCTTATAGCAGAGGGGTTCCAGCCTTTTGATCGTCTTTGTAGCCCTCCTCTGCATCTACTCCAACAGTTCTGTATCCTTCTTAAGCTGGGGATTCCAGAACTGAACACAGTACTCAAGGTGGGGTCTCAAGAGAGCAGAATAGAGGGGAAGAATCACCTCCCTTTCCAGGTTCATAGAATCACAGAATGACCTGAGTTCGAAGGAACCCACGAGGATTATTGAGTTCAACTCCTGTCCCCATACAGGACACCCCCGACATACACATCGTGTGTCTGAGGGCATTGTCCAAATGTTTCTTGAATATTGTCAGGCTGGGTACCATGCTGCTGCCCTGGGCAGTTGTTCCAATGCTCCACCACCCTCTGGGCGAAGAACCTTTTCCTAACCATCCCCTGGCACATCTTCCATCCATTCTCTCGGGTCCCATCACTGGGAGAAGAGATCAGCACCTGTTCTTCCTCCTGCCCTTGTGAGTAATACATGGCTGCGAGATCTCCCCTCAACCTCCCTGTCTCTAGGCTGGGCACGCAAAACGCTGCCTCCGCCCCCGCCTCCCCCGCTGAGTAGAAAGACACCACCACCGAGGAGGAACTACAGCTCCCGGCGTGCCCTGCCCCTCGGGGGGCGTGGCAGCGGAAACGGCG
Organism: Dromococcyx pavoninus; assembly: GCA_033558185.1. Taxonomy (NCBI): domain Eukaryota; kingdom Metazoa; phylum Chordata; class Aves; order Cuculiformes; family Neomorphidae; genus Dromococcyx; species Dromococcyx pavoninus. Next base: position 120,022 of record JAUMJL010000453.1, read on the forward strand.
GTGGGCGCGGGGCACGCCGGTACGCGTAGTCCGCGAGGACGCCACACCGGGTTTGAAATATCCCGCGACGGCTGCGGCAAACTCTCGCGAGAACCCCGCAATTCCCACCCCTCCACTCTCCACCCGCGCGGCGGGTGAGCGGGCGAGCGAGGTGGGTGCTTCAGGAGTGGGGGTAGCGGTAGGGGACCGGCGGCACCGAGAGTGGGAGAGAGCGGGGGGCGGGGGGGAAGAAGGGAGGTCGGTCGGTTGCTCGCTATGTCCGCTTCGTTCGCTGCCGAGAGTGCCGCCGCCCTCATCGGCACGTACAGGGTGGGGGGGGGAAAGCGGGCCAGGGGTGGGCGGGGTGGGCAGGAGGAGCGGCGCGGGGAGAAGAAAAGCGGAGGTGGTGGCGGCGGCGGCGACGCCCGCATTCCTGTCTTCCTTGCTTCCTGCTTTCCTTTTTCCCCGGGTACTGGCAGGTACCGGGCGCTCCCGGGGCGGCCAGGCCGGGGCCCTTATGTAAGCGTCCAACGGTGCCGCACGTGGCTCCGCGACTGGTAGAGCCGACCCGGGGGGGGGGAGCGGGGAGCTTCCCCACCTGCCCCACCGCTTCCCAACTCCCTCCTTCGGTCACTTGTTGGAGGGTTTGTTTTTTTTCTTTCCTCCACCCCTTCCTCCTTCCTTCTCGGTGTCGTAAGCAAGTCTTCAAAAAATTTATTGAAATTTTACTAAACGGCTGACTGACTGACTGACTGTCTGCCCCGTGTGAATCGGGGCCAGGTTGGATGGGGTGTTGGGCAGCCTGGTGTGGTGGGAGGTGTCCCTGCCACGGGGTTGGAATTGGGTGATCATAGAATTATGGAATTTGGAAGGGACCATAAAGCTGATTTAGTTCTGCCGCCCTGCTGCGGACAGGGACACCTTCCACCAGACCAGGCTGCTCAATGCCCCATCCAACCTGGCCTTCAATACTTCCAGGGATGGGGCATCCACAGCTTCCCTGGGCAACCTGTGCCACTGCCTCACCACCTTCAGCATGAAGAATTTCTTCCTAATAGCTAATGTCATCCACTGGAACTGGATGATCTTCCAATCCGAACTGTTGTATGATTCTTTTAATACTTCAGGTGGGAGAAGCACATCCAGTGACAGATCTCTGGACAAGTTTATTTCACTGGGTGTTGCAAATTTCATGTTTCAGCCAATATCTCGTTAATAAGTATTTTCATACTTGGAGATATTGGAAAACCATCTGGACATGGTCCTTGGCAACCAGCTGTAGAATACCCTGCTTCTGAGCAGGACAGTTGGGCAAGATGACCTCCAGAGATCCCTTCTAACTTTAAACATTCTGTGATTCAGATGCACTGTGCTGTACAAGTGAAGTGGCAATCACGGGAAGAGGGCTCTGTTTTAACAGGGAGGGAAATAGCACCGCCTTACAGGAATCCAGTGCATTTTTTGGGGGTCCCTTGAGTTTTGTGTGAAGCCGGTATTGTGCAGCAAAGGTGCTAACTTAAGCTCCAGGTCTGGAGGTTTTGACAGTAGGAATAAGCGTGGTGTTAAGTCTTTCAAGTTGTTTCCTAATCATGTCTGGTGAGATTATGGGAAATTTAGGTACTTGAATTTGTCTGGATTGCCAAACCCTGTTTAAGGTGTATGGTTAAATGTGATAATGATACAAAAAATGCTGACTGATAAACTCTTAAGACTTGTTTTAGGGTTTTAGAAAGCAGCATCCTTTAATTCAGTACTGGATGCATGAAAGGAATAATTTTCTTGTGTCAGTAGTTCCAGTTCCTTCTTATACCAATCAGCCTGGATGGTTGTACCAGTCTTGGCTGACAGCTGTCACATCCGTGTGTTTGGGCAGGCAGCACTGTCCCCTTTTCTGCTAAGCACAGCTCCTCCTTCTCTTACTGCATCAACATGTTTCACTGCATTGATTTGCCCTGGGTTAAGACAGTGAAACAAAATTAATCGGGCTTCTGCTAATTTTATATCTTCTACCTAGTAAGTTGTTTGATCTAGTTTTAGAGGAATAATGGTGAGAAGCATTTGCTACTGTGGTATTGTATTACTGGTGGAGTGGAGAGAAGACTGAAATTGATAGGAGGGCCTGTTGCAAGTGTTTTTGCAGTTCAGGTTGTCAGGTTGCTGTTTGCAAAAGCATGTTTCAGAATTGGATATTCAAAAGCCACCTGTAGATGATCCCAAGCAGGCTGCTGTAGGTGACAGTGCTTGAACAGGGCGGTTGGCCCAGGTGATGTCCAGTGATTCTAGAAGGCATTCCTCTTCAGTATGATGTGGTTCCTGAACTCTGGTGGGAGGAGCAATGCCACACCGGTGAGGCATGCTGGAAACAGCTTATTAACTACTGTCTCCCTCTGTTCAGAAAGTTATGAGTCTGTTCTGTACGGGGGCTTATGCATCTGTTGTCCACATATTGCAAGCAGCATAAAAAAAGACATAATTTCAGAACTGACTTAGAAACTTTTGCTAACTTAGCCACGTTGGACAGGGATTGCACCTCTGGAATGAAAGGATAGTCATGTGAGATAATAACCATAGGAGCTGACTGAGTAACCTGGCTATAGTCTCAAATTCTGGTCTGCGTTGTTTTTGTTTGTTTTTTGTCGTGTAAAGAGAAATCAAATGTATGGTCTGCATCAGATCCAGGATCTTGGCTGCTAGGAGAGGGAGCTGAAATGCTTTCTTCTTCACCCCTTCTGCTGTAGGCTCATGCTTCTCAGAGAGCTTGTGGAGCATCCCCACAAGTGATGCAAGACAATCTATAGGCTGCACTTGAGTGAAATAGGCCTGATGGTAGAAATCTGAGACAGATTGTCTCTGTTACACTAGTGGCATTTTAGACTACCACTTAGGTTTTGGATTAAATGTAGAGGTTTTGCCTAAAACATCAGGAGGAGGTGTTTCTGTCCAAGTGGGAAAGGAAGGACCCAATGGTACTCACTCAGTCACCTGCTAACTCACTCACTAAATCTTTTTTCTGCTGGAGGAAAAGATGGCCAAGTGCAAATTAACTGAACCGGACTGCTAAGGTGCAGAAAGGGTGTCTTTTGCACCTACTACTCCAACGCTTCTGAGTTGCTTCCTCTTTTTTTGGGAAAATGTCGTTGGACCAGTCGTAATTAATAATTCATAAATTTCTGTAGTTGACATCTTTACCTGCTATTTGAGAAAGTGAATGCTGTTTTTCTCAAAAGAACTTATTTTTTCTTCCACTTCTTCTTCTTTGGCTTGTTTCCCCCTCTTTGCCCTGTTTCCTTGGGATATGGGATCTGAATGGTGTCACACAGTGTTGTCCGTTCTCTGATCACCAAGGGACCCTCTCCTGACATTGCTTGTCTTCTGCATCTGGCTCGAGGAATGAATGACTCCTGTCAGCTACAGCTTTTCTCAGTGGGATAGCAAGTCTCTACGTGGAAGAGGGAGTTAAAAGTTGCCTGCCCATGGCTTGGACAGTGCCCTCTCTAAAAGTAAAGGATTTTTTTTAGCTCCCCTTACAAACTCAGTGTGCAGTTCCACACGTGTATGAGCTAGTGTAATGGCTTACTGCCACAATATGGGGATGGATGAATTCCCTCTGCTTCTTCCCAGTGCATTGTTCTGCCTCATTCCTTGTGCCAGCTTTTGTGCTTGCTGGTTCTCTCTGCAAGCCTGTTTACCTCTCTCACCTGGTGGAAAGCCTTTCCTGGGTTCATTTCCTGTCTGCTTGGGGCACTAACTTGGCTCCTAAAGTGCTCTGAAAAGTGTTCAAGTCAGTGCAATATAAGCCAGGGGAATGCAGGAGCAGAGGGAGAGATGGGAGGCAGCAGCAAGGCCTCCTTATTTTTCATTCACCATAATCAGATATGAGCTTTTCAGAATTTTGTGCGGTTCTCTAAAATTCCTTAATGTATGTTGTTATAGTCAGTGGATCTCCCTTAAAGGAGGATTGACAAATGAATTTTTTAAAATAGGCTACGTTGAGGGAGGCCAGTGTCGATTGTTCAGTGTTTTCATTAACAATCTGGATGATGGGGCAGGGTGTACCCTCAGCAGGCTGGCTGGTAATACAAAACTGGGAAGAGTAGTGATACACCAGTGGGTTATGCTGCCATCCAGAGGGACCTGGACAGGCTGGACAAACGGGCTGACAGGAACCTCGTGCAGTTTGACAAGGTGAAGTAGAGAGTCCTGCACCTGGGGAGGAACAATCCCAAGCACCAGTAGATACTGGGGGCTGTCCAACTGGAAAGTAGCTTGGCAGAAAAGGCCTGGGCATCGTGATGGACACTAAGTTGACTGTGAGCCAGCAGTGTTCATGGGCAGCGAAGAAAGCTTGTGGTATCCAGGGCCGCATGAGGAGCATTGTCAGCAGGTGGAGGGAGGTGATCCTTCCGCTAATCAGCATTGGTGAGGCCACAGCTGAAGCGCTGTGTTCAAATCTGGCCCTCTCCAGTCTCACAAGAGTGTTACGGAGGTACTGGAGAGTGCAGTGAAGGGCCATAAAGATGGTTAGAGGATAGTTAAAGGCCTTTTCTGCGAGAGACTCAGAGAGCTGGGACTGTTCAGCCTGGAAAAGAGAAGGCTCAGGAGAGATCTCATAATGCATATAAATACCTGAAGGGAGGGTCTAAAGAAGAAGGAGCCAGGCGCTGGCCAGTGATGCCCAGTGGCAGAACCAGAGGCAATGGGGAGACACTGAAATGTTTGAAATATAATATTCACCAATGCAGTACATTAGTATTTGTTATTATGGGTTACTCATAAAACACATACGTTAAATCAATACAATGAAAGTAAGTCAGAATGCTGGTCAAATTGTGGAGCTTTTTTCTCTATGGATGTGGATGCAGTGCAAAAATTCATTCTGCTGTTACTCTGAAATTATCACTAGTACCAAAAAGCACGCTCAACAAAACTGATGCAGAAAAGTTGTCTCACTTGGAACATGACCTGTGCTTGTTGTGGATGCTGGCAGGGTGGTCAGGCTGGCTGGCTGCAGCAGCATCCTGCAATACTGGCTTTGCCATCGGCAAAGATTTTTCCAAAGTGTTGACTTGTGCTTAGTGTGGGACCCACACTTAAGCTTCCTGTCTTTCATGCACTCGTTTTCATGCTGGCAGAAGATACTGGAACGCATTTTGAAATAGAGTGCTTGTCACTTGAAAGATGGTAGAGTCTGATACCCCGGCTTTAGAGCACAATTTTTCTCCAAAGAAGTACAATTCCTCTGAATTATATTTATCTGTAAATGTTTCCTATTAATTACTTTGTGTTTCTCCCAGAGTCTGCATGTGTAAAACCCAAGAATAGTGAACTACTTATCGTATCTTCCTTTTGAGACTTCAGGAAGAAAGCGGTGCTGTTTGAATGAGATGATTCAATCTGTCTTGTCTTCCAGAATTTTTTTATGAATGCGCAGAACTTGCAAAACATAGTTATTATTTTTTTATTTCCACATGTATCAAATATCCTTTACTTATTACCTATTTAACCTTGCAAATCACCTTAGCTTTTTAGTTTTTCCACAAAGAATCTGTCTTGACCTACTGCAATGTTAACTCCCTGTGGAACACCTACTGAAGTGTGAGGACTGTCTGAAAGGCCTAGAATTTTTTGTAAAACACTGCAGAGATGTGATGACAGGCAAGAGGAAAGAGGGGACTGGAGTAAGAAAGATGAGGATTGGAATATAGAAAAAGTTTTGTGTTATGTTTACATCATATGTATATGGAAAACTACTTTCTAACTGATGAACCGTGACAGTCTGTATTGCTTGTCCTGTGAAAATATCCACAGAACATTTTCGGGAAAAAGATGAGAGTGAAGGTAGTTTAGAACTTACTGTGCCTTAATGTTCAAAAGAAATGTGCCAAAAGTGAACACGACATAACTGGTATGTGATCTGTTAGAATACAATTGACAATAAATAATGAAGAATAAAATCAAGGGAAAGAACAAATAGAAATTTACACCTGTTCCTTGAAAGCTTTTTAAAAGGTGTTTTTTCTCAGATCCCATCTTATTAACCTACGTGAGGAGACTTGAACCCAGAGTATCATTATTTTTTCCCCGTTCCTTCTCTTGTCAATACCTCAGTGTCACTTGTTGGTGATCTCATAGGCATTGGAAAAGCAAAGGATTCTCCTTTTGCTCTGCTATGAGATTACAAACTGTCCTGAGGGTTGCTTTTGTAATGAAAAGAGCTACAGGCTCTTGGGAGGTTTTTCACTGCATACTGATGAAACCTGTGCCAATCTCAGAAATATTTATGGCTGACAGGAGTCTCTTTTCCCATTTTTTTTTCTTTCTTTACAGTGAAGAATGCGTGACTTAACGGCACAGGTGACAAGCAGCCTGCTGCAGTTTCAAGAGGGGACTATTAACGCGCTTGGGGAAGATGCGATAACCCTAGATTCTGTGCTCTGCGGGAAGTTTTCTGGAGGTGAGTTTTTAGCTTTAACGTTGGTCTTGGTATAAAGTAATTATTGCCTGGAGGTTACCTGAAGGATAGGGTCATAGGATCAGGTCTGTCAGGTGGGTGCTGTTAGGATGTATCAGGTTGAGAGGGAACAAAAAGGATGTTTTAACTATTAAAAATGTTAATATTAAAGGTTAGTCAAGTGAAACTTTGAAGTTACCACAACCTGCAGCAATCTTGAGTGATTGAAATAATTTACTTAAATATTTTGAATCAGTGAGCCCTCATCAATTTTTGTCGAAATAAAAGGCAGTTTTCAAAAAAGTAATAGTGTTGCTTTGGGTCGTATTTGTTTGTACCAGCTCAAGCTCTATGACCATCGTAACATCATGTGCAGAAATAGTTCTTTTACAATTTTACAGAGGCAGTTCCTGCTGCTTTTTCTTGTTAGTCTGAATAAAAACAGAAGAGGATAACAGCATGAAGCACTGCAGCCATACTTCGAAAGTATTTAACAGGATGCAGATGAGTATCCAGTGAAAGTTGCTGAAAGTGGCTAAGCAGATTAGGAAGTGGACTTTTTAGCTGATCTGAAAGTAAAGCTGGATGCCTATCTAGATGTCGAGGCTTCTGTTAAGAGGAGATAGAGTCTATCTACCTGACTGTAAATACAATAATGGAGTTAATACTTTCCTTAAGCTTGAAGTAGTTCAGCGAAACAAAATGTGTTAAGTTATCTCTGTGATCAGCACTTCCAGAAGACTTGAAGTTTACTCATCTGATGCTCATTTGAAGATAATTCTTTGTTGAAGTGCAAATCACTACCCAGAGTAGGCTTATGTGGATGAAAATTAATAAACTAGAAAGGAATTGGTTTAGAATTGTTGTATTTGAAGTATGCTTTAAGACTTGTCTTCATGTATGTATTTAGATGATTTCTAGCAAAAACAAGCCACATATGGTATAAAGACTACAGGTGAATGTATTGTAATACTCACCCTGAGCAATCTAAAGTCTTCAGTGCAGTAATAACAAATACAAATACAAATGCAATACATGAAGCTTTGACTATTTTAAGATGTATTGCTTGAGGATGTCAATAGGTGGTTTTAAATCATTGACCTGAATTAGGTAAGTCAGTCTTGCTCTCTTGGGTCCTTTTGTTCAAGGAAAGGGGCAGTGACTGTGGTATTTCATTTTTTTCCATCTTCTTTTGGAAAGTTGCTTCAGTCAGCTTTCTTTTCTCTTACAGGGAGAAATAGCCTCGCATGGTTGGCGTGTGGTCCTCACCTTGAGATAGTGAATTCTGTGACAGGAGAGCGGCTCTCTGCATACCGTTTTAATGGAGACCATGAACAAACTCCCATTGTTCGTGCAGTGAAGGAGTTTTCCTGGCAGAAGAGAAGTGGACTACTGGTTGGTTTAGAAGAAGCAGAGGGAAGCATTCTGTGTCTGTATGACCTTGGAATATCAAGAGTAGTTAAAGCAGTTGTTCTTCCAGGAAGGGTATGTACTTCTTAATGGGAGAAATGAAGCTTTTATGTTATTGGGTGGTGCACAACCCAATTTCAGGAAAAGCTTTGGAGCTTCTCTTTGCAGGAGGTGTTTTTTCTATATTGCATTAACATGTTGTCTCGTCAGAGTATTCAGTCAAAACAGCCTTGATGTAAAATCTTGGGCTTAACAATACCATAACTTTTGAATTTACTGATAGTAAACGAAGTTTTCTGAGTTTATTGCAGAGCACATGGTTACCTACTTGTCTGCTTCTGCAAAAAAGGTCTTGAAAAATGTCTTTGGCCAGACTGGAAAAGAAAAAACCTCACTCTCTAACATGTCTGTAAGATGCATTTTCAAAATGCTTTGTTTCTGTCAGAAGTACAAAGGATCTCAGGCTTCCCTAGTTGTGCTGTAAATGGCTTAGGCACATTCCCATGAGTCTCAGCCTAGCAAGCAGGTGACTTTAGAGCAGAACACGTTTTTATGTTGACTCTGGATAGGAAAAAAGAGCCTCGAATGAGTTATCTGATAGATTGTCGACAGATTGACTTTCAAGCTGCAGCCCATGACTCTGCTTAGTAAATATTGTGTTTGTGCGGATGGGGTACATTGGTGTAATGTTACTCTCTTTTTTGCCTTCTGTTATCCATGAACTCAAATGTTGTGATGTCCCCCAGTCCCTTACACAAGAATTGGTGTAAGTCAATAGAACATCAAGAGTCAATGGGATTTTATCGTCTTAGAATCTGCAACCAAGAAATACTTATTTATTTTTCAACTTGTTTTAGCAAGATTGAGTTGGACTTGCTAGAACACAGGTGGAGTTTTGTTTGTTTGTAATGCTGCAGTGTGTAGTAAGCATTTGTATTGTGGCAGTGTCTAAAGACAGGATTTGAGTTCATGTTGCACTGTATTAGTTTGCCTATCACCTTGATAAATCTTAGAGTTTTAGTTGGAGAGGAAAGCTGTGTGCTGATGTAAGTATATACTCCAGAAGGAAATTCTGTTTGTGAAAAAAGGCGTAGCTTTGTTAAGATTTATTTCTTAGATTTAAGTAAGCTGGGAATAGGATGAGGAAGGGTTAAGAAGGATAGGGCCATGTATCACATCTGTGTCTAGGGAGTGATTTGAAGCAGACTGTTTCTAATTGTAACTATCAGTTGTATAAGGCAGTTCGCAAGTAGCGGTTCAGGAGAAAATATGAAGAAGCCTTGGGATGGAGAGTTGGTTGTGTGTGATGAAGGTTATGAATTTTTGAATAACGCCGACACTTATCTGAATTTCTGCTCTTTTGCCCTGAATGATCTTGATCACAAGCAGGTTTAGTCTGTTGCTTTCGTTTTGGTTCCTATCTTTTTGCTATGAGATGAATTAAATAATCATAGGCAGGACACAAGTGTTGCTGCTTGAACTGTTAACTTTGTGAGTGGAAATGAGGGTAAGCAACAAGTAGATAAAACTTACACTTGGCCACTGTCCATATGTTTTGAATTTATTGTGTAACTGATATTTTTAAATTATACATTACATTGTGTGCATTTTTAATCTACTTGAATTTTAAAAAAACTTTGATTTTCCCACTGATTGTTTTTAAAAGTAAAATGCAGAACTATTCTGAACACGATGTTCTGTAATTTTTGTCATTACTGTTTCAAGGCTTTAACGAGCACCTTAATTTATGGGCTGTTTTCCATGTGGGTGCATCTTCTGTGGAAAAGTGAGTTGTACAGTTTAACAGTAACTTAGAGTAACTCTGGTCTGAGGTGTAGAGCCACAAATGTATTAATACAGGATATTTCTAGTGACTGTATGATGGCCTTTTAGTGTAAGAGTAGCTATGTAGTCATTCACAGAGTGAAGGAACACGTTAAAAAAACAAATTCACAAATGTAGAAAAAATTAGGCTTTTTTTTTAGGTGGGAGCATCTCTCTGCAGCATTTCCTGCAGCAGAAAGCTAAAAATGTTAATGCAGTATTATTTGAATTGGAATCTAGTAAAAGCCAATCTGAATTAAAAACATACATTCTGTTAAATTGTTTTATAGTGGCTTTATATTTCAGAACTATTGAGTGGTATTTTCACAAATTTTCCTGGTTTGTATGTGGCAGAAGGGTAGCATTCAGATTCATTGAGCTGAGAAAAGTTTTCTTTGTTCGTTCCCAGAATGAGTTGGCAGTAGTCTAGGAGAATATGAAAGGCCAGTGCATAGCACAGTGGAAAAATATGCCGATTCAGGAGCTTCTAGGTAGAAAATTGAAGCGTTAAAATTGGGGAGACATTTTTTGGAAGACTTTATGTGTCATAGCAAGTGCTTCATATAGGACAGAAGAAAACTTTGGGGCTTAGGGGTTTGGTTATCTTTCCCCACCTCTTGGGGTCAAAAAAATAGATTAAAAAATGGACTCTCTTGTGGTCCTTACTTCTTGGTTTTATTTGCATGTAAAACCTTGTTGTTGATGTAAAGCTTCCTGGTTTTATTGTGTTGCATTTTGCAAGAAAGGTGAACGATAGCCTATGCTCTTTTGTTGTATAGCGTTAGTGCTGGAGTCTTCTGTGCTTGTGTTTCTGCTGTAGCCGGTCAGTATTGTCCTGGATGTGTTGGAAGATGTGCCAGTGGGTTTGTCTCCACCTTGTCATAAAGTTGCATGCAGACTACTTCACATATTGAAGAGCAGTGTCCACTTCTTCTTTCGTTGGAGTCAGCTTTTGATCTAACAAGCTGCTGTTCTTGCTGCTGTTGGTTTAGACTGGGTTTTAAAAGTTTTGAACATTCCAAAAAGTGGTGATGTGCATTTAAAACTTTTTTTACTTTATCTGGTTGTTCCTTTTATTCTAAATGAGAACTGGTCTAAATTTTACTAAGCTTGTATCTCCCTTCAACACTTTCTAAAAGTATTTCATTCCCATGGAAGTGATGTGCCTACCATGCAGCTTGACCACTGCCTCGTCTGACTTACAGCTGTCATTTATCCTCATACCTATTTGGCAAAGAAGGCACAGTCTGCATCACAGTGCTGATGGGCTGTGAGCAGTGGGAGAATGAGACTTAGTGTTGACTTTCTTACTTAAGTCCCTGCTTTATCCTTACTTTATCCCAATGATAAAGTTTCCTGCGTACAACTGATTTTCTATGCTTTCTTAAAGTTTATTATTTCTTAGCAAGAAATGGAAACTGGTAAGCTGTAATAAGAGAATGCACCATTGAAGCTAAAGTTAATTCTGTTAAATAACAGTGGGAAATGCAGTAAAATGGAAGGCAGGAACAGATTTTTATACAGCGGTTTTTTTTTTCTTCTTGATAAGATGGGAACCTATGCTTTGCTTTTAAGTCTCATGATTCTGTATTTACTGTCTTGTTTCTGATGTACTACTTCTGCCTTCACTTTTGAATGACTTCTGTTTAGCTGGTCAAACAGCTTAAGTATTAACTTGTAGTTTTTCCTGTAGGTGGTTGCTCTAGAACTCATAACTAATCACGGAGGAGCCAGTGTGAGCACTCGTCACCTGCATCAGAGTCTGCGATGGTTCTTTGGAGTGGCAGCAGTGGCCACAGATGTTGGTCATCTGCTTTTGGTTGACCTTTGTTTGGATGATTTATCTTGCAGCCAGAATGAAGAAGAAGCATCAGGTAAGCTTGCAGTTTTTAAACTTGCATTTAAAAGTAGGCGAACTCGTGTCTTTTAAATAAAGAATACACATCCTGCTTTGAAGGCACTAGTGTGTAGGCATTTATGAATACTTTGACATCATGTAGTCCTGAACTGATTAAGAATGGGAGTGGCTTAATACTACTTCTGATGTTAAACATGTCCCCCTCTCACCAATATCTCTACGTTGCTGTGATTCTTACCAGTGAGGTATAGGAATTTTACCATCTGAGTCAGTGCAGCTGCCTGATGGGAAGTTGTGCCAGAGGTGCCATGTTCCTTTGGAGTGTTCTTCTGCTTCTGTTAATTGACACAAGGCAAAACTTAAGCTTGTTTTCTAAAATAAATCCAACTTACCCAAAATAATGCATTGAGATGCATGAAATCTCCTATTTGTGTAATCAGATTGCACACACTGTTTTGGCTGTTACAACTGTGGCTTCAGGAGTTGATGTCACGTCAAACAGCTTCATTGTGAGACCCAAACTCCTGTTGTAGAGAATCCAAGAAGTCGTCTATGAAGGTTACACTTCTACATAGTTTTGAAATAGGAGTGAGAATACGTGTGTGATTAGAGAGTTCTTTTGTTCTTTGATGCCTACAAAATGGAAATAGCAAAAAAAGGGTTGCATAAATGGGTGTTTTGTCTGAGATGGTGGAATTAGGTTATGTGTGTTGTCATGTCGGTGTTTACAGTGCAACCTAATTAGCATAACACATTCATTATTGCATGGTTTTGTTTGTGTAGATCTAGAATTGGTCACGAGATTTCCTGCTGATGTGCCACAAAGAAGAGAAACTGCAACCAGAGGAGGGAGACATCTCTCTTTTCAATTACAAAACCCTTCGGGAACATCAGTATCAACCCTGTGCTACATAAGCAGAAGCAATCAACTCGTTGTGGGTTTTTCAGATGGCTATCTTTCACTATGGAATATGAAAACTTTGAAGAGGGAGTAAGTAGGCCTTTACGCTTCATTGTGCCTGGAGGTGCAGGGCTCTATTTTTTTGCTTAAGGAAGTATGTTAATTTAAAGAGAACTTTTTAAGGAATTGAGGTTTCAGTATAGTCTTGGGATGTTTAGAAATTGTCTTCTGAAATTACTATTAAGTCAGCAATGGAAAAAGTGGACCACCTTCTCTCCAATGGACTAAGATTGTTTCCTTGTTATGCCTGTAGGTTGAGCAGTTGGGGAAAACATGCTTCTTAGGGTTGTGTAAAGCAGTTAGGATGTGATAAAGCTGATTTTTATAAGACAGTTTGTTCTGTGGGTAGTATTCAGTGAAACCAGGAAACGTGTATATCTTGATGGAAGAGAGTTCAGAAATTATTTTTTCGGGATCTGTTACTGCAATTTGGCCGTACATTGAAAGGTTTAAGTATGTTAGTGATGTGATTTTGGTAATTATAGTCTTTAAAGTGTCCAAGAACAAACTAGAGAGGCAGGAAAAATCAGTAGTTGGTCTGTACCTGAAAATGTATTCTTTCCTACATTTCAGCCTTGACAAAAATAGGAGATTGACCCATTCCAAGGCAAAGGTGCATGTGAGTGAAAGTTTGCTTGGAACACTTGGGGATGAGAAGAAGAGTCGTGTAAAGCTATAAGCAGCAGAAAAATAAAGAGATTGTTTTAAATCTGTCAAAGAGGACTCCTGCTTGAAACATTTGACCAGATTTAGATAGGGATTCACTTAAGCAAATCCACAGCAACTCACCAGAAACTGTTGGATGCCTAAATCGACAGTGAAGGAATAATTAGGTGACAAGAACAGACAAGCAAATTTGCTCTGAAATGTATTGCCTTTTCAGTTCAGTATTGAAGTAGACTGCAACAGTAAGAATGATCTTTTGCCTTGCAGCTGAAGTGCCTGTGTATGTTCCTCTTCCTCAGGCAGAGGAGAGCCTAAACCCAGGTTATTGTATTTGGTGGACAGTAATTTCTTTGTCTCTTGACCGCTACATAAAAAGTGGTTGCTTCCTTGACTCACTTTGACATGGAAGTATGACTTTCTGTACTTTTAGGATAAGCATGTCAGATGCTCTTTCTCAGAAGATGCTTCTACCCTTCTACAAACCATTAGGGCCAGTACGCTCACCTTTTTTTCCTTCCTTCTTTTTTTTTTTTTTAAATTGTGTAGGCACCACTCTCAGCTGGAAGGAGGAAGAATTCCTGTTTACGCTGTTACATTTCAAGAGCCTGAGAATGATCCTCGTAATTGTTGCTATTTGTGGGCTGTTCAGTCTACACAAGAAAGGTGAATAAAAACTTAAACTGAACCACTGAATTAAGCTATTTTTTGTTATTTTTAATACATTGGTTCACATACAGTTGATATGTGTATATTTGCTTTGTTTATTTAGCTATTCAGGAGATTCAGGTACAGAAGATGTTAAGATTAGAATGCAATTTTTACAGGGTTTAACAGATACGAAGCAACACTAACTATATTTTTTTTCTTGTTTTCTTAAATGATTTATTTTGTTTCTTGTTGGCCGCTTCATGATTGGTTTGGTAATTACACCATGGTATTAAAATACCATTAAAAGTAGTGGAGGCTGCACATCTAGAATACCAACCAGGCTGATAGAACAGTCTCCTGCCCCTAAAGGAGGGAGGCGATGGTGTTGCCGGTTCCCTTGTGCCCACTTCAGCAGCCTTCATGAACCAATTCAGCTCACCTGGCTGAGAATATCACTGTTCAGCAGAGAAGTCAGTGGTTTCCTGCAGGGCTAATGACTCAAATCAGTATATGGAAGGGTGCAGTGTGTGCAAGAGGGACTGGAACTTTAGTGCTAAGGACGGAAGAGAAAGTCCTCTCTCTCTTAGCATCAGCAAGCTATTTAATCAGCTTAGCTGTGCCTACGGTGGCAATCTCTTAAAATTTGTCTTTAAAGCAGTTTTGATTGAGAATGCTTCACTGTGAAGAACTATTTCCAGCAATTTTTAGTCCATACAGCGTATTAAAGCTTTCTGATTGTATGGTTAGCATTTGCCCCTGAAGCTGTTAGTGTCAAAAGTTTCGTCCTTTATGGGCAATTCAAGGTTGAAAGTGGTCTTTTTCTTTTCAGCAAGAGCATGCAATTAAGAAAACTTTTAGTCTAGATCTGATAAAGTGATAATGAGGACGATAAGGAGGACTGTAAAGGAACTTTGTAATCAAATTTCATCATTTATACATTTTTCAGTGAAGGTGATGTTGTGAGTTTACATCTGTTGCAGTTAGCATTTGGTGACCGAAAAAGCTTGGCATCAGGACAAGTCCTATATGAGGTAAGAAGAGCATGTATGTGAAAAGAAAAAAATAGTAATTTTCTCTAAGTGGGTTATCGGTTCACAGTTAAGTCGGCAGGGCTAATGTTTAACTTTAAAATTCAGAGCAGGCTGAAAAAAAAGAATGCTTTGCTGATTCTTCCTGGGCATGGTCTTTGTCCATACTTCTTTGAAACAAGTCATACAGTTTTATACTACAGTGTTGTGTGTTCTAACTGGATGTGTGTGCAAAGAACCTGTATGCGTTCAATTCCTGAAGTAGAAGTGGCTTTTACAAGTTAAATTATTCTGAATTTAAATACAAAATTAATTGCATGTAGGAAAGAAGAGAGGGTTTTGAAGAGCTTTGTTTAACCAGACGACAGACTTGAGTAAGCTTATGCCCTTCTTCCTTTATTAAAATACGGTCAAATATGTATATATATATCTTTTTTGTGATTTTTGGTTTTATATTCTTGTTTTTCTGTTGAGGTCTGTCAGCTGGACTTCAGCTGAACTGTACTTACAGTATCTCTTAAGTGTTGAACCTGAAACATAGTAGCTGTAAAGAGAACTCTTTCCGCTTTTTGGCTGGGTTACCTATTAAATCTACTCCTAAAATCAGAAATTACGTAAAGGTAGTAAACAGTGGTATGATTTGGTCGGAAGTGTATAAATAAATTTTTAAAACTATCTCCAAAGACTATGTGTTTAAAATACAGAGAAGGTATCCTTGTGTCTCAGATATCTAACAGTAATGAGATGCATCTGTATACTGTATTATTCTGTTCAGTAGTGTATTTGGAAAACTTCCAAAATCTTTTTGAGACGGAAGGAATCTTAATTCAGAGCAATTCTTTCCTCCTATTTTGATACTTTCTCTTGTGTATTCTCAATAGGTATGGAATGAAATTTGGGGGGGGGGAATTCTTGTATCATGGTACTCTGTTTTTATAAGGGACCATGTGTTTTGATTTTTTTGAATGTGTTTAAATTTAGAGCTTTTTCCTGAAAGCTTCTGCATTTGACAGTGTTGCTTTTGAATAGATAAAGGTTGGGTGGTTGGAAAAGGTGGTGTTTCTTTAAGGTGCATTGTCTATCATGGTGACAAAGTAGAAGTATCTTCAAGTGATTCAGCATGTTCTAAATAGGGATGTCATCTCTTTATCTTTGTTTATGTACACTGTTTTCTGCCATAAATATACAGTGATTCTGAGGAACACTGTGCCCTCATTGAGTTTTTTAATTGTAAAAGAATTTTCCCAGCAATTTACTTCTGCATCTCTTGTAGCGCTCTGAGTATTTTAGCAGGCTGATAGGAGGAAGATTCTTTAATCTTTCTCTCACTTCATTTTTGAACTTCTACTTTGTTTTAAAAGTTATTTTCAGCTTCAGTCTTAGCAACGACAAAGACAATGCCTTGTACTGTATGCTTCTTGGAGAAGAAAGCAGTTGCCTATATTAACTTCTCTCATGGCTACTTCATTGTGATTCAACACTTTAATGTTAAAATGTGGGACCTTTAATATTTGGCAATTCTTTGTCTCGGTCATCTTGTTTTCCTGAACAAGACATGATGACTGTCAGTTTTCACCTCAGAGTCGAAACATTTCAGCAGCTTTTAAGTACAGGTCTCCTAGAAATTCCAGTTGCTGCTCTTTAACAGAAGCCCACAAAATGATTAAATAATGTTACTGTGTTTGTGAGCTGAGAAAGCTGTGGTGTAGTTCTCATAAGACTTTGAAACCTCTACAGACTATGCAACCAGTAATACATTAACAGGCTTAGAAAAGGTGTCATGCATCCATTGCTGGATTCGAGGTATTTTACTCCCCTGGTGTTTCTGCTTCCCGGTGATGAGTATTGTAGAAGAGTAAAACAGGAGGCAGTCTTGTAAGGTAGTTGAAGAGAGAACTCAAGAGCTGGACACTCTGGGGAGAAAAGACAGGTTCTTCAGCTAGCTTGCAGAGGGGCTACTTAAATATGTAGCTTCATACCAAGACCTCGTAACACCTACTGCCAAAAAACCACTGTCAAAACAACTTCCAACCTCCCCTGCAAAATCCCCAGAGATGCATTAGGTCAGGATCTGTGCTCAGAAAACATCCTTGTAGTCACAGATTGGCCAGTATTACATGTCTGTCTGTCTCCATGACTCTCTGGGTCAGGTTTCTTGTCCATCTTCAGCAGCAGAAAGTTTAAGAGTTGTTCCCATTTGCCAGGCCAAGTTCAGTAAACAAGAAGGAATCTGCAGTTGATCCTTGTTCATTTAATAGAGTTCATAGGAGCTTGAAAGACTTGTCTACTACATCAGGAAAGACTTGTCTACTTCGCAGGAATTAGGCTTGAGGCTATGAAACAGTGCCTCTTCGATTTTGTATCATGGTAAAAAGTCACAGATAGGACTTTCGGAACATGTGGCACTATGTTTTTATCAATGTGTGTCAAACTTGTCTCCATGGTCTTTGAGGCTGGTTTAAATCTGCTCAAGTAATTAAACATTAAGGTGTGTTTAAGACATGTTTTCAAAGATCTTTTCTCATACCACATCAGCCGTCACTACAACTTCTGCATCCAGTCGTAGTCATGGAGCACGTGTTTGCCTTTGTCCTTCACAATGCCTGTGGTGGATGGACAGAGTGTACAGTCTCTACTTTCGTATCACAGACTGACCAGTGCTTCTTATTTGAAAGACGTCTTCATATTTGACTGGTGAATAAAGTAATTCCTTAAGAACTTGCATACATTAGAGTTCCTTAACTTAGATTTTCTTGTCCCAGTGTGGAAAATGAAAAATATATTGCTTTACTTCAGAAACATTTTTCTTTCTAATAATGATTCTTAATTTTTTTAATTATTTTCTAAGACAGCCTTGATATTTTTTGTGGCATTTCCTAGAACGGTTCAGAGAAAGTTTGTCTCTTCTCACAGTTATCCTGTGAGATCATACGAGAATGTGTTATTTCATGCCAGTTCGTTTTAGAGCTCTGAAAGTCTAGGAAACTTGGGAAGAATGTGAGATGATCTATTTTTGGATTTTGTTTTTTGTGCGGTGTTTGGTTTTGTTTTAATTGCGTAACTGCTGTTTGTCCACAAGACACGCATTGCTTTGTTGTATGGTAAACAAATTGAATGAATGCTGTATTTGGAAAGACAGTATTTTGGTTACTACTGTTTTCTAAGTAAGTGTTATCAGAGATTCAACCCAGTCCTGATGGAGTCTCTATATATCTTAAAGTAATTCGCTTACTCTGTAGTAATTTGTGACCCTAAAGACATTTTTTTAGGATGTTCTCTCTGTTTTCACTTTTTACTGTTGACTGTGCTTCGTGATGAAACTGAGAGTTCTCACCCACTAGTATCTGAGAAGATTAGAGGAGGGGCTGGTAAGATGTTTTGTGGTTTAGGAGAGGACTGTTAATCAGTACGAAGTTGTCTGGATGTGTGTTGACTCTAGTCGTGTGGCTGTTAGTAAGAGCTCTCCCCAGAGCTTTAGCTGCTGTAGTGTCATTACTTCTTGAACTTCATCAGTTCTGTAATCAAGACATGGAGCAAAGGGCTTTGCATGCCTGTATTGCATTCTTTCAGATATCTCTTTTTAAATCTATATTTAGGTTTGTAAAGAAACCTTCATGTCGCAAGGAATTCTGCAAAACATGTTTAGACCTGGATAATATTAGGGAAACGCTAGATGTTGAAAATAAGCAAGGCCTTTACAGCCAAACACCTGCTGCTATTTGACCATTCTCTGACATATCAGATATAGTTTCTGCTTGCCATCAGAAAGAAGCTCATGGGAAGGATACACAATACAATATGCATATTAT
This sequence comes from Dromococcyx pavoninus, assembly GCA_033558185.1. NCBI lineage: Eukaryota > Metazoa > Chordata > Aves > Cuculiformes > Neomorphidae > Dromococcyx > Dromococcyx pavoninus. Next base: position 138,656 of record JAUMJL010000453.1, read on the forward strand.
ATTAGATACAGACATTTTTTCCTATTTAGACAGAATATATGTTTTCATCTCAAAATGACTTTTTTCTTTTTTTTTTTTCCCCAGGGTTTGGAATACTGTGACGAAAGGTACAGTTTAGATCTCACAGGTGGAATCTTCCCATTAAGAGGACAGACCAGCAATACTAAATTACTCAGCTGCCAGACTATAGAAAAATTTCGTAATCACGTTGACAGAGAGGATAGTGTTAATGAAGGTTTGTTCTGGTGTCTGTGTTGGGTTATTCTAACCTAAATGGTTTGGAAATCTAAGCAATGAACGCTGTTCTGTGCCCACAGTCTGCAAGTCTTAAATATCTGTATAGACTAGTTTGTTGGGCTTACTTAGAAAGAAAAAATGGGTGCTTAAATAATGTGGGACTTCTTTCAGGGAAGAAATAGGTTTTATTTTATGCTTGCTGACATACTGTAGTGATGTGTAGTGGCTACATCTGTATACTGCTTGTCAGTCGTTTTATTCCTGTCTGTCTTCTTTGAACAATAAGATCATTCTCTCCCTTGTACAAGTGTATATGATAATTATTTGTGTGCTTTCTAAAAGTAGCAATGTTTGTGTTCGTAGCATTTTTATTGTTTGCTTAACTACTCATCTAGCTAAAGGGCTTGATCAAATCTTCATCTATGGAAGACTTAATTAGCTAATAAATTTGGCTTGGAATTGATACAATTTGAAAATTAAAAAGGAGCAGTGTGTCTGAAAGCTGTCAGAAAGAGGTTTGCTCTTCTGTAAATTTCTTTATTATTCTTAGTAAGTGTTGTGTTTCCTGAACAGAATTAAGCTGAAGTAGAAAGTTGTGTTTTAAAAATTATCAGACATATTGCATTTTCTACAAAGTAAGAAACAATGTCTTGTCTTTTACAGTAGTATCTCCTGACAGCAGCGTATCAATCTTCAGTTGGCAAGTGAATACCTATGGTCAGGGAAAGCCATCTACGTATTTGGGTGTGTTTGATATAAATTGCTGGTACCATGCTCAAATGCCGGACTCACTGAGGTAGATTTTTGTTGATTTCACTGTCTCTACAAATAATTTATTTGAACGTCAGTGGTTTGCTTATGCACTTCTTTTCTTTAAGGCCGGAAGAATTCCTTCATGATTGCCCCTACTTTGCCTTGTGGTCGCTGGATTCTGTGACAAGCATGACTTCTCCAAACCCTATTTTGGATATTCTGGTGCATGAGAGGAGTCTAAGTCGGGTTGCTCCTCCTTCTTATCCACCAACTGAACAGTTTTTTAATGCAAGCAGCTATAATTTTGGTGCGTATTTCACTGCATTTCAAAATGATAAGCTTAAATTGTGGTCAAATGCTGTTTATTAGTTCTCTTTTTCATTCTTTGGCACTCAAAATGCAAATCAAACAAAAAAATCCTGAAGCCCCGCAAACCCAATTCTGGTTACCTTGTACTAACAAGGCATTTAATATTGTGAAATATATGTGACAGTCTGCTGCGCTTGGGGTTTTAATGCTTTTGTAACGTAGCCTGTGAAGTGGTGATGGTCATAAAGTGAAATGATTTTGAACTGAAGCTCAAAGTATGGCACTTTGACAGCACTAGAGATAAAATTTCTACATGCAGTAATTGTTTTTTTGAAAGAGTTTGCAAGTGATCTGATGGAGATCATGGGTGCTTAGTTATATCTTTCCAGATACTGCTATTTGAAAAATGTAAGCTGGTCATAACATAACTGTGAGAGTATGAAGTGTTGTCCAATGTTCATTCTTTCTGCAGATGGTACGTGCTTGCTGAGTTCTGGGGTTGTTCATATGACTTGCACTGGCTTCCAGAAGGAGGTGAGCTTTTACGTTGTCTTTATTGAGAATGTCAAGTGATGTACCTTGTCTAAGTTTTCTGTTGCACTGCTTTCAGCGTCAGAGACCATTTTGTGCTCATCCTGCCCATCCAAATGCATAATTGCGGTTGTAGCCTACCAGTTCTATGTAATTGATAATGTTTTTGGTAATTGGAACTGTAGAACTACCATTGTCTCCTGCTGAAGTATGATCAGGAATTGACTGTCCAGAAAGGAATACTACACTGCTGTATGAGCAAGAACAAAACTGTGGAGGAAGTTGGGAAAAGCTGTTACATCTTCATTACCCATCCGCCAAACTGCCTGCATAGTCATGAGTTAGAGTTTTGATCCTGATTAACTTGAAAAGGAAGACAGAATGGAGAATGTGAGAAATAATTAATATTTCTAGAAGAAACAGGATTTTTTTTCTTCCAGACTTGTCCAAATAATGACTTCCAAGACACTGCACAGATTGTGACAACTAATTTTGAATGAAGCTTCAGCTCACTATGTGTTTCCAACGTAAATTAGCTTCTGCACAAACAAGCATAGAAAGGATCTTGCAAAGCATGATTGAAAGCTGTGTGTTAGTTTAGCTTAAATAGAATGTATTTTGTGTCAGCATTCAGGGAAAAAGAAAGGCCTGTGTATTGTCAGAGGTGCTAGAAGGTACTTAATTAAGCATTGCAAGAGCTGATAGTTTGTTTTACAGGTTTTTTTTAATAAACTGTAGCTGTTAGTTTACTAATGTCTTTAAGACACCACGTAGTAATGCTTACTCAGATTGCTAACCTAAGGCATATGACTGATGCAAGCTTTCTGACAGCTGGAGTGAACATTTGTATTATTTCTGTTGGTGGTTATCTAGAACCTTAGTGACTGAATAATGATGCTGTCTTAATCTGTAGTTTCTGATTGATGTTTCAGACCTTGAATTTTTTAAAGAAATCGGGTCCTTCAATAAAGGAAGCCATTCACGATAGCTACAACAGGTGTCTTGTTGCTGGGTTGCTGTCTCCAAGACTACTGGATGTGCAGCCATCCAGCTTGAGTCAGGTGAGTGCATTTCAGGGAATCAAGGGGGAAATGAATCCATCTTGTCTGACAGGACTGTAAAGGCTACAGGACACGATGATCTGATTTTCTTATTATTTGCATGTTTTATTGAAATACAGATGTTGACTTTCATTAGCAGAAGTTGTAATATCCCTAGATTCAAACTACGGAGCCTGACTGGGATCAGTCCTAATAGAGCTGTCTCAGAGACCTGTCTGTTAATTCTGTGTCACAGATACATGCAAGGAAACATGCAGTTGGTGCTGGTCGTGTGCAGTTTCTCAAAGTGTTAGATTCAGTGCAGTAGCTGACGATGGGAGTGTCTCACTCCCATGTAAGCTATTGCAAACATCAGCTTCCAGCACTAGACATGATCATTTGCTTCCAAGGAAGTGAACTGTGATAAACAATGGCTGTCATCAGCTCTAGCTGACAATTTCATCACTGCTTTCTCGTTTTCCTTTCATCAGTAGGTTTTTCTGCATCCTCTTAAAGCAGATCTTACCTTCTGTAGCCTTTACCTTGTGCTACAGTAGCTCATTTTACTCCTCTTAGACTGCTGTCTTGTTGCTGCAACACCTTAATCACCTTTGTCTCATGACACCCACTGCCTTCTATGTGCTTTACCCCATCATAGTGACTTCACCCTCCTCTGCCATAGGTTTTCCATTTGCAGTGCACCAGCCTTTCTCTGTCTCTGGAGTTTTGCGATGAGTAGCCCCATCTTCACCCAGGCAGGATCTATGCTAAATGATCAGGTAGTCATCGTACAGTGGAGCAATTAGTAGGAAAGGGGAAGCAGTCTTCCCACTGCCCTCTTCCTGTCTCCTGGATTCTTCACCAGATTTGTGGCAGTGCATTAGGGTAAATTAAACTTCTGCATAGTGTGGTAACTGAAATAAATTTCTTTGCAGGTTAACCTAGCCCCTAGGCCGTTTATTTTGCAAACCTGATGTAGAACATTCAGATTGGAGGTTCTGATGTCAGCTCCAGTTTGGAAATACCTTGGGAAGTCAAGATGGTTTTTTTAGTTACCTTTTGCTGAGTTGTGACTGTATTGTTCAGGGACTTGTTATGTACTGGAGCAGTGATTTCTTTCAAATGTTAGTAAGTAAGGCAAATTCCAGAATTATGGCAAAGAAGCTTGGTTTGTAGTTTTGTTTGCTACCTTAAGTAACATTTGGCGGGTTTTCAGGAAAAGATGGAAATAGCACGTGTTTATTCCAATTGGTAGAAATTGTTTTGAATATAATGATTACATGTAGAAGGGAAGGATGCTTTTGAATGTGGTTAAAGCAAACAAACCAACCAAAAAAGATCCCAAAACAAAGAGTAAAATTTTATGAAGGATCATTTGACCTGAAAGAAGTATCAGAACATCAGCTGAAATAAGCTGCTACTTAATATCGCATTTCTGTAGGTACCTGTCCATTACCCTTCTAAAGGATTATCATTACATAGTAATACAGTATTTCAACAGCATAAATTTAAGCCTATTAGGATTTAAATGTTTCACTCTTGTCATTGTAGAAAATTAGGACAATGTTTTGGGTATCATATCTTTATAGTCTAGAAAGCTGCTTGACCTGAGCTTCACTGTTTCCATGCAAACATTGCATAGTGCTATTTGTTCTGTCCCCTTCCTGTCTTCCTGATGGCAAACTTATCTGCACAAAATGCATAATGGATATTACTGAAAATAGTTAATTGGAACTCAGTAAATGAAGACTACAATGCACAGGCATGCAAATAAATATTAGAATTAGCCTCCAGTAAGTTGAAATGTCAGAGGAAAAATTAATGTGTTCCTCAGACCAACAAGCAGCCCAGCCTGTGGCTAGAATTAAGAAAAAGAATGTGGAATTAGTTGCATGTGCTAGTGGACTTTGTGATGTCTGAATTAGTATACAGTTAGAAAGAAACATTTTGTGTTGATGGTTCAGATGTTGAAAGTATGAAAGGTTCTCGTTTTATTTTGTCTGTTCTGCTTAGGAGGAGCAGTTAGAGGCTGTATTGTCTGTGGCTGTCCAAACAGATTCTTTAAAACTTCTGACTGGATGCATTAAGCATTGGACATCTGAAGGTAAGACTTCATAGATTGTTTTTATGTTTTACATTTTGTAGTTTGAAATTGTTGATTCTTTTTTTGTTCTTTTTTTTTTTTAAAGAACAGCCAAGTTCTGCAGCGAATTTACGGTTTGTTCTTGAGTGGACGTGGAACAAAGTGATCTATACAAAAGATGAATTAGACCGAATATGTGAGTACTAGCATAGTCCTTCTGCAAACCTAAAGTCATTCTTTATAATTGAGCTTATTCAGTAATCTGCTGGTACATGGCATTGCACACGGTTCTTTAAGCATGCTCTGAAATTGCTCTGTAGACTAATGACAATATCTGTTCTTGAAAAGGTGTTCCGCTGTTTGATGGCTCTTCCAACTTCATTGACCCACAGACGTTACAGTCCCTTCAGCACTGCCAGTGTGTTTTGAGCAACCTTAGCACGGTTTTAAACTGTTTTTTAACAGAAGCACAAGAACTTACTGAAAAAGGTTTGTATAATAGTATTACAAAAGCTTTGGTATGTTTTAGTGTGATTTGGAAATGATGCTTGGGTTATAGTGGTGGTAACATGAGTTTTTGTTGGCTTTGGTGATTGAAAGATAGATTTACCTGGGAGAAGGGGCTTAAATCTGAGAAGCCGGACTATGGCTTAATGGGCATTGAGTTCAGGGAAAGAGTTTCTTGTGGAGTTAATGCAAGTGGGTGGGGGAGACTACATTCAGCAAGAAGCTATGTAAGCAGCTGAGTTGAAATTGCAGCAACTGAATATAGTAATGCTGGAAATTATTCTTTTTCATTCTTAGCTAGAAATTGGTAATTGCATGGAAATACTAAAATATGAAGAGAGCATAAATTCATAACTTGGGTTTCCACAACTTTTTAAATTATCAGCTCTTCTTGGCGTATTGAGGGGGGAGAAAAAGAATGTCTCTTTACTATAGGAAAAATTTCTGCTAGCTAAGTAAGAGATGTCTTCTTCATGAGTGTCTTTAATAGTTCAGGCTTTAATTTTTTTATTTTAACCTTTAGTGAATCTGGTTCTTTGTAGGGGTTGCTTTTTGTTTTGGTGGTGATTGTGTTTGTTTTGTCATACAGAGTGAAAAAAACAAAGACAGATTTCTACCGTGTTATTTTTATACTTTCTATTTAGTATGATGAAGGGAGTTTTGTAGAAGTGAAAGGGATTGCACAACAAAAAACATCTAATGCCTTTTTTTCAGGTTTTACAGAATTGACAAATAAGCAGGTGGTAGCTAGCCTGCTTTCTTTGTATGCACAAGTGGTCATCTGGTTCTGTCGATCAGGTCTCCTTCCAGAGGGTTCAGGTAAGCATAAACTGTAACGCTTCTGTAACAAGGAGGCTATCCAGTAAGTGATTCCTATGAACATGTTCTTGGCCATGCTTTGCTAAATGTTTTGTCAATAACAAGTCATGTTGGTTCAGTGACAGCATATGCTGAAGTTCTCTTGTCGAAATTGAGATTTTACCGGTTTTACAGATGTGTAGTGTAGAATAATGTAGACAGTTTTTTCCTGAATGCTTCTTAGAAATAGCAGTAAGTCTCTGACTTAAAGGAGTTGCTTATATCCACAGCCTGAAATACTTGAGGTTTTAAACAAATTGCTATTAATCAACAGAAGACTGGAACACTTGTTTTTACAGTCAAAGCATTTCCTGCATATTTTGTACTTTTTTATATTGAGAACTGTTTGGATTATTTTTATAGTGAATTTTAGCTTACACTATGTGATCTGAGTGCTACATCAAGTGTTCTTGCAGGCAGGGCTCTACCAGGGAGCTGAGAATGGCAAGAGCCGTGGTATCCATCAGGCAAAAGGCTGTGCCCTCGGTGTCCCCCGCGACCCAGCCAGCTACAAGGGTGGACGCAGCCACGCAAACCGAGCCCTACAGGAAATGCATTGCTGTCCAGGCCCTAGGCTGCAGGGTCTGCCCAAGTTTCGTGGCAGGGTCAGAAAACAGCAGCAAAGTGACCTGTGGGAGGAGCACACAAGTGTAGGAACTACTCAGCCTCGTGGCAGAGCTTCGGGAGGAGGTAGCTAGGTTGAGGAGTATCAGGGAGTCCAAGATAGAGATTGAGTGGTGAAATTGCACCCTGAAGTTCCCAGGTGAGATGCACCTGCCTACCACACCTCAGGAGATAAAAGTCTCCCCACCCTCCTCCCGCCTTAGAAACTTAATATCCTTCTGTGACAGAGTCACCCACCTGGTCGACCAGGGAAAACCTGTCAATGTCATTTTCTGGATTTCAGCAAGGGCTTTGATACCATCTCTCACAGTATTCTCATAAACAAAATGTCCAGCACACAGCCGGATAAACCCATAATACAATGAGTGTGGAATTGGCTGATGGGTCAGGCTCAATCATAGGGAATGGGGATACAGCAGGCTGGCGTCCCGTCACTATGGGGTCCCACAGGGATCCATTCTATGGCCAGTGCTCTTCAGTGTCTTCATAAATGACCTGGACGAAGGACTTAAAGGTTTATTGACAAAGTTTGCTGACGACACAAAACTAGGGGGAGCCATCAGCACCCCTGGGGGCAAAGAGGCCCTGCAGAAGGATCTTGACAGATTGGAGAGCTGGACACTAACAGCATGAAATTTGACAAGGGCAAGTGCTGGGTTCTGCACCTGGGACACAGCAACCCTGAAGTCACTTGATCTGTTCAGCCTGGAGAAGAGGAAACTGAGAGGGGATCTCATAGCTGTTTACTGCCTTCTCACAAGGGAGGAAGGTGAAACAGGTGCTGATCTCTTCTCTCTTGCAACCTACGATAGGACGTGAGGAAGATGTGCGAGGGGAGGTTTAGATTGGATATTAGGAAGAGGTTCTTCACCCAGTGGGTTGTGGAGCACTGGAACAGCTCCCCAGGGAAGCAGTCATGGCACTGAGTCTGCCAGCATTCAAGAAGCATTTGGACAATGCCCTCAGTCACACGGTGTGAATGTTGGGAGTGTCCTATGTAGGGATAAGAGTTGGACTCAATGATCCTTTTGGGTCCCTTGCAGCTCAGGTGATTCTATGATTCTAAACTTGAAGTGGCACTTGAGACAAGAAGGAATTGAACCTTGTGTCTCACATTTCTTATCAAAGGCAGAAAAAGGACTGGCTCCTTTCAGAGTTGGAGTCTTGCCTGTGCTTCTTGATGCTTAGCTTGTATGATCTTCTGTCTTGTTTTAGTCAACAATTTTAGTTTAAAAATGTGATACTACTTCATTAACTTGCTTTTACTTTGTTACCTGTAGATGAGGATATGCATTTGTCTAGACCTTTCTACAATTATTCTCTGATTCAGAGCTACTATACTGGTCAGCGACAGAAGCTTGAGCGTTTATCAAGGTAAGCCTTTCAGGAGAACTCTGGCGTGCTTCCATTGCAAATTCGAAAGTGGAAGTAAATGGCTTTGGTATCAACAGTTGTAATTGCTATGCTTAGTGCATTTGCTAGCAGTACTCTTGACTTCGGTGGTGCTTGCGTTCTCTTGAAAATTGAGGTTACTTTCCTGTGTTAAAATGTTTACGTATGCTACTGCTTTGTACTATTTGTTGGTATTGTCGTTATTTTGTAGCATACTTAATTCATTGGCTGATCTGTATAATTCATTACACTGGAAAAGATCATGTGATTAGAGTAGGATCAGTCATGTCCAGCTCAGCAAAGCATGGTGTTCACAGAACAACTGTTTTGGACACAGAAGAGGCACGTTTGAAAAACAAAAAATCCGTTTTATTGACTGGTAATAGATGACAATTATTGTTTTGACCTAAATCTCCTACTCACAAGTCCATTTTTTAATTTTAGTAAGACAGTCAGAGTTCCACGTAGTCTGCACAACTAGCACTCTCCTGGCTACTGGATAAGTCACCTCCTAATCTAAGCTCTCTTCCGTGGAGTAGCTTACTAGCATATAGGTGATAGATGCCTTGGATTAGATGACAGTAGGTTTTTTGTTAGAAATTTTACTGAAAACTGAATAAAGACATAAGGTAGTTTGGGCTATGGCACTGTGAAGAAGGGTTACAGTTTAAGCTGCAGTGTATTAGGTGTTGCATTAGGTATATGACTTAAAAATTGAACTTACTGATCTTACTTCTGAAGTAACTTACAGGCTCATGTGTTTCTTAGAAGCATGCAACAGTTAGTGTGCTTTTTCAGCAGAAGGCTGTGATTTTCAAAAGTTCAGCTATCCGTCATTGTAATGGTATCTTTCTAGAAACATAAAGGCTCCTTAAGACAATAGTAAAATTTACATGTATGTGCCGCTGTCTGAAAATAACTTATTTTCTGTAACCAAAGAGAGCAAAATCTGAAATTTCCATTATGTTGTCTCACAGCTGTGTATTGGAACACTCCAGCTGGAAGCATTAGATCTGTGTCAAAGAGTAGTCCAGCTATTTTGATACTATTGCGTTTCCTCTATTAGACAGTATGAGTGTGGTTATGTTTGGCACTTAAAAAACTTTCTTTACACTTCTTTGTACTACAAATAAAACCTGATAACTGAAAGGTCATTTCAACTTCCACCTTAATAAGAAAGCTTTTAGAATTTCTAGTTTGAACTACTTTAATGATTCACTATGATCTAACAAAAGTCTTTATCTGACTCAAATTTCTTCATGTCCATTTCAAGTAATAATCCTCCCTTTTTGTGTTTGTTGCTTTTTTTGACTTTCGGGAACTTTTTTGTTCCTGAGAAAATCTTTTGCACTGGAGTAAGTGTTCTACTCTGTTCAAATCCTTGCTACCTTTTGTTCTAGAGGAAAATGGGATTCTAACTGCTTGATGATTGATGGAATGATTTCCCAGCTAGGAGACCAAGTTGAGAAATTATGGCAAAGAGAGGAAGGAGGAACTGGGAAATACCCCCCTCCTAGTTTACACGTGAGTGCTAAGTTCACTGAAGACACAATACCCACCCCCAACCCCACCCAAAAGCCAATGATCTGTGAAAGACAAGAGTGTGTGAAAAAAACTTCTGACTTTTCCTTTCAGGCACTGCTGGATCTCTATCTGTTAGAAAGCATTGAAGAAAGCTACAAACATGCAATTGTATCCTTCCTAGTTATTTTTATTACATCTTCAGTATATGCACATAAATATTCTTAAATGTTTATCGTTTGTGTCTGTAAGAACATAATTTATACTTCAAACATGGTGCAAGTGAAAACAGTTGTAGACAAGCATTATTTTATTTCTTGGTACTGTGGATTTTTAATGATTTTTTTCAGATATTTTGTTGCAAAGTTTTTTCTGATATGCAAAATGAGGTTTGCTAAGAAATGTTAAAGGTAAAACATCCCTTTAGTTTTTCTCAAAATTGAAAGATAGTTTTTAATTTGTTGAAGCATCTGTAGCATATGGATATTTACTAGAACAATGCATTAAAATGTGCTGCTTCAGAGCAAAAGGATTTCTAACATTGGCTTACCAGTACAAGATTTTTGCTGATATCATTGCTTTTCCAACACAGGTAACAGTGCTGGCTTTTGATCTGTTGAAAGTGCAGGCACACAGAATAATAAACAAGAGAAGAGGAGGGAAGTCATTGGACGGACACTTAATTTTTAAGCTATTGCAATATACAGAATTACTTTTCTTGATTGTTGCGTTACTCAAGAGGGGAGCCTAGAGAGCAAGGGCTTTTTTGTTGTTAGCGCAGAGCTATCTTCTTACAATAAGTACCTAAAAACAGGTGTCAGAAAGAGAAAGTGACACTACCAGCAAGTGATCTGCATACTGTTTTAGGTCCATTTTTAATCATTCAGAGCTAAGTTGTATTGTAAGGACGTAATTTATGTGGTTTTATATGCTATGGAAATGAGGAAAAAAAAAAAACTGTAGAATGTTCTTCCTTTAATAATTGAGCATTGGATAGTCAATTTTTTTGAATGTCCAACAGGTAGCTACACTGACTAAAGAGGGAGCCTGAGTTTATAACTGAAGTATTTAAATATCTAAAGCTAGCATTTCTGGATGCCTTACAGAAATCAGAGAGTGTTTCTTTCTGGTTATTTATTCAGAATGCAATTTTGTGGTTAGGACCTGACTGTCTTCAGGTTAAAATAGCTTAAAATGGCAAGAATAAGACATTAGTATTTTCTACTTCCTATCACCTCTATGTTCTTATTTAATTATGTTTTTCTAAATGCAATGGGATAAATTTTGTCTCGCAGATTTATTAGCCTTAATTAGCTACTTGATATCAGACAATTTACTTGCTGCTAGATATCATGCATTCATTGCCGAATAAAACAGAAACTTCAATCGACTCCTTCCCAACTGCCTTTGCCATCCCTTGGGGTCTTGTTAAGCTTATTCAAGGGTTTTGGCTTCTAGATCACAATGATTATGATGTAAGTATGTTACAGTTTAGTTAGATGTACATAACCACACAAAGCAGTCATCTATAAAATGATTTTAAGAAATCGGTGCTTAGCTAATTACAGGTGCTAAACTGTCAGATGCTTTTTTGTAGTCCTACTGTGACATCTTGAGCAATAAATTATGATTTGAAATTTTGTTTTAATTACTTGGACAGGAAGCTGATTAAAACAAGGAACAAATCAACTTCAAAAATGCTTGATAGTTGAATTTTCAAAGCTACCTGTTAAGGCTGTTTTCAGCAGACCAGTTGAGCCCTTTCTCAAAAACACTTGTTTTAGGCACTTTCAGTATTAAAACTATCGTTATAACAGCAAGATTTGAGATGGAAGACTGCAAAAGTGACTATTCAGCCAATTCATGTTCTTTCTGATGCTGAAGGTTGTATTTTGCCTGTCATGATGTTAATAGAATTTGTTTGTCTGGGAGGATAACTTACAATTTATTTATCCATAGAAAGTGCTGTTTGTATACAGAGATTTGGTTAACCTAAAAAAGTGTAAATTAATCCTTTTAGAACACTTGCTTTGTTCTGTATGGCTGAGTAGTTCTTCTGCAAATACGCTGAGAATTTTTATTGTATGTTCTATATCAAGTATTTCATTAGTTAGTCATGTAAGTTCATTTAATAGACATTAACCCTTACTTCAAGAAACTTTTAAATATTTGTGTTGTAAGAGTGTATGTACGTATCTTAACCTGATCTCTAACTTCTACAGAATTCACTGACACTGCTGTTTCACCCAGCTACAATCAAAACTGTGTCATGGCTACATATGAGAATAATTCAGTCCCTTATGTGCCAAGGGGAGCATAAGCGAGCACTCAGATACATACAGATGATGAAACCATCCATGTCAAGCAGTACTGAAGTGCAGCTTTGCCTCACTGTGTTGTTGTCTAACAGGTAAAGAAGTATAGCCCAACATTTTGACATTAAAATAGTATGAAAAGTGAAGAACAAGTAATATAAATCACGATCTCCTAAATTTCGTTTAAACTTGGAATACGATAATTTTGGGGCATCTTTTAGGTTATACTACTAGTATTGCTTTACATCTCAATAAAATTAATTACAGGTGCATGATGGAGGCTTGGGCTCTGTTGCAGCAACATATGACAAAGTTAAATAGAGAAGAGCTTTTGAAACACATGTACGAAAGCTGTCGGGAGATGGGACTAATGGAAGACTTATTGAAGCTTCCTTTCTCAAACATTGAACTAGTAAGTGTGGACAAAAAAAATATTAATCATCTCTCTTGAGAAGAGGCAGAATCATAATAGATTTTTTTAAATGTGTTATTTCTCATAGGAGTGTTTGGAGAAGTTTTTACAGACAAGGCCTGGTGTTCAGAACCGTGAATTTCTCTTAGTCCACCACCTGCAGCGTGCCAACTATATCCCAGCACTACAGCTGAATCAGTCGATGAAAGTTAATCTTAGGGTGAGTGTAAAAGGTCTGTCAAGTGTGCAAGGTGTTACCGGCTTTGACAGTTCTTGGTAAAAATCCTGCTTTGTTTTTTATACCCTTCTTTGAAATACTAGAAATAAGTTTCTACACTTTCAATTACAGCTGAACCTGAAAGTTGAACATCCTTCCATACTCCAAAGCTGCTCTGTGAAGTTATAAATTGGTATAGACCATTGTCGACTCCACTTTAAGTAGTTAGTTTGCGTCTGAGGAACAGATGGATATCTTTTTTATCAGCCAATCTTATCATTCATTTATTCAGATATGTAGGTTATATATAATTTACATATTGCACCTTTATGTGGAGTCCCTTATTGCTCTCTATAACTAGCTAAAAGGAGGTTGTAGGCAGGCAGGGGTTGGTCTCTTCTCTCAGGCGACCAGTGACAGAACGAGGACATGGTCTAAAGCTTCGTCAGGGGAGGTTTAGGCTTGATATTAGGAAAAAATTTTTCACTTAAAGGGTGATTGGCCATTGGAATGAGCTGCCCAGGGAGGTGGTGGAGTCATTATCCCTGGAGGTGTTTAAAAACAGATTGCATGTGGTGCTTAGTGCCATGGTTTAAATGACCAGTGGGTGCTAGGGTTGGGTCATAGGTTGGACTAGATGATCTCAGAGGTCTTTTCCAACCTTGTGATACTGTGAGTGAGAGTATGTTACATGTCATGTCTTGTATCTTGCATGCAACTTTATTTTCTAGCTGAGAGCAGTCAGGATGCCAATCCAGAGGTAAAACTTGCATGGTGGTTGGGTTTTTTAAAATTATTATTTCCTCAATTATAGTGTGCTCTGCAGTTCCATTTCTAGGACAGTAATCCTTATCTAACTTCAGTTTCTCAAAATATCTTTATTAAATTTGGTGTTATGTGAACTTTTGTTAAGGATCTGTGACGCATTTGCGGTTTTCCAGAACTGTAGTTTTCCAGTGAATCAAACTTACAAGGTGATTTTGAAATTTTAGGTCATGCATTTGAAAACTTTGATCCAGCCCAGGTGGTGTGTGTAGGTAGCTTTTTCTTGCTTATTTTAATAGTTGCGTCATTTGTCCAACGTAATTTGCAGTTGCCATGGATATTCGGTCATCTCGGGCATTGGTGTTTCAGGAAAACAAGGGAAAGCCTGCTACTTTTCAAGCTATTTGAAAATTGCAGGTGATAACAGGTGTATCAGAATAAGGTCCTGCAGAGTGCCAGACTTGTCTTAGCCTACAGCTAAAGGTTCTGTTATTATTCCAGCCTTCCTTTGCCTTCGCTAAAAGCACTACATAAAATTGGTGCGTGCTGATGGGTAGATCTGTAGAGGAATCTTATTCACTAATTAGAAATAGTGCAGATAGTTCTGTGCAATGAGCTTCTTGCAATAAAAGTTAACTTTTTGCTTCACGCTTTTCATTCATCAGAATGATCGAGATCCTCAATTGAAAGAGAGAGCAGTTGCCAGAAATTCTATATTGGACCATTACGGCAAGATACTTCCTCGAGTTCAAAGGAAGCTGGCTTTGGAAAGAGCCAGGCCGTACCCTTTGCTTTCATCAGTCTTAAAAGAAGGTAATTTTTAGGGGGCAGGATGTAATTGACAACTAATGTCGCTTTGATTACACAAGGTTGATTTTTTTTTCCCCCTCTTGCTTTACAGTCTCGAGACCAAAGCCATTATCAACAGTAATAAAACATGCTAGTGCAGGAAATGTGCACACAAGAGCAACTTTCATCAATAATGTGTTGTCCAAGATTGGAGAAGTATGGGTAGGAAATGAGCAGAAAACCAGTTACTTGCAAAATGATAGGTAAGTAGCCTGTTAGCAAAGATCAGTCTTAAGGTACATGTTTGGAGACGAAAATCCATTTGAACTATGTTAGTGTTTTGAGGGAAGGTGCACCTGAATAAAGGTCTGTTTGGCTTATTTGCACATACAGTATATAACATTTAAGAACTAATAAATGATAAGTAATATTTGGAGAGTTTTTCTGCTATGATAATCATATTTATGCAAATACCTATATTTATATAATGGTATACGTGTTTACAGAATTTAAGGTAATTGAACCTAAATATAATTACCATCAAGCTATTGGGCTACAGATTTTGATGGACTTGATTGTGTTATCAAATAGGATTCTTTTATCACTTCTGGTCCAGTTCATGCCTCGTTTTTGCCTTTTTACTTAAAAATAGGCAGAACTATGTAAAGAGCCCAAAAGAGGCTAGTAGTTGTCTGATGATTTTCCTACAGGTGGTATAGTCAAATTAACTTGATTCTGATATGTTTGGACTTCACGGGAATGAAAGTCAGTTACATTTTCCTTTTAATTCTAGTCCTAGAGCTACAAAACCACCAGACATAGAACATCCTCTCCCTGGTGCAGAATTGCGGGATGTGTTTTTTGGGACACCAGTTACAAAATATTCACGAAAGTGTTCCAGGTAGAGTAAATGTACATAATGAGTATTTCAAAAAGGTGTTGCTTCTCCTGTTTGTGTGTGTGTCTATGCTTTCTATGTTTTCCAAGTGTTTTGTTTGCATTTAGATCTCCATCTGCTAAAGAAAAGTGAAAAAAATAAAGAATTTGAAGTGGTCCCAGCATTGAAATGCAGATGCATTTTCTTCTGACGTGAGAATTGCATCACTTTGGCAACTTAAACCTGGGTTACTCTTGCGTTAGAGGCAGTGATTTAGGAACAAATATCTGAAATGTAAAGAAATAAAACCAAAAAAATAAAATACCTATAACTTGTTCATGGGCCTGGTACAACACCCAAACAAGCGATGATTCACCTGCATTTCTTGTTCATTGAAAGTTTTTGTTAAGATTTTGTCAGATTCTTGAACACAGCATAGTTTTTTCATTTCTTTGCTTATGTTCATGTTTTAAATTGCCTGTCTTCACAGATTGCTGGATTTGGTGGTTCGTCCTGTTCCTTCCTGTTCTGCAGCACAAGGTGGTAGCTGGCAGTCACCATACAGAGCTTCTGCTTCATTCATGGCATCCAGCCCACAGAAATCAAACGTGCACGGTTTCATCTCAGAAAAGAATTTTTCAGGAACACCGGAGCTTGATTTGCTAGAGACTCCTCTTGTGGTTAAGGTTTGTATTTTAAAAAAACAGTACCAACCAACCATACCAAAACCCTATAAACTTGGTTTAAAAGGAAACCCCCAAAGTATTTAACACAAACACTGCTGGATTCAAATTGTGGAATATTTTCAGTATACATGTGGTTATTGTATGTACAGACCCTTTAGAAGCAGTACATTGGGAACAGCCTTTGAATAGGGAAAGTTTAGTACTAAATTAATTGCAGGATGCTTCATGACATACACTTGTTTTTTGCGTGTAACAAAGTAAGTTAAAATGGGAATTTTCAATATACTTAAGATACTAAAAGATGCAATTTGTAGCTTAGCCATCTCCTTATTTAAGTGCTTGATAGCTCTGTATAGTTTGACTTGCATGCCTACAAGCCAGAATTTATGTTTCCATTTCTTAATCCGATTAAGTGAATGCCAGCTAAGTGATTGCCATTTCATGTGGCAGTGTACCTGGGGTGGCACTTCAAGTTGTATGTCTTTTAGAAGGACAGTGTAGAAATTGCCAGAATTATTGGGATGAGAGATAACATTGCAGACAACAAGATGCCATATCCTTGTTTGTTCAGGAAATTAGTTTGAAAAATAACAAATTATATTGGCATTAAAAAAAAATCCAAAAGAAACATAAAAACCATGGCGTTTTATCTCTAAGGTTTTTGTACCTTTGGAAAAAGAGCAGTGCAGAGGCTAAATTTTGTCCTCTCTGCTGGTCCAAACCCAGTTTGTAATTGGAAATAATACTTTTGACAAATACAGTCTTCTGCTGTGAAGGTTTAACTGGTTTTAAAGGAAATGTTTTTTTTCTTTTTTTTCACAGAGAGCTAAAGTTTTGGCCACATCTGCTGCTGGTTTTCCTGGATTTACTCCTCAGTCTATTCTTAGATCCAGTCTTCGCACCACACCTTTAGCAACTCCTTCTGCATCTCCAGGGCGATCAGTTACTCCTCCTCTACGATCAAAGGAACCTAGAATATCTTTCAGGGAAGAGAACTCAGATGCAAAATGGACAGTTGGGGTAAGATGGGCTGTGATTACACAGTGACAGACTTTATAGACCGTGGCTTCATTTAGACGACTTTTCAAGTTTGCCCAGACTCCTTATGTAGAGAATTGTAATTGCAAATCAGAATGGCAGACTTGAATTTGGTCAAAAATGTTGTGCTCAACCTTCTGTTACATCACATGCCTGCAGGACCATACTCATAATAAACACCTGTGACCATGGCGATTTTTACTCAAGTGTTGTTAAGAACTGTAATTGTTGCAAATTGGAAGTTCAGCTTCCCATTATACCTTTTCAGATGATGTTACGGCAGGAAGATGAGGATTATTGAGCCAATTGTTTGGGTTTGTTAAGCTTTGTGAATCAAAACATCTTTGAAAGCAATAAAAGTCACAAGCTGCATCTACGTTCAGTCTCTTTTTGCAAGTCTGAGTTTCCTTCAATTACAATAAAAATCCTGATGAAGAGAGCTGTGCAGTTGTCTGTTCTCTAGCCCGAACATTCTCTCTTCTGCTTCTTGCCTTGTACCAGGGATAGCATTCATATAGTTGCCAAATGAATTTAATCCATTTGAAAAGTGGCCCCTTCTACTCCTCCTTTTGTCCTGTCAGTTGGATTCCATGATTGAGCTGATCATGCAGTTGCTGAAGTAATGTACCACAGCTGGGAACAGAACAGGGGCATGTGCAGGTATCTACATGTACAAGCTTTCCATGCATGTACTAAGTTAACTTCATCATTTCATTATCTGTTATAAAGAGCTACTCAATTGTAACAAGAGGCTCTGTCTCCTGGAAGGTGATTGAGTCACCAACCCTGGAAGTGTTTAAAAGAGTGATGAACTTCTTGGGGACATAGTTTAGTAGTGGATAGGTACGATTGGACTTGATGATCTCAAAGGTCCTTTCCAACCAGATGATTCTGTGATTCTATAGGTAATTCTTCATATTAATGCAGTGTACGGCATAGTGAACATTGAAATATTTTAGTAGTGCATTCACGTTTAAAAGGAAAACATAAGAGTAATCTTGAGTTATGATTTTAGGTATGCAAAGCTCCCTCTTCTTGAAAACACAGTAGTGAACTCAATGAACAGCCTTGAGATGACAGCATAAGCAAGCACTTACAAGACCCACTTCATCTTAATTCTTCAAGGTTGTGGAAACTCAGCAGTCAAAAATGTGATAAATTTTTACACTCAGATTTAAAAGCTAAGATAGTGCAGGAATGAGAGTTAATTGCAAAGTCTTTTTTGAAGTGACCCTTGTAAAATTTACAAATAGTGGTGTATATTTGTTCTTTTTTACTTCATTGCTTTGACAAAAAGCATTATGCATGTTATTGATTGTGAACATTTATCTTTTTTAAAACCAAAGGTAACAGAAGATGGTGAAGCGCTGCCTGGAGCTTCATCTGAGTCTCATCATGAGTTGGTGGTGGAGGATGCTTGGTCTGAAAGTAGAGATAAACCAACTCTGTTTACTCTGAGCAATCCTGAGGATGATCATGCTGAAATGGAGGAGTCGTCTGAAAACATACCTGGAGATGGATTGGAGAAAATGGATGTCAGCAAAGAAAACAGTAATTTCTCTGCCAGATCAGATCAAACTACTTTGGAGTATCATGATGCAAAATCACCTGGTGATTTTGAAGATGATGTCATCTTTATAGCTGCTAAACCAGCTAATTCTTCTGCGGAAGAAAGTGCCGATTTTCAAGAATTGGAGAAGAAAGAAAACAATGAAGTGGTTGAAGATAAACCTTTCCAGGTGGAACAACCAGATTCATCAGAACTACGAAAAGAAGCTGGTGTGTTTTGTCTTATGATAGCCTAAGTTTCTGAATTTTTCAAATGTCTTCAAAAAGTTTAACTAATGAAGAGTGCAACAGTTAATGAGGAGCATTCACAAGTGTCCAAGACACTTCCTTGTTCTTGGCTTTTAAAATTGCCCCTCTGTTTTGAGTCCTGTTTTAAGTATCCTGGACTTTGTGAATGTATCCTGCTTTTGGCTGGCATTTCTTATGTGTAATTGCAGCTGAGAGGCAACGATGATTTGTGGGAGTTCTGAGAGGGATACAAGTTGAAAACTTAGGCTTCTGCTTCTGGTTTAGGGATACTTCTGTAGTCTGCAGCGTTTGGGTTTTTTTCAGAAAGTTTAGCGTGTAGCTAAAATAGATTCCCTCCCCCACTTTTTTTTTTTAACTACCTCATTAGTGCTCTGTTAAATGGTTTTCTTCTGGAATTGAGTCTGTGTCTGTATCTGCTTCTCATTAGAGCTATGCTTGCTTATTTTTCTGGCTCAGAGCTTGTGCAGCCTTTTCCAAGTCTATTTCATTTGGTCTTTGGTAATTCAGCTCAATTCAACTCATTCAAGCCAGTCCAGCTGCTGAGGATGTGCTCATATGGGCAGGGCTGCTGGCAGATTTGAAGAGATGTCTGATGAGAAACACTGAAAAGCTGGGAATGAAAGTTGTGCACAAACAGGGAGATCTGCAAACAGAGCTACAGTCAGTATTTGACAGCGCTCAGTCCATTTAACTCTTTTTTAAAAAGATTTTGCTGTTCCTGAGACATGTATGTAAGTGTCAAGAGTTCTCTGAGTTCCTGAAACAGTTCGTAGCAGTGAGTGTGGACTCCAGTATTAGTGCATGATGTGCAGCCTGATTTAGTCCTAAGTCTGAGAAGATTCTGGAACATCCTGGAGAGTGATTGTTGCTATTGAAGTTCCTCAGCTCCTTTTCTTTTAAATAATGGAAATGCCCAGATACAGACTCCACGTATGTGGGTAAAAGGGATTCTCCAGGTCTGAGTGTTTCTAGTAAGACAGGTCAAAACATCAGCCTGTCCTATTTTAGCTGTCTTGTATTTGGAAAAGAAATCAAAGGTGCTTTTCATTCAAAATGATAAGGTACTGATCATTAGAGAATAACCTTCTAAAGAAACTTTGTCTTTGCTGGACTAGATACAAAGAATTCTGTACAATTTTAGTACTCTTGGAGTGTTAAAAGGCGGTCAGTATAACACTTGTTTGGCCTGATCTAGCAAAATTATCCCAGTCCTGCATACTGTCTCAAAGGGAATTGCTGGATCTGGAGGACGCAGACAGTAGAAATAAAGAAGAGGAGGTGGATGTTGCTAAATTTGAACCTGTTGAGATAAAAACAGGTTAGCAGGCAGTTGGGTTTCAACACCCCCAGTCAGTCACCAGGGAAAAAAAAACATGAGACGGCTTTATATACATTCTTGTAGAAGAGGGAAAATGGAGTCAAGAAAGCATTGCTGGTATCAGGTAAATAGCCTAAGAGAAGTAAGAAAACTTTCTGCCCAATTTTAAGAAGGTGGAATGTTTTCTATTTTTTTTTTTTGTGTGTTCACTCAGTAACACATCGAGTTCAGTTTGTAAACCGAATATCAATGGTCATTTTGTTTTCTTGACTGAACTTTATTAATCAGACTTCTTGTTTTACTGGAAAGAAGAATTCAGACCTTCTGTGCATTGGAAGTCTTAGGAGCATAATTCAGTTAGGTTGCTATCCTAGATGAAATGCATAATGACTCACTTGAAAACCATATGAGCATTTTAAAAGAAATTATGTTAAGTGCAACAGGGAAGTCATCCGTCTGTCTGTTTTTGTAGGATTTGTGGAAAAATCAAATTATGAAAGTCTTACCCTTCCCAAGGATGATAAGTTGGGTTTTAAAGCTGATGAAACTGCTACCTTGGGGACTGCAAGTGAAGGGTAAGTTTACAAAACAGACACATCTTTGGGTTCACACAACACGTATCTGCTGGCTTTCTGTGCTTGAAAACTATGATTTTGACCTGGTATTGGTTCTTTCCTGTGTTCCTAAATGTAACTGTTTTTCTATCCCTTTCTGTCTATGAACAGAGCTAATTTGGCATGAGTGTAAGTCAAATGGATGAGCTGTCAGTGTGAGCCTTTTTTTCTCAAATCACTGCAGACCCCAAAGAGTGGTGACAGAGACTGCATTCAACAGGCTAAATCAGCCTTTTTACGGTGTGAGGGTTACCAAGCAGATACTGTGCTTTTGTCTGAAAATTGTCTTGCTAAAAATTACACTGGAGAGTCCTGTAACTTTAGTGTGTTTATTTGACAGTTTGAATATTTTCCAGCAGTATTTCGTACACTTATTTTGTATTTTCTGTGTGTTGTCAATTAGCATCTATTTGTTTGTGGAAAGGGAAACTCTTTTCTCACCAGATACTTGAAAAGGTGCAACTCCTTAGTGATAAAGACAAAATCTTAGTAGTGAAATAACTGGTAATTTCAAGTGGTAACATACTGTGGCACAAATTGCTGTTCAGTTTGTTCTAAACCTGCAATGTAGCAGTTGCACTTTTTCTACAGATGACAAATAACATTCTTTAATACAGCTCTGTTATGTTATTATCTAGAGTTAGGTAGCTGGGAAGAATGTTTACTGCTTGATTCACTGCATAAAATGAGTCACAAATTGATGTAGGAAGGCTGGTAAAGGATTTTCTATTTTTTCTTATTTTTTTCTGTTTTGAAATGTGAAGACTTTACAGTGAGAAGGTAATCTGTAAAGCTCTTCAAGGTTTGTTTTGAAGCTTAATGATGAATTTCTCTCTTTCTGTTCATGAAGTGAAACAAACCACCAGGAGCCCAGAACATCCTCTTCACCAGAAGAAAAAGCCATACCAGTTGCAACAAATCAACAGCTTTCTGAATCCCCAGAAGCAGACAGTGAATGTATGTACAGTGTGTGTGTGATGATATGTGAGTTAAGGTTCCTGAACTCGAAGTAAAATGTGTAGTTTGCCAGGTGTCTCAGACTGAAGTACTGCTAGCACGTTACTGCTAACTTTCATTAAACTGTAGAGGGAATACCCTCCTGAAAGAAAGTCCTTGTAGAAAATGCATAGTGGATGTTCTTGAACTTGAGAAAACTGGTAGGATTTAAAATACAGGGGGGGAGGTCAGTACTTTAATGTACCACTCATTTGTGTGCTACGGGATCTGCTGCCAGAGTTGGTATTTTAAAAGGTGATGCATCCTTGGTATTCAGGCTGTGAAGACTTAACTAGCTGTCAGTGTGTCTTTCCAGCCACCCTTTCCTCTGCTGTTCTTAATCTCCATGGACTTGCCGGTTGATTTCCCCCTTACTTTTTTTTATCATGGTCTGCCTTCTTCTTGGCCAAATCAACAGTTCTGCCTTCTGTTTTTCTGAGAAAGCCCAGTATGTGTGGCAGGATGGAGAACTGTATCATTGGCTTCTGCTCTCTCTTTTGCTTCCTGTTACTTAAACCGACATTGTTTATTTATCAGTTAAGTTAAACTCATATCAATCTTTTCCAGCTGTGAAAAGTATCCTTGAGAGTGAGGATGTGGTCATTACTCATGCAGAAAATCGCCTTGAGGAGAAATGTGTGGATTTACCTAAAGAACATAACCTAGAAGCAGCTGAGGTTGAAGAAAATGTTCCTTCTCTCCAGGAAGAAATAACTGTTTCTGACAGTCTTCCTGAAACTGAGGAGATTAATGTAAGTAAACTCTTTTCCCATGTTCTACAAAATAGAAAGCGTTTTGCAAAGTGGAGATGGTCCTCTTTTCCTGACCTTTAGAAGACAAACAGAAATGACTCAGTTTCTTTAGCTGCTTTATACCAGTCAAAAGCTCATTACATAAGGGCAGATATGTTTTCCTCCTGTGCATTTTCTGTGTCTGTAACACAGAACAGAACCTATCAAACTTGACCGTTTGAGAGCTGTAGTACTACCAAAAAAATGCCTAAACTATTTTTTAAAATAACCATGCGTTCATTTGCTTTACTAGAAATTAAACATTTCTTTTTTGACTTAAAATAATGGTTTTAATGATAAAATTATGTAGGAGCCAAACTGATTTTCAGAACGATTTAGGTGTTTAGATCCTTTGCTGTTTGCTCCTTATGAACATAAACAGAATTCCCAGTATGCGTTCATTTCAGTGTCGAGATATTTCCAACTACTTTAAACTATTTTTTTAAACCCACATTTTTTAATATCTAAACTTTATAAAATACCAATTTTAAAAGGTTGTTCACATTGACTTGAAAATTAGAACTAGAGATTCTCCAGTTGTTCTAGATTTTTCCCTGTTGTTCTACTGGGGATTGTGAGTTCTCTGGATTTGCTGTGGATGTCCTCTTAAGTACCATGTAGAGTATGCTGTCAATTTTCTGTAGGATTACACTCACAGGAATTAATAATAGACTGAAAAACAAACTGAAAGGTAGGAGTATCACAAATTGATTAGTCTCAGGTAGCAGGAAATACTTTTCAATGTCCCAGATTTCAGATGAAGTTTAACAGATAGATGCTTATTTAGCTTGTCTTGACTATGGGATTTAGAACAACACTGTAGAGAAGACGATTATAGACTTGGGAAATGCATCAATCACTTAAGGGAGTAAATGGAAAAATCTGTGATGGGATGAAGAGACCGGGTACATGAGTCAGTCACAAAGCTTCTACAGTCATTCTCGTAACAATACAGTGAAGATTTTCCTGTTTTCTTTATAACTGGTTCTTACTGATTTATGTGTAAACATCTCTTTTTGGCTTGTCTAACCTCACTGAATTTAGGGAAAACTACTTAATACTTTCTTGTTTGTAGATTTGTAAGCATATAAGGGGAGTTTATGCAGACTAGTATTTCATTAATTAGTTTTGAAGCATGGCATGTTGCTATAATATGATGCTTTAGCAACTTTTGACAAGGCAGGAGGCAAGAATATAAGCAGCTCTACGGAGGCTCCTGTTGAGTGGTTTCTTTCTTCAGCCATCGTTGGCTAGTGCTGTAAATTACAGGGCTGGGCAAAGGTCACTTTAGTTAAATTGTCTTTACCATTTGAGTCACGTGAAATACGTAACAGATACTACTTTTCTTCTCAACATTAAAGTATGTGGACCTCGAAGGAAAGAATAATTGCTCTATATAAGGAACTACATGAGGCAGAATGTTTAAAATAGATGTGTTGTCTCGTGCAATCCAAGTAATTCCTTAAAGTGCAGTCTTGAGTTGTCGGTGGGATACCTGGATAGTTTGACTGAGTGCTGCGGTCACAACTATCATGAGTGAAACTTTAAACTTTGGGAACATAGTTGTATTTTACCCTGTTAGATGCAGAGTTGGTCACTCTGTGCGTCTTTGTAGTCAGTCCAGAAAGTACTGCAATGTGATGGTTACTGCCAGGTGTTTATACAGCTTGCATTGCAAAACTGCTCACTTTGTTCACGGAGGGCAGCAAATTGTTAGTCAAGAACAGAAATATCAGAAATGCAGCATGTGATTGCATACACGGAATACTCTGTTCTCTGTCCCTTGAACACAAACTTTTCTATCTAGTAGAGAGGACACTGTTTCCAAAGTTACATTCAGTGGTGGTCTGAAAGGAAAATCAGCATGTCACTGTCCTCAGTTTTATCTAGCTCAGTTTGAAGTTAGTCTAATCGGTAATTAATAATGCATTCACAATTTTTTTTTTAACTTTAGGTTATTGAAAATAATGTGGTTAAAGAACAAACCTCAGAAGAAACGCTTGAAAAGTCACCATATAGTGAGCTACATCCACCAGGCGATCTTCAATACAACTATGACACTACAGAGCAACAGTTTGCATGTGATTTACCTGATAATAAAGATGGTGAATGTGATGCAACTGAGGGAGACGGAGAACTTTATATATGTCAGAGTAATTTTACTTTAGTTTTGGAGGGAGAAGAAGGTGAAGCAGAGATGGGAGATCCTACACTAGTAGATGCTTCTAAACCAGTTGGCACAACAACAGAAGAAAAACCTGTGAACAGTTTAGGAAATACTGAGAGCCAAGAGCATGTTACAAACTCAGTGTCCACTGTAACTAGCGATCAGGAATCTCAGAATATCGCAGGATCACTCCCATATGTGCCTGAACCCATTAAGGTAGCGCTTGCTGAGAACTTACTGGATGTAATCAAAGACACAAGAAGTAAAGAATTTACATCTGAAGTCGTAGAGCAATCTCTTCATGAAACCGTAGGTAAAAAGATGACTAGATTCCAGAAGGCAAAAGCTCTCTTAGCAACTGTGCCAGAAGGAGTGGAGGATGAAAGCAGCAGACATCAAGTAGAGCATGTCATCACTCCTAGAGCACGCACAAGAGGACAACTCAGTAGGATTCTAAGTATTCCATCGCCAGGTGATCAGCAGCTGCTGAAGAGAGACAAACCAGTTCTGTTGGGACAGTCTCCTAGGAGAAGTACTAGGCGAACAAAAGAAGCATCTGAGTCTTCTCATCTTCAAACAGAAGAAAATGCTCAAGATGAGGAAATGCCTGTGACGCCTGTTCCTGCAAAGAGAGGTAGGAAGCCTAAAGTGACTAAATTAGAAAAAGTAGAAAGCAGCCATTCTGCTGGAGAAGAATTGTCTATCAGTAAACAGTCCATAGCTGTTACTCCAAGAAGAGGATTAAGGAGATTAAAGGAAGCTGCATCCGAACTCTTGGAAGAGTCTAATGAGGAAACATCTCTTGCTAGCATTATTGCTTCTACTACTTCTAAAAGGACTAGAGGAGGAAAAAGTTCAGCAGGAGATCAAGAAACTTGGCAGGGTGACACTACTCCGAAGAGAAAAATTGCAGTCAATCCCAGCAGAAGAGGAAGGAAATTGAAACCCACGAATTTACATGATACTGAAGATCTTGCGAAGGATGAAGAAGTGCAGCCTACTGACCAACTCCTTTTACCTGCGTCAACTAAAAGAGGCAGAAGAAGAAATACAAGTTCATCAGAAATTCCAGGAAATTCTGACCTCGATCTGTCTAAATCTTTGCTTCCTCAAGCAGAATTTAACCTTCCTGTCACTCCTAGAAGAAGTGCTAGGAAAGGGGCACAAAAACTCTTGGCAGATGCAAGATCTGTCTCCACTCAGGAAGACCTACATTCAGGTGGGAAAGTGGAAATCCTTGACACTCCTAAGAGAAGAACAGGAACAGTTCCACGTGCTACCCGAGAAAAAACAACTACTCATGACCAAGCACCTGCACAGCCAGTTGAGGAGTCAACCCCATCCAGGAGTGCAGTAAGGAAAGGTCGTCCAGGCAGAAAGAGACGGTCACCACTGGAGGAGAGCACAGCAGGGGAGGCCTTCCCCGAAGGACCTGGTGGCAGTCCTTTGCTGCTTGAAGACATACAGCCATCGGGACATGATGAAACATCAAGAACTCTAAAAGATCGTATTTCAAGAACCAGATCCAGCAAAACTGCCAAGCATCAGCAGCTATTTGTGGAGGAAAACGAGCCCTTCCATTTCTCTTCTCCTGTCACGAAGAAATTCAAAGGTAGGTGTGCTGGGTGTGTATGCAAAGTAGGGCATAGTGCTGTTTTGTAAACCACAGAAAAAGGGCTGTGAGGGTGGCTTTAAGTATTTTAAAGAATATAACAATGCAAAATAAAACATTTGGAAAGAGGCAGTTCCTCTTTTTTTTCTGAACTCTGCATGACTGGCTGGTGAGTTGGGGTGGAAATTGATGAGGAGGCTGATCTGAGCAGAGCAAAATGAAATTTAAGCTGAGTTTTTTGTCATGAGCTTAATTTCTGTCAGTTCCGAAAACTGTTAACGGGTGATTGCCATCCCTTTCCCCCAGCGGAGAAATAAAGGAGAAATGTTTCAAAATTCTGTTCAGCTTTTAACTTAAAAGGAACTGCATCTTGCAACAAACTCTACACCTGTTTGTTATGTGATTGTTTTTCGTGGGCATATACTTTGCTATTGAAGTTACCACCCATAGAGTTCTTTTTATTAGAGTACATGATAAGAACAATTTTTTTTGAGATGTGTGAGGATTGTTGATGCCTTCCGAGTATAATATCTTTGATGATGTAAATGCAGGAAAAATCACTACACTGGCTTCTTTTTGTTTCCCAATTTACCATAAAAGAATAGATCCCCAGAGGCAGTTCCTAGGCAAAAGTGGAGTGTTTATGAAGTGGATTGGACGTTTTATTTCAGGAAGCTATTGTGCATTTAATTATCAGCTGTAACTTAATGCCTTTGTCCTTTATTTGTAATGTATGTGCATGCTAACAATATATTGTCATTTTAGCTGGAAAAGCAGACCATCCTGTGCAGCTTCAGGATTTAGACCCGGACTTGTCGTCTCAATTTGTCTTTTCACCCCCGCTTTTGAGGTCAGGGAAAAAAAATATATCTGGCATTTCCCAGATCGTGGAAGAACCAGTAAGTAAAAACTCTGGTTGTCTTACACTCTTGATTTTTCTTCTATACTGCTTTTTCAAGTCATACTTTGCAATGCCTTGTCTTTTTTCCTTGAAGGTATATTTCAAAAGAGGGCTTTAAATTAATCAGCTAAATAATTTTTTTTCCTTCATGAAAACTAGCTACAAAAATCAGTTTTGAATCTACTTAAGTCAAGAATTATCAAGTATTGCTTTGCCATGACTTCTTCGTGAAAGAAACATTTGTTTCCTGTAGAGGTGTAAAATCTTGTGCACAAGTAACGTCTTTTGTTGCCTTAACATAGGAGCTTCCAGTTAAAGAGGAAGAGGATACCAAATCCATAGAGTCTGTGGGAAAGCAACAGCTGAAGAGAGGTAAAACTGCAACATCAAAAACGAAGCGAGCAAGCAAGTACGAAATTATTTTTGAACACTTATTTGCATTCCTTTATTGTGGTAGTGATTCAGCTGTCACCTGCCTTCCTCTTCCTCCCTTGGCTGTGCACTTCTGCTCTGACTTTATGAGCCTGTCTAGTTTGCTGTTCTAATAGACCCCTTTTTCCCCTGCTTAACAGTTTTTAGTTTTCTGATGAAAACCAAAGAGGAAGGGGATAGACCACCATTGCACGTGGCTCTTGGCAATGATGCCACGCTCTTATATTGTCTTATTCCACCCTATGAAACTGCACTCTTACGGTCTTTAGTTTCCCCATACAAGGCAGGAAGGTGTCAGACAACTGGTGGAGAAACCTTCTTGTTTCTGGGCATGTTTTCTGGTTCCTTCTGGAAAACTGTTTGAGGACATTTGCCTCTTAAAAGCTTGGGTGGGGAGCTCTAAAAGCTTGTAGGAATAGTGACCGAGAATGCTTGGCACAATCTAATAAGGAACGAAAGCAAAAGGAAGCTTATTTCTGTATCTTTTCTGCCCTGATCCTGCCTACAAAGAAGGCCATAAATATTTCTTTGGCATTGATTTTGTAATTCCACAGTTGTTTTTTTTCCTTCTACTAAATACTATTGGTAATAAAAATTAAATTTGATGCTTCCCTTTATTTTCAGAACCACAAAAAAAGAAGGTTCTTGGTCACCTCCACCAGTGGAAATAAAATTAATCTCTCCTTTAGGAATCTCAGTGGATGGAACAAAAAGCAAACAGAAAGAAGCAGCAGATGCAGCAGAGAAGACTCAACGAAAGAATGAAAAAAGACTGTCTAATTTTCCAAAGCCAGTTGTGCGCCGGAGGATGCTGTAGTTGTTTTTTTCAGTTTACTTAAGTACTCCACTGTTTGTAAAAGTCATCAAAGTCCTGTGGTTTAGTAAAAAGAAAAAAATCATCTGATCCGGAAGAGATAATTTATATAAGTTATTGTAAAATTTCATAAACAAATGTTCTTCAATAAGTAACTCCATATGGAGTATGATTTCCTCAGTCAATGCAGTTTTCTATTTTATATTAAGACTTCATACATTTCTATAATGTAAATACAGCTTATTTTAGGAATGTTAAATAAAAATGTATACTTCACAATATACTTACTGTCTATAGCTTTTTGAGGTGGTAGTGGGTTGAACGGCCTGTATGGCTCACCAGTTTTAATGTTGGATGGCAAGAGTTACTGACCCTCAGTAGTGCGTCCAAAAGCTTTTTAAGCTTTTTAAAAGTTTGCTTAGAATTCCTGTAACAAGTAAACATTTAAAACTTACTCATTTAAATTTTATAAATTATGTTTGACCTTCTGGCACAAATAATTCGTCTCATAATGCAAACTGGTATCTCCTTATGTTCATAGTTGAGTTGTACTGTATCGAAGTCAGAATGTCAACAATTTTATCTTAAGCCGTGCAATATTTTTTTTGTATTTGTCTTAAACTTTGGGAAAGCTGCTCCTTAGTTCATAAAACTAGATCACACCACAGATGTTTGACTATTTCTTACAATTTGTTGTCAGCAAAAAATTAACTGTACAGAGGGTGTGGTGTGTATGATAGCATGTCAAATTTAAAGGGATGTTACCCACAAACTTTGAAATTTGAGCCAAAATTATTTTCATAAGGTTAATAAGAATGCTACTACAATTGAAATAATTATTGTCTGTAAACATATTTTCCAATATTTGAAGCCTGCATATCACAGCACTGAAAACCTGATGGTAAACCTAACATAATAGTCTGAAAAAGGTACAAAAATGTACAGAAATCTTCGTTATCAACCATATTTTTAAATAATTATTTCATTAATAATCTTGGGTTGTGGAGTAAATGTCCCTGTAAAGCTTCAATTTGTAAAAATAAATTCAAAAAGCTATTCTTTTAAAAGCAGACATGGAAGTACTATTTTGATGTGCAGTCTTTTGGACAATGGATTATTTTTATGTATATTAATTTATATATGGATGCAACTTTGAAAACCAGAGAATGGTGGAGCCTGACATTAAACTTTTCAATTAGTAAAAACTACTGCAGGTACTCTAAGGAATAATTATTGGTAAACTAACATGTTGTACATGATGGATGAATGTATTAATAACAGACTAAAGCTTGTAAACGAAGTTTCTTCTGGGGCCGTGGTATTTCTATCACAGAACAGGTCACTCTAGAGAAGCAGTTGCATGCACTTGGATATTTTTCTCCTTGGGAGTATTCATGACCAAATGAAAGCTTTAAAAAAACGCCAAATGTTGGCACTGTGAAAGTGGCAGCTCAAGTGAGACCTTTCAGTCAGATTAGTAATTATTTACTCTGAATATTTTGAACTTGAACTACAATTTAAATATGGTTAAAGAAGAAAGGGGGGTGAGTTCTAGCAATACTTTTTTTTGATTCATATTGTACAGAAATGCAGTGAATAGCTCAGAAAATGGGGTAAAACAAGATGAAACTTTCAAAACCAGAACTAAAAATGTCAGAGCTGAACATGCATTTTGTGTAGTGCACAAGAGTATAAAATGCCCAGATGCCTGATCAAATGGAATTGACTGATGAAGTGCTAGTGAAGATCACTTAATGGGGTTTTAACATACTTCTGTCATTTATACTTAGAGTGTATTTTTTAGTATGAAAATCAATTAGAACAAATGAAACCACAATATTACCTAATTTTATTAATAATTTGTAGCAATTTTTAGCCTCTTTATTTTATAACTAGCTCAGCTGAATGAGCCTCACTCGGCAGTGCGTTGGAGGAAAACAAAGAAAGCAACAGTAACAACAAGAAAATTGGCATGAGATTTAATAAATTCTTAAGGGTTTAATAGTCCAGTAATTTTTCATTGTAAAGAAGTTTTAACTCTGTTATATGGAGGTACCAGTTCAAAGCAATGGGCAGCTCAGAAGGAAGAAAGAGTGAGTCTGAAACTAAACAAGGGCAGCCTATTAAGAACTTATTTTTGTTCTTATTAATAAATGGCATGTATTTTTCCAACTAAGTTGTATGACGGGCAACTATTTTTTTCTGATCATTCTAATTCACTCTCATATGTGTGATTTAATGCAGCTTCTTCCCTTTCTCTCTCAGTGATGCAACACCTCTAAAACTAAATCTGTAGTTTGGGGTCCCACAGACCAAGAATGGTTGAAACAGAATGTGCAGATGATCCTCGCTGCCAGGCATTTGTCTCCTCTGCTTCCCAATCCCAGATCCCAGCCATAGTGCCAGACAGAGCTATCCCTTCCTGCCCAGGAGCAGCTTGCTTCACGGCCACTTTCCCAGTCTGTCTGTTCCTTCTGGAGGAGAAGGTTCCCTCTCTTCTTCCCTTTGCTCTGCTGTGGGATATAAGAACCAAGGTCTGTGGGACGGGCATGATCTCTGCAGTCAATGCGGTTTTTTTTACATGAAGAGTTCATGCGTTTCTGTAATGTGTCAGCTACAAGGTGAAGCTAAACTCTGCATTTTGGGCACTGGAAGGTTGACTGCCTTTAGATAGCAGACTCTCGCCTTCCAGAACTACTGAAAATAGGTGTAATGGCAGATTTTATTTTCAGGAGACATTAGTGAAGGGAGAATAAATATTAATAAGATTAAGGGCTGTTTTTGGAAGCGAATTTGTCAAGTAAAGAAACGTTTCCATATAAATGGTTCCCTGAGTTAACACATGAGACTTTTTTTTTTTTTATTCAGAGGTTTAGAAGCCAAGGCTGATGAATGTATTCATTCCAGGTTATAATGTGAAAGAGAATTAAAGCAAATCTATTTTACTTCTGATAGCTACTTGGTGCTGACACACATTGACTTATTCTATTTGCTTTAATAAGGCCACAGATAAATCCCCCATCAGAACTTCAGCTCATGGAAGACTACTCTCAGAGCTGTCAGCATAATAAATTCATTTGCTGCAATGTCATTAGATCCCATGTAGCTCATCAAGATAAGCTTAGATGTTGATTTCTGGTGGGGAATAAACAAGCTACAGGCAGAAGTCAACCCATAGTTTCATGCAAAGCATTTGACACTGTCCTGTACAACATTCCTGTCTCTAAATTGGAAAGATGTGGATTTGACAGATGGACTATGCTGGATAAGGAATTGGCTGGATGGTCCCACTCAAAGAGTTGTGGTCAATGGCTCAATGCTCAAGTGGAGCCTGGTGATGACTGCTGTTCCTCAGGAATGCATATTGGGACCAGCATTGTTTTAACATCCTTGTTGCAGATGTGGACAGTGGGATTGAGTGCACCCTCAGCAAGTTTGCTGATGATACCAGGCTGTGTGGCATGGTCAACACACTGGAAACAAGGGATGCCATCCAGAGGGGCACTAACAGGCTTGAGAGGTATGGCTGTATGAACTGCATGAAGTGCAACAAGGCCAAGTGCAAGGTCCTGCATCTGAGTCGACGCAATCCCAAGCACAAATACAGGCTGGACGGAGAATGGATTGAGAGCAGCCCTGGAGAGAAGGACTTGGTCCTGGAGGATAAGAAGCTCCACATGAGCTCACAAGGTGCACTTGTGGCCCAGAATGCCAACCATATCCTGGGCTGCATCAAAAGAAGTGTGACCAGCAGGTCAACGGAGGTGAATCTGCCCCTCTGTGCTGCTCTCCAGAGACCTTGCTTAGAGTACTGTGTTGAGCTCTTGAGTCCTCAGTGCAGGAGGGATATGGACCTGTTAGAACAATTCCAGAGGAGGGCCATGAAGATGATCAGAGGGCTGGAGCATGTCCCATACAAGGCTGAGTTGTTCAGCCTGGAGAAGGCTCTGGAGAGACCATACAGCATCCTCCCAGTATTTAAAGGCAGCTACAGGAAAGCTGGGGAGGACCTCATTGTTACAGAGTGCAGTGATAGGATGAGGGGGAATGGTTTTAAGCTGAAAGAGGGGAGATTTAGATTAGATTGTTGTTTGATGTTGATATTGATGTTATGAAGAGCTTTTGAGTTTAAAAGTTTAGTACTAGGATAGTTCTCAAAATAAAATGTTGGCTTCTGTGTCTGTTTACACTGTTTTTATTTAAGTAAGGTAAAGTAAAGGTACTGCTGCTAGCAGAAGAACTGGCTTCCATTCCATGTGTGTACTTAAACTGCAGGTTCACAGTTGTTCCACCTTTCTCACAAAGTGCATGATGTCTTCTGCCAGAAGCTTTGGTTCCTCAAAGGCAGCAAAATGCCCTCCGCGTGGCATGTAAGAGTAAGTGATGATGTTCTTGAAGGTTTCCTTTGCCCAGGCACGTGGTGTATGCGCCAGCTCCTGAGGGAAAGCTGCAATCCCTGTGGGAACGTACACTCCAACCCTAGAAGACACAAGTTAACTACATTTCTGAAAGAAGGCCTGGGGCAAGTCTACAGAAACCTGACTGTGGTAACTGCCACAGTCAGCTGGAGAAGTGTCACCTCAGTGAACCACTTTGCAGTCTGTGCTCTGCTGAAGAGCTGCACTGGTGTCTGGATCGCCTTGGTTTAATAAGTAGAGAAAAAAGTAAAGTAGAGCCAACTTTGCACATAGTTCAATTTTGCACTTTCAGATTTTTCAGCTTACCCTGTTCTGTAATTTTGTGACAGTGGCAAGGAGGGCTGGAACCAGATTATCTTTAACGTTCCTTCTCCCCAAAACCCTTCTATGATTCCATGATAAGATGTCACATTTCTTGGTGTAAGTCAGAAATAAGCTAGCTCCTGTTTCCTTTGGAATTTATGGTACCAGCTTAACAAAGGACCCTCCCAAGAGGCAAGGTAAACTGGCTGAGTCTACAAAGAAAGATTCTCCTATTTGTACGATCCATCCCTTGGGTGGGCAGCATTTCCCTGCCCAGCCTCTCTTACAGTCATCTGCCCCCCAGCAGCTGTTAGAGGTGCCTCATTTCAAGTAATGCTCTCTAAGCTGCTTCCCTAAGTTTATGCTTAACAGCTGTAGTTCTTGGTTTATCCCTCAGTGAGCCATATTTTATCTATCTAATGTGGTTTAAACTTCTCGCTTAGAAATGCTCATGGTTTTCTGTTTTGTTTTTCCTGAACTGAGCCACAGGTTACGTTTGCTTGGTAAACAAGCACACAGACTTGTATTTTGAACACCAACGAGACTGAATATCCTTTGGCAAATCATCTGCATTGTCTTGGCCACAAACTACCTTGTGTGAATTACAAGTAAGAAAAGTTACCCCTGAATATATTTCTCAAAAGGAAAGAGCTACTTGGATTTTTTAAAAATAGGTAAATTGGCTGTTGTAAGTGATGTAAATCTTTATAGAGGGAAATGTGGTTCAACCTCATTTGCAAACCTGCCTTGCACCTGCTGCTTCATTACCTGGCATCAGCAGCTAGAGCAGGGTTCTTGGAGAGGTTCTCCTTGTAGTATCGCATCGAGGGCACAATGGAGGATGTCACCCAATAAATCATCACATTGGTCAAAAGCTCATCAAGAGAGTATTTGCTGTTGAGAGAGAAAGAGGAGGACATTTCTTTGGAAGCTGTTCCTCAATACACTCCAGTGGGCTCATGCCCTGAAGAACAGCTCTTCCTCTTGTTCCATGCTTGTTTTCAAGCAGCAAACAAATCAGCACTCATGTGTCCAGAGCAAAACTGCTTGGTGCTGAAGCAGTAGTTTGCACAGAGCCTGTTCTAAGTTTTAAACAACTACTTTTCACGAAGTCTTTCGTCCTTAATATTCAGCTTTGACTGGTCAGTCTTTTCTGCACCTCCTCATTCGTTAGCATCACTCATTCTTTTAATAAGTCTTCTCATGGAAGGGAATCTTTTTTCTTACCTTTCCAAGCCTCCATCATCCTTATGCAGAAATGATCTATCTGTCCAGGTAGAGAATTTCTCCAAAATATATGCAGCAAGCCCCACAGGGGAGTCATTCAAACCACAACCTAATTCAGGAGAAGAATGGGAGAGCTATTGCAGTTGCCTGGCATTGCAGTACTTCAGGGGAAGTTCAACTGCACAGAATTTCAGATGTCACTGACAGCACTACAGACTCCTATACAAAATAAGTTAGCAGCTAGAGTCCTGTTGGCTTCTTGGGAATGTGTGGCAGAAAGCAAATTTAGGTGCCAAGTGATTACGCTTCGAAAAGAAAGTTCAGATAAACTGTTGGGAAGCCCTCTCCTGCTTTGGATGGATAACCAGAGACCTCAGTGCTGTTCATCACTTTTTATCTAAGTTAAGCAGCAGAGCGTTGTGCATTTGTTGTCTGTCCCTTGCCTTCGAGAAACACTAACAAACATGATAAACACAGCAGGTACACAGCACATTATATCTGTGCTGTTACTCATGAAACACAGACAGAGATGACTTCAGCAGTGATAGAGGCTTGCCTTGGGAAAATCCCTGTGCCGTACCCTAGGCTGGAGTT
This sequence comes from Dromococcyx pavoninus, assembly GCA_033558185.1. Classification (NCBI taxonomy): domain Eukaryota; kingdom Metazoa; phylum Chordata; class Aves; order Cuculiformes; family Neomorphidae; genus Dromococcyx; species Dromococcyx pavoninus. Next base: position 173,615 of record JAUMJL010000453.1, read on the forward strand.
CTACAGGATGCGCAGTACTGCTGCCTCTCAAGTGTATTTCAGTGTGACTGTAGCACTGAGGGAGTTTGTAGAAGATGATGCACAACATGGTCTCATTTCAGTAGTGGGCACAGCGAACACAAACCAAGCGGGTGCATCAGTATAACCGTTTCCCTGCACTGGCAGGCCTGGAGAGGTTTTTTACAGACGACAGCTGTGTAAGTGCTTTGACCAGCAATGGTTGGGCAGGCTAAAATGTTCACCTGGAGGTGAGCACTATCAGGGCTGAAAGCTGCCCCTGAACCACTGTATTCAAAATCCCTGAATCCAATGGTCAGAAATGCAACGCATCAGTCATCCAGCCTGTACCGCATCTTAGGTACCACAGCTTGTGGTGAGGGAAAATCCTTTAGCTTTGCTTTAATCCTTCCTCGTGAGAACTGGTAACGTGGATATTTCTTTAGATTGAGTAGGGAATCAATTTCCTCACTCTCCCATCCATTTTCTACATTTCACACTATTAGGGTGCTATAAAATCCCTGCTCTTCTTTATCCAGGTTGATGACTCCTACACTGTGTACAATGCTTGTATGGAAGATGCTTGGTTACCTCAGTCTTCCTTGTTCCTCCTTCCTTTATTCCTCTGATTCTAAAACATGCATGAAACAGGGGGAACAGGGGTGCAATGGATTCTGAGTATCATGGATTAGTGCTCTGTCTTAGTCCTTTTCGCTTATAGTTTGTAAGAGTTTCTTAAACTCTGAGCCAGCTGAGGTTTCAAAGTGCTATCCATGTCTCATGGATGCTCACATATGGCAGCAGCCAAACTAGAGCCCATTTTGATTTTTCTTCCTCTACTTCAATTGCTTTGGACTTTGTTGACACCAGTTCTTATTGGCCAGTTTAATCAACCAGGCATTGCAATGGTTTTGCAGCTCTCAGCAGGGATTTTCAGATTAAACCAAACCCTGGACTGCTGTCAAGCTTTCACTTAACCATTAACTTTTATCTGTAGAGCAATTAAGATTGTGTTGTGTTGAAATGAGATGGACATAGCTTTATTCACATTCCCTATGAAATGCTCCGCCCACCCTCTATGTCAGGCTTCTTGTTTTTCAGGTGCGAGGGCTGTGCCTACCTTTCTGCAACTTTCAGATTGCACTTGCTCATGATATTTTTGTTTTCACCCACATCTGTTTCTAGAAGCTTCAATTTCAGGACCTCATGCTTTATTTTAAGAGGTTTTTGCAGAGGGGTCCTTTCCCTAACAGATGTGGCATGCCCTTTAAAAGACTTGGACAAGTTATATTTGTTGTCTCCATCTTTTTTGTAAGCTGTTCCTTTTAATTTCCTTTCACACAGTTCTTGTCCCAATCTGTTGCGTTCAGTTTCCAGAATCCATCGCTTCGCAAACATAGTTTGCCTTTCTTCAACTCTAAGTTTTCACAGACTGTAAGCAGTTAATATACTGTGTTCATAGTGATAGAGCAGACTCATTACCTGCAGTGTCTGGTTTGGTGGCCTGGATGTGTAAGTATCCAGACTCCCGCAGAAGGTCATAAATATTCTTCTGGATGAAAGGGTAAACACGTCGAACATCTTCCCTCGTGAGGCCTGTAAGCCATGGGACATAAGCCCCAAGCATCACAGAAATGATCCTTCCCAAACCTTGTTTGCTGATGAAGATGAGATTCAGATGAAGCCCTTTCACAGACCTAAAGTTAAGTTAATGAAGAGACAATTAAATCAGTGATTTTCTGTCTCCGCATTTTCTGGAAAATAAGTCTGACTGGAGCTGTCATACAAGTCTTTCACTGAGTAAAATACAAAAATCCCTTCAGGATTACCATGGCTGAAAGAAAATAATGATGGGAGTTAGAAATGGTACAGCAGGTGCCATCTCCATCCAGCTGTGCCTCTGGTACGATGTTTGCTTTAGGCACTCAATTTCTGGATGTGTCATGGCCCTGCTGGGAGCGTTGGCTGTTGTTTTTGTGTTGTTTTGTGCTCTAGGTAACAGGCTACATCAGGTATTTTATGAAAAACTTGAGAAGATCACGTGGCCACAGTGCTCTGAGTGTTCCAAAGCTCAACCGTGACCCAGAAGACTGAGCTGCTCACCCTGCAGTCTAATTGCTTTAAGAGCTTTCCACCTTTATCTGCTCTCTGACCGAAGCATGGCTGTGGTGGTCACCTTTCACTAAATGCTAAACCATGAGCTGTGATGCCAATTCTAAGGAAGGTGTTTTGTTTCTTTTCCAAGTTTGTCTCAACTTCGCACTTTTGATAGGAAAGTCCTATACCTCACAGTACTGTCCAACTGCTGAACAAGGTCAAGCAACTTTCCTCCTTCCCTCCCTACTGATTTTAAATTTCTCTCCCAGTTTAGAATGATGATGTGTCTCAACTCAAAACGCAGCAATGTGTACTTCCACAGCTCATGAAAGAGAATCCAAATAGTAGGGAAATTTAGGAAGTGTGAGAACTGGGCTGACATCAATATAAAGCCTATGAACACAACTGAATGTCCAGGGGTGCGGATGTCCCTGGAGGAAACAAAGCAGAAGTAGATGAGAGGCCGGGAAAACAGAAAGCAGGCCCAGGACTGTGGAGTCAGAAAATAGGGTAAAAACAGTAAGCAGCTTTTCTGCACTGATTCCTTTTGCTACTCACTGTGGCAGCATCTGGGCCATGTTTGTGGTAATACGAGATCCCCAGTCTCCTCCCTGTACATAGTATTGATTGAAGCCCAATCTGTTCATCAACTTATGAAATATCCGAGCAGTTGCTATGGTGTCAAAGCCTGTAGGTAAAGAGAAATACTGAGAGGAAACATGTTTATTTGTCCCAGTATTCATAACCTGGCCAAAGATTGTGGCCTGAGAGAGGCACATGACTGTGCCACTGTGTGAAGGCACAATTGCTATGCCGCTCTGCCTTGCTCCTTGGCAACCAAGCTAACAGAACAAGGTAACGGAATTCAGTGAGAAGTGGAGAAAGCCAAAAGCAGACCTGCGCTTACAGCTATCATTGCTTTCCCAATCTCCACGGTCAGCCCCAGAGCCTCAGCCATGTGGGTGTTAGTGTAGAGCTAAATGCTTGCATTAACAAAATGCAGGGCCCAGGGGTCCTGGGGATGGCTGAGGTGTTACTCCAAAAACCTTGCAATTCCATCAGAGCCTTTTCATCGCTTACCTTTCTGGTGTGGAGCCTCTGAGAAGCCATAGCCTGGGATAGATGGGCAGATGACCTCAAACACCACATCATCCCCATTCAGGCCATACCTGGCTGGCTCCGTGAGCAGAGGGATGATCTTGTAGAACTCATAGAATGAGCCAGGCCAGCCATGGACCATCAGCAGGGGTTGAACGGCTCGACCGTGAGGGACGTAGGGGGGCTTCACATGGATAAAATGGATATCGATCCCTGCCACACATCCAAGACAGAAAAATTAATGCCCTGCTCCCATCACAGTCTCTGCTCTGAAGAGGGAGTGCGGCAAAATTCTAATTAGCATTCGTAATAGAAGTTACACGACCAACTTGTGACAAGTAGATGTCTAGCTGAAAGGGGATGCCTAGTATTGTACCTATGTCTCATCCTTTTCATACAGACAGAGGTATTGATCCCAGCTTCAGGCAGTGGGGTCACAGGACATTGAGCATCCATCTCCTGAGAAACTGGTCTCACAGTATATAAATAGAGCTGCATGTAAATTAATAGCGTAATGAGGGTAAGACAAATGCAAAAACGTGACAAAAATCACAGAATATGACAAAAATATCACAAAGTCTGGCTAACGTCACCTGGTTAAACTGGGTGGTGGTGGTAGAAATTCTAGCCTCAGAGTCTGGGTAAATTTTGCAGTTTTCAAAGGTTGCTTCAAGGCAATATCAGAAGAAAACCTCATCATTAGTTACCACAGATTCAGAGCCAGATGAAGTCCATCTCGAAGACACTATGCAATACGTCCACCCATAGAAGGTCATTAATAATATAGCCTCCACCAGTGACATTTCACTCCTATCACTAAGCTGTTATGCCTGCTGTTGTCTTAAATATTGTAACCTCTTAAATGCCTCCCTCCTCTCCGTGCATTTCAGAGTGAGACCTGCTCAAGCCACAGCAAGCCATCACAACCCCTCACCTTCGATGGTGGTTTGGAAATGTGGGTATTTGTTCAGGACTTCCACTTGCTTGCGCCAGTCAAACTGGTTCCTCCAATAGGCCACCACCTTCCGCAGGTAGTTTGAGTTGAAGCCGTAGTGGAAGGCGGCCCCTTCCAGCGGCGGTGTGTAGCGGGCCTGCTCCAGGCGGCGGTGCAGGTCCTGCAGAGGGGAGCCCTTCTCGTGAGGCTGGCCAGCTGCCCGCACGTGCCCCACACCAGGGTGGGCATGGATGGGCTCTCCTGGCTTTGGTACCGCTACCTGGGACACCGTGAGCCTTCCTGACACAGCAGCACACTCTGCGTGACCCTCTGAATTGTTTATAGGGGGAATATATTTTTCTGCAGCTTAATTCCTCAAAGGTGCCCAGGAGTACTGGTTCCTACTCTTGCCTTGCTGCTAACTTGCTTTAGGGGTTTTGGCACCAGGAGCTTGCCAGCACTGCTGGCTGAAAGAAGAATAAGAAGCTCAGCCTGGGCTGCTGACTGTTGGTTGGCCAGAACATCAAGGCCAGGCGCACAGGGATAGAGGTGCTGTGACTCAGCCAAGACCCCTTCCCTCTTCACCCTTCCAGCCCTTCCCCTTGTGGAATCCCCTCAGTCTGGCCCCACTGGTGCCACTGCTGTCACGACACCCTCCCATCCTGCTCCACCATCTGCTGTCAAAGTCTGCTGCCCAAAGCAGCCTTTTGCAGGAGCAGCCCCAGGTTGCATGGAGGGTCTGTAGTCTCAGAAAGTCTCTATGGGACATAGCAATGAATCTGAGCTCAAATACCATTCATAAAGGGTGGTGAGCCAGAGTATCCCCTAATGGTGCTAGGTGGATGCACTGCTGTATTTAAGTGCACTGCTACCATGACCAAGACATCATCTCAAAGCAGTAAGGTGGGTGATGGACTGGCTCCACCTTGCAGCTTTCTGCTCCTCCCTACAGTCCAGCCGCCAGTACCTCAATTTCTTCATCAGATGTTTCAATCTTGAAGGGACGGATACTTTCGTCTTCTTTCACTTTTAGGGGTCTTTCACCTGAGCCCCACCATCCATCACCCATTTCAATAGTGTGGATCTTGTGTCTAGACCTCAGCCAGAAAATCAGCACCCCTCCAATCCCCAGGGTGGCTGCAGGGACCAGCACTGCATTCTTCTGAGAATATTCAAAAGACCTGAGGAGGCACAAAATTGTGTTCAACAACAGAAATGTCAAGGGTAAAGGGACTATGCTGAGGCTGAGACTTGTACTCATGTTGGTGGGGCCCGAGCAGTAACAAATGCCTACAAATCCCATGGAATAAGCAAGGGCTGGGGGTTTCTGTTATTTTTGAAGATCACAGGCAAGATTTGGGGCAAGGTTATACCTACCAACGCTTCTTTGGGATCTCAAGTCCTTGCTGATCAGGACCTGCCAATCACAAGGCTTCCTTGGCCCTCTCACTATGAACCTGGATATTCTGAGGGGCAGGGGTCAATATGATATGGGACAACCTATTTCAAGGTAGGTATTGGAGTGAATGGGACAAGAGGAGCTGGACTCCTTCAGCAATAAAAATTGCACAGATAAGACAGAATGGGTTGAAGAGCAGGAGCAGAGACAAGGGTCTTCAGCTGCTGGAGTGAAGCGGATGTGCTAGACATGTCCCTCTCAGCAGTGCTCTATACAAAGCTCCCCTACAGATCCAATAACCTTTTAGAGCAACATTGGTCCTCTTCCATAGCTTTCCATGGCTAAGGGTCTCAGCTTGTCAGTCTGGTGACCCTGTTTCTGTCCTAAACAGAACAATTTCAGACTTTCTTGAAGTGTGGGAGCTAAGTCACCAGAGCTGGTTTTAACAGACAGGCCACAGGATTCAAAACTATTGAAACGCTTGGGCAACCAGTTCCAGACGGAATGTACCTTCCCATCCCTCTGACCTGTGCCTCAAGCTCTCCAGCTTCCCTTGGGCATTAGTAGAGGAGTCTGGGACTATTGCAGGGGGCTGCAAAGGGGACTATGAAGATTTTGTTGTTGTCGTCATACAGGGTAGGAAAGGGACTATGCTGTGCCCCAGCCAGGGTGCTAATAAAAAGTTGATGCCTTAGCACAGAGCCGCTATTTCACTCACCTGATGCGGGACAAGACATTCTCCCTACAAAAGGGAAAAAAAAAGAGAGATTTTTATAATCTCATTGCGTTATCTGAATGGTACCAGCCCTCAGGGATGGTGCAAACAACATCATCTGCTGGCATCATTTACTGCCTAGCCATGGAATCACAAAGCTGTTCAGCCATCCAGCAACATCACTCACTCTGTTTCCTACTTTTTGGATGGGACAGGAATGGAGGGGCTCAGAACACTGCCTCTGCACAAAGAGACAAGTGTTCCTGGGCTATGTTTTAGCTCAACAGTTTGTTGCCATAATATTCCCCCCTGCAGCACAATTCAGATAGAAGGCACTAAAAAACTCAGTAGGTGTCCTTGCAGTGTTCCATCCTTCCAGCAGCTGTGTTACGTCAGCCAAGGTACTCATTTATTTTGACTGCTGTGCAGCAATAGGTGCACAGCCTCTGCAAGGGACTTCAGGGATCAAGGGTTATTCTGCTGCCAGCCGTGTGGCACACGTGATGCTGCAGGGCTGGCAGGAGGAGAGGTTTGTGGGACCTTGCCCAGTTCAGAGATCAATGAGCTGCTATACGTTTGCTGCTTCTAACTACTTCTGACTGGATACCAAGTTTTTAGGTCTCATTTGCCTGCGAGGAAAAGAAAACATCCTCCTTAGTTCTCTTTCAGACTGGTAGGTTCTTTTGCAAGAAAAACAGAGACTAAAATCTAGCAAAATTAGAAATGACAAGAGAAAGTCTTGTTACTCTGCTTGTGGAAGGCAGCTAGATTAGGGAGCTATTTAGTGTCATATTTATGATACTTTAAGAAAAACAAAAGAAGGAAATGGCCATGAAAAGCCACGAAAAATCAAGCCCGGTGGCTGTTTCTTTTTAGCCGGCATTTTTTCCCACTGCTGCCTGTGATGTAGAACCAAGTGCCTGTACTGGAGACCCCAGCAGTCTCAGAGACAATTTGGAAACAAACTATAAAACAGCCCATGCGTGATTTTTTTAAGGAAGTATCTCCTTAAACCACTCCCAGACAAGGAAGAACAGGGCTCCTTAGAGCAAACAGTGTCAGCCTCCAGCTCCCTGGAGGCTGAGCAGCTTATGCAACAGGAAACAATACCCCCCTCACTTACATCCCAGAGTTTAGCGAGTCAGAGGCACAGTTATCATGGCAATAGCACGAACTCGGCACTGTTAACAAAGCCAGCGTGTCCCAGAAACAGCTCTCGGAACAATACAAAACAAGGCGCAGTCTAACCAAACCTCCTCCCCACTCATGCTCAGGAGAACTCAGCATGCTCCCACCCTCTGATGGCCTGGTGACCCCGCAAGGACTTTCTCCCACTCCCGTCGGAGTCCCTCCTCCCAGCGCCGAGGACATCTCACCAGGCATTTGGAAGTAACTCCTGCCACATGTCTGCTCCTTCTCGCCTGGCCTTTACTCCGAGCAAAGCAACCCAGGTGTCTCCTCTGGCGGCTTTCTCTTTGGCGGTGACGCTCTCTCTCGGTGACAACAGAAGCTACATCATCCATCAGTGCCACCTATTGCCTCAGGGTGCAGCTGCAAAGTAAGTGCAACAGAGGCAAAAGCGAAGTCCTCCGTGGGGAGAGAATAGCCCAGCACAGGCGGGATGCCAAGTGCTTCGAAAGAAACTCTGCAGAGACTGGCCTTTTTTTGTTTCTCCCATGCCAGAATAACACCTGAACCAGCAAGATCAAATTTTGAGTGCCTCCAAGGAGGGAGATCCAACATCCCAGTGTCTGAATACCTCCACGGGGAAATAATTGCTCCTCATAGCTAACGAGAATTTCCCCTGTTGCCATTTGCATCCATTACCTTTTGTTCTTCAACTGTTACTCCTCCAAGATGAGTCTGGGTCAATTTTTCCTGCACTCTCTGCTTGGTAGCTGCAAACAGCAATAAGATCCCACCCTTTGCCTTTTCCAGGCTAAACACGCTCAGGTCTCTCTTGTTTCTCCTCGCATGCCATGTAGTCCAGTCTCCTGGCATCTTGGTGGCCCTCTACCACCATAGGTGAGCTCACTCCAGTCTTTTCTCTACCAGCAAGTCCACAACTGGATATGGCAACCCAGCTGTGGGCTCACAAGTGCTCACAAGTGCAGCCTGTTGGCTAACGTGCTTGTTATATCGCCATGTATGCAGCTGGCCTTGGCTGCAAGGGCAACTCAGGCACAGCTGAGGACCTTAGGCCAGTCTCTGCAGAGCTGCTTTCTAAACATTTGGCATCTGGCCTGTGCTGAAAATATCCAACGCAGCCTATTACCTACAGCAACACAAACCCAACAGCCAGCGCTCCCAGCAGGGCCATGGCACATCCAGAAACTGAGTGCCTAAAGCAAACATCGTACCAGAGGCACAGCTGGATGGAGATGGCACCTGCTGTACCATTTCTAACTCCTATCATTATTTTCTTTCAGCCATGGTGATCCTGAAGGGCTTTTTGTGTTTTGCTCAGTGAAAGCCTTCTATGACAGCTCCAGTCAGACTTATTTTCCAGAAAATGTGGAGACAGAAAATCACTGATTTAACCATTTCTTCATTAACTTCAGTTTAGATCTGTGAAAGGGCTTCATCTGAATCTCATCTTCGTCAGCAAACAAGGTTTGGGAAGGATGATTTCTGTGATGCTTTGGGCTTATGTCCCATGGCTTGCAGGCCTCAGAAAGGAAGATGTTTGATGTGTGTACCCTTTCACCCAGAAGAATATTTGTGACCTTCTGCGAGAGTCTGGATACTTACTGTTACACCCCACTCCTGACACCAGTAACGTTAGGGCCAACCCTGACCTGCACACTTGAAAAGGGAGGTTAAAATGAGTTCTTTCGATACCTGCGGAGCAAATCAGAGACTGGCAAATCTCCCAGGGTAAACCCAAATGTAGTATTTATTTTGGACATGGCCAAAATTACAAAACAGATGCTCGAGTGCACTCCAAGTCGCAAATTCTCAAAGTTGCAAAAACAGATCCCAATCTATTCAGATCACCATCTGATACCTTGAACACAGCCAAGGTCACTAAACAAATTACAACACAACTCTAATTGGATCTGACACACCATAGTGCCAAGAGAAAAGAAAGTATGGTAAGGTAAGTCGGAGAAGGAGAAAGAAGTAGCAGGGGAAAAGGAAAAATTATCACCACTCCAGTGGAGGGCAGCAGTTCCTCAGGTGAACTTGGTCCATCCAGCAGCAATTCTGTGAGCAGCAAGTCTTTAATAACACATGGTCCAATAGTTCTTCAGGCCAGTCAGGCTGCAGCACTTCTTCAGGCTGGTTCCGTGGAGTGGTGTGCCTGTTCCGACACCTCCCCTTCTCATTGTTAACCAGAAGACACAGAAAAACTCCTCAAGCACACACAGTCCTCCACTCAGATAATGTTTAAGACACAACAAATAAAGGAGTCTATCTTTACACTTACACATCCAAGCCACCAAACCAGACACTGCAGGTAATGAACCTTCTCTATATCACTATGACCATGAGAGATGGGGACAAGAACTGTGTGAAAGGAAATTAAAAGGAACAGCTTACAAGAAGATGGAGACAACAAATATCGCTTGTCCAAGTCTTTTAAAGGGCATGCCACATCTGTTAGAGAAAGGACCCCTCTGCAAAATGCCTCTTAAAATAAAGCACAGGGTCCTGAAATTGAAGCTTCTAGAAACAGATGTGGGTGAGAACAAGAAAAATATCATGAGCAAGTGCAATCTGAAAGTTGCAGAAAGGTAGGCACAGCCCTAGCACCTGAAAAGCCAGAAGCCTCACATAGAGGGTGGGGCGATTCCATAGGGAGTGTGAAGAAAGCTATGGCCATCTCAGAGAAGTTAAGTGAATTCTTTGCATCAGTCCCCACTAGTGAGGATTATGGGGTGTCCCTTTCCTGAAATAATGCCTCACCAGAAAAGAGAGCAGAACTGTCTGGCGTTGGGTGTGGAGGCCATAGAAGCAAAGCTGTCTTAAGAGAAGGATTAAGTTCATGGATTAATAACTAGTTAACATGAGAATCTAAGCATAGGAATAAGGAAGCAAGTTCCAGAGGAGGAAAAGTATCACAAAAATCCATGCTCGAACCTCTACATTTCAACAGAATCTTAATTGCTCTACAGATAAAAGTTAATGGTTAAGTGAAAACTTGACAGCAGTCCAGGGTTTGGTTTAATCTGAAAATCCCCGCTGAGATCTGCAAAACCATTGCAATGCCTGGTTGATTAAACTGGCCAATAAGAACTGGTGTCAACAAAGTCCAAAGCAATTGAAGTAGAGGAAGAAAAATCAAAATGGGCTCTAGTTTGGCTGCTGCAAAAAAACACGAGTGTTTCTAAGACAATTATAAGCTACGTAAGGTGGGATATGGCTTACTGGAGGATAAACTAAGAACTGCAACTACATGGCCAGGAAAATACTTCTGAGCAGAATTCTCCAAGAGATGGATCATACAAATAGGAAAGTCTTTTTTACCTTGCCTCTTGGAAGAGTCCTTTGTTAAGCTGGTACCATAAATTCCAAAGGAAACAGGAGCTAGCTTAATTCTGACTTTCAGCAAGAGATGTGGCGTCTTATCATGAAATCGTAGAAAGGTTATGAGAAGGAACATTAAAGATCATCTGGTTCCAGCCCTCCTTGCCACTGTCAAAAAATTACAGAACAAGGTAAGCTGAAAAATCTGAAACAGTACAAGACTGAACTATGTGCAAAGTTGGCTCTACTTTATACCTCTTTGGGTGTGAAGTTCTTAAACCAAGGAGATCCAGACACCAGTGCAGCTCTTCAGCAGAGCACAGACTGCAAAGTGGTTCACTGAGGTGACACTTCTCCAGCTGTGGCAGTTACCACAGTCAGAAGGTTTCTGTAGACTTGCCCCAGGCCTTCTTTCAAAAATGTAGTTAACTCGTGTCTTCTAGGGTTGGAGTGTACGTCCCCACAGGGATTGCAGCTTTCCCTCAGGAGCTGGCACATACACCACGTGCCTGGGCAAAGGAAACCTTCAAGAACATCATCACTTACTCTTACATGCCACGTGGCATTTTGGAGGGCATTTTGCTGCCTTTGAGGAACCAAAGCTTCTGGCAGAAGACATCATGCACTTTGTGAGAAAGGTGGAACAGCTGTGAACCTGCAGTTTAAGTACACACATGGAATGGAAGCCAGTTCTTCTGCCACCAGCAGAACCTTTGAGGGATTAAATAAAAACAATGTAAACACACACAGAAGCCAACATTTTATTTTGACAACTCTTCTAGTACTAAACTTGTTAATCTCAAAAGCTATTTGTAACACCAACAACATCAAAAAAGGCATCAAAAGATGAATGAATGAAAATTCCCTGCATCACATCATTGCTGCATTCATAGTTCAAGTGCAACAGAACAAGTAAACAATTCACTGCAGTAACATTGCACTGGTTTGGGCAAGATAGTGGAAAGGAACTCGCCCCTTGTTCCTCAGAACCAAGGCTTCTGCTCAAAAGCTTCTTTAAATGTTTAAGTGCTGGCATTCTGTTAGAAGCAGCCTGGGTGCAAGTGAAAGGGTTTTGAACTCCTGCGCTCACACAAGCCTATGTTCACGCTACGTTTCATTTAAGAGTTCTGCCATCACACATTTCAGCGGGCAGCTGCACACATGGCAGCTTTTTTAACTTCTAGCTCTTTTTGGAATGCCGTCGTGGTAGCATCGAAGGATTCGCCGACGGCGAGCGCTTTGCTTTAGAAGCAGCCAACACAATCAAACACGAGCGACTGAGCCTCGAACAACGTCGCCGTCGCCACCGCCTCCCCGCTGCACCCCCAGCCAGGGCCGGCGCCACGAGGGCGGCACCAGCGCCGGGAGCCACCTTCTCCTGCCCGGCGGGGCTTGAATGTATGGGCACCACGGCGGGGCATCAGGGGGCAGCTTCCGGCGCGGCGGGCGCCATGTCTGGTGCGGGCAGCGGCCCTTCCGCGGGGCACGCTGGGATTTGTAGTTCGTAGCAGGGCGGGGGTGTGCTGGGACCGGTAGTACTGAGCGGGTTGGGTGGGGGATTTATGCTGGGAGATGTGGGCGGGTGCGACAAGGCTGAGATGCCTGGATCGCATCCGCTGGAATGCAGGGGATGTGCAGGAGTTTGGTCTGAGTGCTGGTGGGCAGACATGGAAGTGTCCCCGGGGAAATTCCGCCCTGGGGTGCTGCAGCAGCTCGGCTGTGGAAAACAAGGGGTTTGCCCCTCTCGCTTGTAACCTCCAGTGGCCAAAAGGCACAAATGCAGGCAGCAACTGCTTGCTGGAGTCAATGAGGCTGCCTCCCGTGGAATTTTGATGCACATGCCTTAAATGGAAAGGGGAATCTCCTGGGAAAGGACCTGCAAATGTGTCTCAGAGCGTCTCTGTGATCTGGGCAGAATCCCTTCTCTTTGCTGACAGATGCCCGCCAGCCTTCTGGCTAGAAACCCTCCTCGGAGCACTATTCGAAAGTTTTCCACCTCTGCCCGAGGGCTAGGGTTTTGTTGGTTCAGATGCTGTTCTGGCATGAGGGAAACAGAAAAATAGGAGAATAACAAATGATCTACTGTATCTCACAGTTGCATCTCCATTGAAACTTCCTATTGCTGCCATCCAGCGGTCCCTTTACGACTTTCATCATTTTATCCAGGGACTTAACATTATTTCCATTGCATAAATCGCGTCCTAACAGAGAGCTTGCTTCCTATGTTTGGCTCTTGCTCTCATCACTGCTCTGCAGGATCACTCTTGCATCATCGATTGAAAAACTGCCCATGGAAATGTGATCGTCCTGTCTTTTTTCAGTTAGTTTAGCAGCTGGATACAAGCAGGTGGAGTCAAACACAACAGAATGTGTCGGTTCTCCCAGGCCCATTCACTAATGCTGGTGCAGTGGGACCTGATGCTGGAGAAAGCAACCCAAGCCCAAGCAGCAGTCCTGCAAATACTGGGGGCCCTCTGGTGGAAATGAGGAGCTCACCCTCCTACATGTAACGCCACTTCTTTTTTCCTTCTCTTTGGGCTCTGTTTTGGACTTTCTGGTTTTCTCATTGCCAGTTGCACATAATCCTAATCCAAACCTCATAAATGCTATTAATAATGAAACCTGAGACAGACAAAGGAAAGCTGGTGACTTCTGGTTACAAAATGAGCTAAGGAACAGGGGTAAGAGTGGAGCACAAAAGCTTTGAGCAGAGCTCCTATATAGCCTGAGATGCTGCTGCAACTTCGAAATGATTGTTCAAACCTTTAGAGCCATTGCAAGCCCCTCGCTGGGATTTCCGGCCCTGGCTGTAATGCTCTGCCCTTCATCTTACAGCATGAAGGCTCTGCTGCCTAATTTTCATTTTGGATGCAGGATATGAAGTTCACTGTCTTAGAATACAACTGGAGACCAAATAGTGCTCAGTAACAGGGGATCTTTCTAAATATGCTCTCTGCACTTGTACCAGGGACTAGCTGTCTGGTTTTGATTTGGTCAGTGGCCACTAGCAGTGAGCTGCTGGCTGCTGCTGCTACTCTTGCAGGGCAGGGCAAGATCTGTGAGCTTCAGATCGCCCCTGTGCTCCTCCAGGCTCTGGCAACCCTGCTCGCCCCATGGTATCCTTCTGTCTTTGAACTCCACCCTCTTCCTTTGCTTTTAAGGAAGGTCCTTGAGGTAATGAGGTTTTCTTTTGCTTCACTGGATCTTGGCTCCCACAGGCTACAGACAGCGAACGCTGTATTTCCTTGCATGACTTCTGAAGGGGAATGGTCCCCACGGTCCAACAGATCCAAGCTGGGACTGTCCATGCACATGCAACTACTCAATTAGTGTTGTCTCAAAAAGCCCTGCCCAGCAATGGGATCACATGGGAAGAACTGGAGACCTCCCTGAGTGTGGCTGTGTCCTAAGGGTTAAGGAATAACTCCAAGCACACCACCCTACCTGTGACAGATGAGCAAAGTTATCCCCTTCCCAGTAAGGTCTCAGGACATTCAGCTGATTGGCAGGAGATTTGTTCTGCATCAAAATGTACAAACCAGCCTCTGAGCAGCGGGTTCTGTGCTCAGCCTCAGTGATCTTGCTCCTGGAGAAAACACTGAGCTCCTAAGCACTTCCAAGCTGTTAATTCTTGGATCTTATTGATGAGAACGAGCTCAAATATCAGAGAGCAGATCACAGAAACACCTTGCTCCAGCCTCCACCAGCAGCCAGCTCACAAGGCCTTTGTGCTGCTCTATGGTGTATTACATAAAACTCAGATTGCAGGAGCGATGAACAGCTTGGGAGGGTGTGGGACAATCTCTCCTATGCCCTCCTCCCCCCTCGCAAATGCTCCTTTCTTGCCTAGAAAGCCTATCATCATTTCTGCAAGTACCTTCCCCCAATACCTTCTCTTTGGTCCTCTGTTCTGCACTGTATGTACAATAAAAGTTAGTGTTTTCCCAGCTGGAAATGGCCCTTTCTCTGCCTCCCTTATTCTCAGGAGACATCACAAATGTTTCACTGCTACCTCCAGCAAGGACTGGCCCCTGCTGTTGCTAATTAGGGAGTTAAGAGGTTCCCCCAGGCACTTCCCAGTGAAACCGAGCCCATTAAATGAATGGCAGGCAACATCTCTGGGGGTGGGAGCAAAGTTACACAACAGCTGCTTGGGAACAGGCGGTTTGTAACGTGTGCTGGTTTTAGAGGCTCAACAACATTAAAAACAAAAGCAACTTTCAAGTCCAAGACAGTGTATTTAGGTCACTGAGACCCCAGGCACAATCTGAGCTTGTATTCAAGAGGCTGGATACACTAAACGTGATGGTCCTTGCATGTGCACCTGGCCATGCACTGAAAGCTGGCTGTATGAGTCCTTTCTGTGCCCTGGGTATGGGTCCTGCTATGCTGCACACCAGGAGTGTTAATCCTGGAGCACAACGTGAGACAGAGCCTTCTGGTGCTTGCACACGTTGCTGGCTTTTTGGTGAGTGAGTTGGTGGATGCTCACTGGCTTGGCTTCGCTAACCCAAGTACCGAGCAGCCTGGGCATGAGGAATTTTTTACACAGAAGGAAACTCCATACAATCAGTAAAGATGCAACTTTAAATCCTGGTCAGATATGCCATTTTTGTTGTCTTAAAATCCCAGGAGTGTGTTGTGTATCTCCTCCAACTGTTGCTCCAAGCTGTGTAAAATTATCATCTTGCAAAGAAAGCAAGAATCATTAAAAAAAGGATGCAACTGCCCAAAGGCACTTGATGAAGGGACTAGTCTTAAGATCTGTAGAACAATATAGACATAAATATCTTTTGGAAAAGAATATCCTGAGTGATTCGTCATTACTGTAGTGACAGAAGCACTGGTGGCAGAAGCAAGGGCCTTATCTTCAGTAAAGGGTTGAAGATAAATTTGTGTGTGTGTGTGGTCTATACTCAATAGTTTATTTAGTTTAACAAAAAAAAATCTCTATAAAAGCAATTATCATGTTTGGCTGAAGCAAAAAGAGTTGTCAGAGAATGATTTCCATCCTTCTCAATAGCAATGACCTCTGCTGAGGATCCTGTAATGCTAACCAGTATCATGGGCCAGATCCCATGTTCCTTTTCTCTATCCTTACCCTGGAAAACTCTCAGACTTGCTTTCAGAGGACATCACTGCTCAGCAGCTGCAAGGGACAGATGTGTTGCAGGAGACGGGCAGGTTGTCTCTAACCCGTAGCTCTGCCATAACTCTGCATAGTGAACTCCCTGAAGGTAAGCAAACCTCTTATAAAGAAGGGCTTCAGAGGGAAAAGGAGAAGCACGAGTTTTGCAGACACATCAGCCACCTGCAGAACTCCCACAATTGGTACCAGAGGCAGCTAAGGGGCTGCTGCAGCGTATGAACCACTCGTTGCAGGCCTGAAGAAATGTTCAAGAGGAGATGTGTTTTTTGAGAAGTTGGTCTCATGATGTGTTCAGTTCACTGGAAATTTTGGAAAGTTTTCTGTTCTGATCCTGTGCATTATTTCCTCACTCTTTGGAAACTGCACTAACTATTTGGAAATATTTCTGCGGCCTCTTTTCTGACTAATTATCTATTCTCTCTATGTTTTTTCCCCACTGTCCATTATTAGTGTTATGCCTGCATTGTATAACAAGATCAACAATGGTAACATGAAGAAACTCTTCAGGTCCAAAGGCATTAAGAAAATGAAGGCTGAATCAGCTGAACTTCTAACATAAGGATATGATTTTGATTTTTCATTAAAAACAGCTACACTGGAAAACCAGGGATGTCTGGATATAGCGTAATAATGGCACTGCAGACATCCCTTCTAGAGAAAATAGCAATATGGACCTTGAGCCTTCTAAGAGGACATACAAATAAAGCTGAGAAAATAACTGTTATATTTTAAGACATTGGTCTGAATATGATAAACGGGACTCTCAACAAATCTGTAAGTATAATTTTTTGTATCCTCCAGCTTTTCAGCATTCTTGGAAAGACTAATCTAAGCAAAATCCCAGCATACATAACTGACTGGCCCTTCCCAAAGTTACAAGCATAAAGCCCTTTGCAAGTGGCTATTAAGAAAACTTGGCAACAACAGCTTGCAGGATAAATCCTTGCCAAAGACTAATAAGCAGTTCCAGAACCAGTGGAACTAATGAATCCTCATTTCCTACAAGTATTTGCAAAACACAGCCACTATTTGCAAATACAAAGAATTTTGCAAGGACAAACACAAAATCTTTCTCACTGAATTGTTCTAAGACTTTGTTTTCTCTAGGTATGTTTATAAATTCCCCCTTGCACTTCCCAAAGCAATCAATTTTCATGACACGTGTAGAAACGCTTTCCAGAACTATTTTTGAAATCTCTGCATGTGGAACTTGTTGAAATCAGCAAACAGATACAAGAGTTACTGGGAGGACACACACACAGACACACCGAATGATTGTACAAGCATTAATTCTGCAGGAAGCAAAGAACTGAAGTGAAGCTGTGAGAGAAAACATAGGAGAAAGCATCAGTTTCTTAGCATTTCTTAGCATTGACAGGAGGTGCAAGGCATCCTCCATGATCAGCACTGAGATATAGAGTAGCTGACAACGAGCCAGTCCCACTGTTTTGGTTTTGATGGCAAAATCTTCAGTAGTGAGACCACAGCTTATTTTTGCACCACGTCTACAGCATGAATGTTTAGCACAGTGGCCAAATCTGTGTAAGATACAGAATGTTTGGGAAAAACTTCAAAAGGCCCTAGTAAAGGCTGCTCTTTTTAAACCCACTGCATGTTCTGGTGTTTGCCTTCAGCAGGAGCAAGACTGAACCAAAAGTTAGGTAAGTGGGAAAAAGCCATGGCAGATGGAGCTCTCCATGTGCCAACAGAAGTTAAGGGAAGCTGGGAAAAAATATTCCACTTAGGTAATAGTTAAATGAAAAATTCTGAATTAGAGCTATTTCAGGGAAAAGCTCTGGGCACCTCTGTGAGTAGCCCAATGTTGAGAGAGAAAGCTCAGTGCACTGCAAAGCAAAACCAAAATAAGATGTCACGTATTAAATAGGTCAGGAATGTATATGTTACCATGATAATTCCCCAAAAAATCAGCTGTGTATCTCCACCTTGAAATCAGTGTTAGATGCAATCACTTACATAACAGGGGGGGAGAGAAGAATAGAAAAGGCAGAAAATTAAGCACACCATAATCACTGGGACAGTGGTGGCTGTGATGGGAGAAGGGAATTAGTGAGCAGGATGAAGTAGTTTTGTGAAGAGTTATGTTAGAGGAGAGATAAGCCCAATGAATTTCTAATTTGACCTTTAATAAAGTCTCCAGTCACTTTCTGAGCATCTCCTATGACTTTATATGAATTATAACTTAGGAGTTACAGAACACCTGGTGTAATAAAGAAAGTACATCTAATTTGGAGCAAAAAGAATTGCTGAAAAAAATGTGACCAGGACAAAGCTGTAGTGAAAAAAATAGTATTAATAAAGTTGCAGATGATGAAGGTTCATCAGTTTTTGTACCTCTTGTCTTAGGAGTCCCATTCAACTTTGTATAGCTCATTAAAGCCAAGATTCTTCCTGAAGCTGTTAAAGGGCAGCAACATCCATATAGGGGAATACACTTCAAATACAGAGAGCCAGAGCTGAGGACAGACAGTCAGAAAAAGCCAGTGTAATCCTGGTTTCTGCTGCAAATTCATCACTTAGAGAGTGCAGGGTTATCCTTTCCACAACTCCCATGCAGTTACAAGTCCTGTCCTGAAGATATCAGAAGTTTTTTTTAAAGCCGCATCTTCTCTCTGGAGTAACCACCTGAGGGCAACATCACACATGCAATGGGACATGCATGGGTTATTGGAATATTGCCCTTGCTTCCAGGAACAGCATTACCAGAAAAATCATGACAAATGAGAAGCAGCTCAAAAAACAGCAATGAAGATGATTACAAGGCTGGAGCTGCTATGCAGAAAAACACTGCAAAAGCAGAATCTAGTTTGCCTAAGGGATGATTGATTAGGAACAGGATCCTGGCCTCCAAATATTTGAAGAGTAAAGAGAAATTATTCAGCATAATAAAGGAAGATCGAACTATGAATAATTGGTGGAAATGAGGCATGGAAAATGTGCATGGTCTTCACGTTGTGTTTTTCCTACCTGTGAGATGCTGGGCTGTGAACCAGAGGTATCGATACTCTGATTCTCTAATGAAAGATCAAGGCTCTTTCAGAATAAACCTGGCACAGGCCAGGACCCTTGATGAAGGAGAGCAGCTCATAGTCTATGTGACAGTCAGGAGGTGACTAGTGGCTAAAGCGCATGAGTGTTGTGGGGGCAGGAAGATTGTAATACCATGACGTAAGAAATTATTTGAAAAGGAGAAGTCATTCCTCTAAGAAAAGTGTCAGAAGTCCTGGAAAATCCAGGCTGTTCTTCCCCACCCATAATTTTCAAAATACATATTTTCTCAAGAAGGATTTTTCTTCATTGCTGGCCTATGACATAATTTTTGGGGTGCCCTAGAACAATACTGATTTCAAGTCAGGTTTTCATCTCCACCTTCCCATGTCTTTCCAACAAAGCAGGTGTTTGAGGCCTTGGTCAGGCATGACAGTGGCTGGAAGCAGCGCATGGGACACATCACTGCTTGCCCTGATTTGGGAGAATTATTTTTCCAGTGGGAAGACGAGGGCAGGCATCCTGCTCTGTGCAAACAGAGAGCTGGTGCCTAGAACAAGGTGTGGAAGGGAGCATTGAATTTGTAGGATTGATGTGAAGTGCCATTGACATGTGCAGACAGGTCTGGAGAGGGGACACAGAAGTCCGCCTGCACTGAGGTCCAGATTTGGCTTCCTCAGTGTGTGGATTTGCCTACTGTAGCCTGACTCTCACAGAGACTCATGACATTGGGCAATGAGGTGTTCATCACGTTGATGAACCAGTAGTGAACCGTGGGCTGGGAGGGCCGTGCCAGAGGGACCCAAGGGCACTGAGAACTGGGCACTGTGCAGTGTGGATACAACTGAACACCTCTAAAGGCCCACAGCTTGGCCATAACCAAAGAGGGGCAGGCAGCCCTCCCCAGGTACCTGAAAAGGTGGGAGAGAGGTGCAAGGAGTCTTCCAGTAAGGGACCTAGGAGGATAGGACAGGGTGAGCTGGATGCCTGGAAAAGCTACCAAAGCTGTAGTGCCACAAACCCTGATGCTGCCCAAGCCTCTCCAGGACAAAGAGTGGATTTAGCAACCTGGGAATGTACATAGTTGGCAGGATCATGGTGTGGCAGTGCTGAAGGCAGAGCTAAGCCGCAGAGCTAAAGCTGTGGCACTCAGCTGTAGGTTAGCATCTGTCCTTTGCTCAGGAAAGGAAAAGCTTACACACTGCTCACGGGGCGGGGTGGTGCCGGGCAGAGGAGACTCTGAGTGCCTCTGAAAACACAACACAAAAAAATGGTGCTAAGATGGAGGTATAGCCCCTCATTTGGCAGAAGCTGCCAGCCTGCCCGGGTTGGCTGTGCTTGTTAAAGCAAGCGTAACAAACCAGGACAGTACAGGGGGGGCGCCCTCTGTCTGCTTGTTTAAGTCCAGTCTGTATTCTGCCATATCCAGCTCCCTTGGGGCACAGAGTGAGCATTTTTATGCAGGTCTTAGAGTTACTAAATCTTGCCAATCCAGCCACCCTGTTCCACTCCCCTCTCAGTATCCCTTGCTGGTGATGTCTGAGGGACACAAGTATAGCCAAGAGACATCTCTTTCCCCAGTTTTTCCTCTGCCAGCTGTCAGCCATCCATCTGGCACCCAGATTCAAACCTCCCCATACCAGGCTCTCCCTTTCTTCCCTTTCTGTCCTTCCATCTGCCTCCTTTAGCCACTGATGGGGTCACACCAGCCCTTAGCACATGCCAGCATGAAAATTGGCTCCTTGCACAGAGGTCTCTGCAAACCTGGAAAGCCATCCAACATTTTCGTAAGTGCCTGGCCCCTGGACAGAAGTGGAGCAGGCTCAGCTAATCCTGAAGGGAAATAATTAGCAGCTGTAGACTTGCATCTCAGTGGCATGGGATTTGGAATTAGTTTTCTTTAGAAGTGTAGAGCTGAAAAGTTCAAGGTGATCTGGGGCCACTGGAGAGTCCTGGAAAAAGAGCAATTCCAAACCTGACCAAAGTTAAGAGTGCCCAGTTACATCAGGACTTTGTAGAAGGATCCGCAAGATGTTCCTTATTTGAAATGCAATTGGAGAGCGGAATGCTGCACAGGCAGATTCATCAAGCTCCAAGTACCAGGGATGTCTGCAGCAGTGAAGCCGCAGCACCGTGGTCTAACAAGCTTGCTCAAGCCCCTAACTAGACTTGGCTGGCCCTCCTGGAAGTATGTCTTCCTGATACTTCATCCTTATTAGAGCTGATACAGAGTTGCTTTGCAGCAATTGAACACTGATGCTGTGGTAGGCATGACCTACGTGTGATGGAGCCTAAAAATTTAGGAAGCAGACTGAGCTCTAGTAACCAAACAGAAAGCAATAAAACCCAGAAACCCCTCCTTCCCTTCTGATGTCCCCTATTTAAGTAAGAAAATGCTAATTCTTCTAATAGTGCCATTATAGGACTGAATTGTATCAATGATAACAGGTCTCTAAAAAAAAAAAAAAAAGATGGACAAATCTGTCTCCTCTCTGAGGGCTTAGTTGAAAATATGGCTGATCAGATCCCTTTTCTACAGTCCACAGCAATACTTCTTTTTCCTGAGATCAAGGAGTCAACACTCAAATACATCAGCCTGTCTCAGATCCTGGAGGCACACTAATGCACCCTCTCTACTAAAGCAATATTCCCACAGCCCACTGTTCTCAGGTTCCTGTTAAAGATTAATAATCAAAGAGCAAACAGCTTTTGTTTTCACTCTAATACTGATTCAAGTTTCAATCTCTCTTTAAGCAAAAGCAAGCCAAGTGAGTGTTCATTTGTTTTGAGAACCAGTTTTCCCAGGAAAGAGGACAATTTTCCCTTTCCATCTTCTAGATAGTTGGTGTGGGCAGCTCTGTGCCCAAAAGGCTTTCATACCCCCATGGCACAGTGGCTGGGACTCGGAGCATGTAAACCCATTAGACAGGCCTCTATCTTGCAAACCTAGGATAAATTGTAAGGAAAAAAAAAGGCAAAGTGGTTTTCCAGTAGAGGACGCTAACCCATGGGTTTTCTGGCAACATAAAGCCCTGTCTGTTCTTCATCAGCATCCTCTACACGTTCCCAACTGGGTATCTCTGAGCCAAAGATGAGAAGGGGAAGGGACACCAGTACTGAAAGGCTTATTGCTCTGTGTTGGCTTCTATCTCCTACCCTAAGGTTCCACGGTTACAAGTGACATACGGAAAATATCTGGCAATGCATTCAAGTACCTGACCTGTGCAGTGACATGAAGAGGGAGATACAAACTGTTCTGTTACGGAAGACATGGCAGAGGTCTCCATAACTGGAGGGGAAGGCACTTCTAGGAGACTTCTGTTTTTCCTGGCAGTTCCTTCCTGGCTTTGTAGGGTCCTTGCCCATAGGCTGTTTTCCTGGGAGAAGCAGACAGAGAGGCTCATTCATATCCTGTTTTCACTGGCTTCTGGAAAAGAGAGCTGTTGTGAACGTGAAAGGAAAAAAAGGGATGAGCCCTCAAACAGTGACCTGTGGACCAGCAACCGCTTCCACAGCTATATGTGGTCCTCAGCCACAACAGCCCCTGCCTGCTATGCAACCCCAAGGGCAGAGATGTGAGAAAGTCCAGCATCCTCCCCCTAGCAGAGAGACAGGAACAGGAAAAGGCATCCAAGTATCTGCTAGTGCATCCCCAACAGGTCAGAGCCATCTGCTGGCTATAGAAATTATGCCTGTGTGCTGGCTCCTGCCCTCCTGGCTCTCTGACACATAAGCAGGGCAGTAGCTGAGCCTTCCAGGTACTTTCTCACTCTTTTACTTTAGCTGCAGGGTGTTGTTATCCCACATTTTTCCCTTTTGACTTGAAGAGTCAAAATAGAGACACGCTGGTCAGTGTGAAATGATGTCGGTCTGGGAAATCTGGAAGCCAGCAGCCCTCTCTGTTTAGGGCCTCACGCTTTATTCATCCTCCCTTGCTCTGAGTTTTGGGAATATAGATCCAGCCAGCTTTGTCTTACAGCTGGACATGGAGAAGGGTAATTTCACAATACTTTGGAGTTGCTCTGGGTTTGCTGGCCTCCGATATCTGTCCCATTGTGTACTCCGGATATCCCTTTTCCATCTGAACTGCTCTACCATGTGCAATACTGCCAGTGTTACTGCTCCTGACTGCAGCGTGCTATCATGCAGAAGCTGGTGCCCCACTACTTCAGCTAAGTTCAATCCCGTGTACGCAGTCTGACAAAAAAAAACCGAGACTAACCCTATAGCTCAGGAATCAAGAGTGGGAGAGACCAAGAGATGGTTATAGAGCATGTTCTAACCTGTCACAGTGAGACAAGGCTCAACTCCATCACTTCACTCAGTATGAGTGGACACGTGTTCAAATATAGATGTTTTCTTATTCTTGATCAGAAAATGTTGGTGTGCAAGAGTGAACAGAGAGTTAACATCAAGTTTCTTGTGAAACTGAAGAAACCTGTGATGGAAACTTCTCAATTATTGACTGAATCTTACTTTGAAAAGAGATCCCAAAGATCAAGTCAGTACTCAAAGGAACACATTTTTTTTTTGTTGGTAGAAGATGTGAAAGCGAAAACGAGGGAGATCCTTCACAGCCTTCCAGAAAATGATTTGCAGATTCTTTGAACTGACAACATTGTCTGCAGCTGAGTGGCAACTCAGAAGAGAACTATTTTGAGGGTGATTGTAGTTGATTTTCTTGATTAGTTAAGTAAAAAGTTACAGACATAGTCTTGGGGTTTTTTTTGTGTCAAACAGTGTATGTTCTCCTTGCTGGTGATTTCCTGGATGATAAACAATTACATGAATGCTGGCCTCATGTTTCAAAAGGCTCAGAGGTGGAAAGCAATTAATATTGTCCTCCTGGAAAAAGGACAGGGACACCATTAAACGTCAAGGCAGAAGGAAGTTATCTAGAGTTTGATACACTGTTTGGAGAGAAAAGCACATCCCCTCTTGAAGTCTCTCTAAACCCTCTGCATAATAAGCCTTCACCAGTCAGGCTGCTGTGCTGGATGGTGCTTTTTGAGTTCCTTCAGCAGGAGGTTAAATGGAGAAAAATTCCATAGAGTATCTGTGACTGCTTTTTTTTCAGCAGAAGAAACTTTTGGCTCCCTTCCCATGGTCACAGTGAACTTATGGAGGCAGCGGTGGAAGCTGGGAAAGCACAAGGCCTTTGTGACAGACTTAGTACATTATTCCTCTCTTTTCATTTCTCCTAACACAACTGAAAGAAAAAGTTCAATGGCACATGCATAAGGTTAAAAGCCTAGGGTGGCTCCAGGCAAGCAGACCCTGCAGGTGCAGATACTAACTGTGTAATGGAGTGTGAGTGAAAGGCAGCCCTGGAGGCTGTCCTGACACAAACCCCTTGCAATCAAAACAACTGGGAGCAGTGACACGAAGGGGAACCAACTTGCAAGGTTCATCCTCTTCCTGGTGGAGTCTAGTGAGCCCTGGGAATCCTGCTGAGTTTGGTGGGGCAGCAGAAGCTGGGCCATCAGAAACACACTTGAGTGTGTAGCCTGCACCATTTCCTGACACATCCCAGCCTCGTAGAGCTCTTCAGTCCTGGCAGCACTGCATGCCTGAGGAACTGCCATCCAGGAGAGTGGCTGGGGATGTGCCAGAGCATGCAACTCATTACGCACAAAAGCACCACACCAAAGCATAACGGAACAAGAGATTAAAGGGGAACAGATGTTGGCTGATCTCATCCACTCTGCTCCTGGGATGCAGCCCAGTGCAGCTGCTGTCTGCCCTAGGCTGTGCTAGCTCAGGGCAGCAGGACTGGGATCCTTGCACTGCTCTTCAGAGGAACCTGGGTGATCATAAGACATGAGCATTTAACTGCAGGATGATGGCCCTGCTGAGGTGACTGTCCAGTCCATAAGGGAAAGGAGATCTGAACCTCTGGATCATTAGTCCCAAGCTGTGTCAGACTATCTGTGAGGCAAAGCTTGTCATCATAAAATCCAGAATGGGCTACTGATGCTGCCTTACTCTATACACAGTTCAGCTGCCTAAACTTATTTTAAGCTACTTTATTCCCTATTTTTGTGTTGTTTTCCTACCTTCCTTTCATTGTCCATAGCCTTAGTTTCATTACTCTGTCTATCCCTGCTTCTCTTATTCTGCATTCTGCTCTATCAAGACACCACTTACTCATACAATGGCTGGATTCAGTCTCCTCATATCCTCAGGGAAATGCTACCATTCCATTAACGTCTCTGAGGGATTTTTGAAGGTGCCTCCACCAGCTTCTGGAAAACTTATGCTCCTGTGTCACTTAGACAATACTAAAAAGCCTGGTCCTCAGTCGTTTAAATATATATCTTTCCCTAGAGGGTCTTGAGGGAAAGGGATGAAAAAAAACCCAAACCGAAACAAGAAGAAACAGCTTAAACTCAATAGCTTATCCTTTTCTGAATATTCTTCCTCAGTATCTCTAAGCCCTTTCTACTGTTTACTGATCCCTCCCTTCTGCCAACCTTCACCACTGGGAGCTATTGTCTGCCTAATGCAGAACAGAACATGCTGGTTAGCTTTGGCCAAATTCAAACCCTTAATTGTGATGTGCCTACCACCACAGTATCTGCAAATAGCTGTGAAATCCCAGAGAACTAAGCTTGAAGAGTTAATGGTAGAAAACTGGCCTCTTGATTTTTATTTGCATGTAATGGCTCACTCATATGCATTTGACAACTGAGGAACTGCAGCTGGAACCGTGCAGTGCAGCTCATTGCCTTCCAGCCTGTGATGGCACTTTCCTCATGTCTATCCTAGGTCCTGCTTTCTCCATCTCCCATATACTCAGACACAGGAGAGAGGTCATCCTTACTGGTGCAGTTCTTGGACTGTCTTTCCCTGCTCTTTTCCACAAGCTCTAGTCTGTTGTGCTCGCAGGACTTTGCTGAAACCCCAGCTCTGAGATTGTACTATGGCTTCCCTGCAAGGGCCACCTTAACAACTCCCTGTGTACCCCTGCTCACAGCTGAGACTGCCTCAGCACCCAGCACCACCAACCTTTCCGGTGTCTCTCCTGATGCAGCATCATATGCTACCTGATCCTTGCAAAAAAAGAACACCTTTCTCAGCAGGTGTCCTGAGCCCCCCAGGAAGTGTTTGCTGTTCTCTGTTTGCAGATCTCTTCTCATTTATCAGGCCAGCCTGGTCACTCATCACCTCCTGATGTTAATGCTGGAAGATAGGGCCACTGAGTGCAAGAGTGGCAAAGTTGTCATGCTGCAGCTGGGCAAAAGTGGAGCCTCACTCAGTAAATATTGACATGTCTGCAAGCAAACAGAAGGCAGCTTTCAGCAAGCAGCTCTCTGGCTCCCTGAGCTGATGCTGGACCAGAGACGGTTGGTGCTTTGTGATTAGGACCTGCTGTTTACAGAAGGCAGGATGCAGGAATGGATCTCCAGCAGCTGTGATGACAGTAGCAAATTGACGGGCTCACAGGAGCCACCAGCTGCGTGCCCACTGCCCACCTGCGATACAACAAGTGGCTGCAACCACTTCAGCCTCTGCAAAAGCAAGCTGTCTTTTCCATCCCCCCATTGAAAATAGACAGCACGAAACAGAGTTTTGTTCCAAGTCTTTAGTTCCCCTGATTTCTGGTCCTAAAATATTGCCCTTAATATTTAGGTGGTTATTGCTCATCCTGTAAGTTGCCAGATTTAGGCAAATCACAGGTGCAAGCAAGTATAAACACAGAAATAATCTAATTGGGTCCTTCTCATGGGTCCATGGAATTAAGTAGCCAGTCACTGGCAGTGTCAGGTCTTACAGAAATGCAAAAGTTTAATTCTCATACCTTACAAAAACTACAACTTAAATTATCTCCTAAACTGGTTGTTTTATGTCCCCTTTCAGGCTACTGAAATAACCACATTCCCTGCACAAGAAGAGATGGGATTGCAAGCAAAGGGGTCATGGTGGATTGGGTTCACCCCCCGGCCCACCCTCACTATGGCTTTGGGCAAGTTATTTGATCTCTTAAGGCTCTAGTTCCCATCCATGAAAAGGAGACGATAATCCTTTCTCTCTCCAGGTCTTTTTTTCACCTACTTAGACCGAAAGCCCTTTGCTTTTTTCTCTGCTTCTGTGTTTTCTGTTTGTTCGTATTCCTAGAACAATTAGATTCTGATCCACAGCAGTTCCTTGGTACTGCAGTAAACACACCTAATTATCTGTTCTCTTTTAGAGCCTGTGGGCACCATCAACCGCCAATAAATAAAAGGATGACTCAGATCTTTAACTAACACTGTATGGACCTTAGATAGAGAACTAAGGAGTGGGACAGTAAGTTCAGAAGTAGATCCCAGGAATCATCATGCGTTCAGTCCCTTTCACCTCCTTTTCTGAACATCCTAGTTCTTTCTCTGCATTTGTTTCCCAGTCTCTGGTTTGTTTTTACTACCTGTCTCTCACTTGCAGAGAATAGACAACGGTTAGTCCCCAGTTTCTTTCCCCTGAATTAAATAAACACTCCCAAGTAATGTGCATGCTTTGGAGAGGGCAGATCCCTGCCACATATCCTTTCTCTTCTTCCTTGCTGTGTCTTGCCACCTTTCATTTCTAAATCAGACTGACAGTTTCTTAGAGCAGAGTCTTTTCCTGTGTCAGGGAGCGCAGTGTGCCCATAGCACCGCAGTACACTTGACAGGCTGTTGGCGTAGACTGTACCAGGAAGAGTTACTTATTTATTAATTTCCTAGAGTAAATCACTCACTGAAAGTTTTCTGTCACACAGCTGAACCAAGTGTTGGGTGATGACAAGTACCAAAACTGTGGAAGAGGAAGGTGGAAACTGCAGCCTAGGGACAGTGGAGGAGAGCCCAAGGATTTGGTCGGTGCAAGACCAAAGGTCTCACCTCTACAACAGCTACAACCCAATCACTGGGCAAGACTGAAAGGGACTAAAGTGCTGCTTCGACAGCACTGGTCTTCCGATCCAAAACTTCAGCTTTTACAAAGCAACTGTTTGATAGTAAACCTTTCAGCTGTTCCTCTTCTTCAGCCATTCCTGCTCTGTGAGGCCTATACGAAGCCCTTTAAGGAAACCCACAGCTCCAGGCTCTGGTCAGTCCTTTTGCCAAGATCACTGCCAATCATGTCAAAGCCCGTGCCAAAACTGCTGCGTACTTTCAGCACTGGCAAGTCTACCATTACAACCAATTGCAGGGAATGAACCTAACAAGGCACACTGCTGGAGATTCAGAGAAGGGACAGAGACAGAGAAAGAAGAGGGAAACACAACACAAAAAGAAAGCGAACAGAGCAGACACAAAATGGACATAAGGGTAAATTAGAATGGCAAATTGGTGATACTTTTTGTTAAATAATCATTGAATGATGGTTTGCACAATTACAGCCAGCAGCAACATTAACAGCAGGCACTGATATTTCACTGTGCTGGGAAGATGCATTCCTTTTCCAGAAGTCACCCATTCCAACCACTGCAACAGTACCAGTGTATTGCTGTGAGTATGTATTATGATGAAAAGTATGCCAGGCAAGCTTTTCCTGCAAACTGCTTCCACTGTAAGAACATACAGGTAGAGAAACTACACTGTATGTCACCTACTCATGGAAGACAGAACAAAGAATCCTGTTGTTTGATGATTTGTCTCCCCACTCAACACTGGGAAAAGTAGGTCTGGACTGTGCCTCTGCCTTCTGTGCCTAGAAGAGGATTAGCAGTAAATAATTTATTTGGAGGCTTTTTCTGGCATGGACAGATGTGCATAGACACAGAAAGGAAACATTGCTTGTTGAAAGGTCAGCATATATTGGTTATGAGCAAGGGAATGTTCTCACAGGAAACACTGAAGGCTGTGCAGAAGTAAACATACCTCCAGTATGGAGTGGCGTGGTGATCCAGCTGAGTCCCTCTCCAGGGGTGAGCTTCCCAAGGATGATGTGCAAGGCCCGTGGGATATTTACACAGCCTGTTCTCCAAAGAACAGCTGCCACTCAGCACAGTTTATCTGCTTTTCCTGATTATTCAATCTATGTTTTCTTTGCTCCTCCTGGCTGCCTTTTCCTCCAGTTCCTGGAACTGCAAGGAGCGGAGGCCTCTATAGCACCTGCGTGCATCAGGCACAGCAGCTGCTGCATCCCTTGATGCCAAATGCAGCCTATCCACCACAGACATGTCCACAGCACTGGGCAATAGGCTCATTTCCAGATCCTTCCCATGTGGGTTTGTTTCTAGGCTCAGAAACTTCATATTTCCCTGGAGAATGAAAACGCTGCTCTTAGCCTCTGGCACCTCTGCATGTGTGTTTCTTCTGATCAGGAGGGCTCCCAAAGAGACCAATCTTCTTGTTGCTACCAAAGTTAGGAGAGGAGAGACAGTTCTAGCTTGTGATAAGCCTGGCTGAGCCCCGCTAGAGGCACAGGGAATATAATGAGTGAGGATCTTGCTGGGTCCCAGCATTTGGGTCCTGTAAAGGCTCTGAACTCCAACAGCCCTTCAATAGAAACAGCATTTGAAGCAAATACAGTTCTGGTGCTCCTACAGAGGGTCAAAGCCTCTCTTTATTTCGGCTGGCAAAGGCTTGCATGTCTGTATGTGCTAGATCTCCCTGCAGGGACACAAAAGTCTATGCTCAAGTACTTGTTGCGGTTTCAATTTTGGGCTGGAGGAGCTCTGATTTTCACAGGATTTCCAAACACACAAAAATTAAGCAGGCCAGGCTGAATGGCTGGCATCTCTTCAATATACTTAGCCAGAATTTTTCTTACTTCTTGCAACAGCAAGGTTCAGAGGGATGCATTCTTCTTTGTGGAACAAAGAGGGCACTGTCTACCAAGCTTTTGCTGTACAAAATCTGTTCAGTGAAATATTTGCTGCTTGCCTGTTTCCTACTTTCACAGGCCTGCTGTCTCCACTGACTTCACTAGACCCATTATTTTTTGGCCCAACTGCTGTAACAATAAAAAAAAAAATCAACATGAGTTGCACATAGAACACAATTCACATTTGTTTCTGGAACGCAGTACCTATGAGAGAGGTAGATTTCTTCATTCACCCCAAGTCTTTTCTAGAGTCAAAGCCCTGCAAAGAAAAAAATCTTTATAAAATACGATTGAAAAAAAAGAAGTACTTACTAACTGCACAAACAAAAGCTTCCCTTGCTACCTTCAGATTCTATTAACATTAAATCTCTCCATTTAAAACTAGTGGATGAGAAGAGACATGATAATGTCATAATAACAAGATAATGTTCATAAGTTCTTCATAGCACTCAAGGAGGTGCTGTTTAAACCAAACAAAAAAGAGATTTCTTGCATGCTGCCTCCTCCCAAACCATTTCTTACAGGGTAGGAACAAGTGCCATGATGTTGTTACTCCTGAGGGAGCAGTGGGCCTGCTCTGGTGGATACGAAGTCTATGAATGTTTACGAAGTAGGATTTCTACAGCATACAAGGGAGCTAGTCATCAGCCAAGGTTACTTCTGGCTTAAGCAATCAGATCAATGGACTTCAGCATTTTTATATAATTGTAATCAGAAGTCCTCTGGGAGTTTGAACCATGCTGTTGTGCTCTCCCAGCAAGTCATTTGTGAGGCATCTCTCCCCTTAGGAGTCCACATTAGTTTGCAATGTGGAGCAGCTGTGAAAGTTCTTTGGGAGAGAGATAATCCCAATGACCAGAGCCCAGGTCACACTCTGATCATCTCCCATGTAGCCACCTCACAACCACTTCAACCATCTCACTAAGTTCATATTGTAGGCTTATAATTTTGTTTCTCCATGCAAAACACCAGGCACTGTACTTCAACTTACCATAACTGTTTTAGTGCCACTGCTGCTACTGCTGTTCCATTGGTTCCTAATTTACACTCTACAGATGAGAACCTGATCCAGCAAAATCAATTAAATCTTTGCCACTGACTTCTGCCAGACCCAGGTGTCAACTAGTAGCCTCTGGCTGTCACTAAACCTGTATTTTAACCCAGATGCAATTTCTGATTTTTTTCCACAGCACAGTTCTTCCAACCACTCAGCAGTACACACATCTGACAGCCTGAGTTTTTATTTCTGCTTACATGAAGTGGGTAGTGACTTGAAGTAGGCTGCATCTTTCACCTACCCTCAGCCAAGTTCATACAGCTGTGGCTCATCATTTCAAAGACAAATCATCCTAAGCTGCCAAGATGTGATTCTGTGTTAACAGGGGCAAAAAGAAAGCTGTGGTCAAATATAAAGGAAACATTAAGTGTTTTTGTATTTTGAAACTAATTAAGCATTTACACATACGGACCCACTAAAGTCCTAGAACCAGACATCCAGATCAGTCAGCACTGACCTGAACATCACTCTCCCAAAACAATTACTCTCTAACTCATCCTTGCTGGTAGTGGTAGCTGTAAAACAAACAGAGCTTGAAGTTGCCTCGTGGTGGTTCTCTGGGAAAGGAAATTTGGTTCAAAAGCAAGTCCAAGTCTGCATGTCTCAAGGTGCTCAGAAGTTGGCAACAGCCCATCCCACTGTGATTCTACTATGCCAGGTTGAGCTTTGTTATTAGTCCGAGGTGAACTCTAAGAGGCACTATAGCTGTCTAAACCAGGAGTTCCTCACAGCACCCATTTCCCTGCCCTCAATCCCAGTTTTCTTTCCAATGGAAACCAGGAAGCATGTGAGGGAGAAGAGGGAAGAGAGGGCAGACAGGTGCACACCCAGCCTGCATCCTGGCAAGCAAGCAGGATGTGACTGCAGTGCACACCTGGGCCTTCAAGCTGGAAAACTCACATTTCAGATGTATCTCTATATCTCAAAAGCTGTTGTGAATGTGAGATTGCCCTGTGGCTGGCTATAAAGCCCAAACAACTGACTATGTGAAATCCATCTCATTTTCCATTGGCATAGTGCTGTGCTGCTGCACTGACAAACTCACAGCGGGGGCTTGGGCGTGTGGCTTCTCTTATTGTCATTGAGGAAACCTGCCTGGCTCAGATCTGCAATGACCTTCAGACCTTGCTGGAAAAGGACAAGGTCACTGTGCTGTGGGAAATTCTGAGATAGAGGCTGGTAGAAGCAAAGGCAAATACAAAAGTTACTGCAGGAAAACAGACTAGCAGTCATTATTATCATTATGTGACACTACTTGTATTCCTATACAGACTAAAGACTCGTGAGACTAGGGGGAGGATTAACTCTGTTAGGTGCTGCATAAACCTAGAGTGATCCTTCACCTGTGCAGTTTACAGGTATAAGCTGGGCTCATGCAATGGAAAATCTCTAACGTTACAGCATCTACTTGTTCACTTTTTTTGCTATAAATTCCTTCACTTATTTAAAGATCAACAAACTGGAAAAGAGTTTAAACCAAGAAAGGCTGGAGTCTGCAAGGAACTCTGTGGCTCAAGCCTACGTTATGGTCTTATAGAGTTAATCAGGTTTGGGGAGTGATGCAGATAATGATAAACAAATCGAGGCAAGAAGAAGAGAGGCAGGAAAGAAGTTTCAAAGGATTATGACTATGGATCAGGTTATTAAGAAGAGTCTTCATACATGCCTGTGAAACCACAGACTGCATTCTCCCTTTAGATCACATAAGAGTCTCTAAGCAGACAAGAAGGAAAAATTTCTCCTACCGGAGCTCTGTCAATGAAGAAATGTCAACAAATGTTCAGTTGATTGAAACGATTTACCAATACAGGATAAAATTCACTTTACAGGGTGGTCTAGTACTTCTTTCAGTGACAATCCTCTCAGTTACAAATGATTACTTAAGATTTCAATAGTTACGCTGGAGGCAGGAAACCTTTTAATATTTCAATTTTTTCCATATATAATTCTCTTCTGAGTGGACAGTGTGTGTTCAAGATTTTACCAAATGAATAAGGACAAACCCTGCTCTTTGAAAATTTGACATCAATCAGAAGGATCTGCCCTACTATAGACTTACTCTTGTTGTTAAATCAAAGTTAATGAGAGTACACTTTGGCCTCAAATTCCAGCGCAGGGGCAGGAATACAATACAAGAAAGGGTTACTTTCTAACTGCTTGTAAGATTTAAGGCAGATAAATAAATAATAATAATAAGTCTTTGATTCTGAAAGGAGATATTCAGACTACCAAAAGCACCATCCAAGTCATTAAAGGATTCCCAGGTGCCAGTATTTGGAAAGGGTATTAGCTATGCAAACAGTTTAGGCAGAGGTCTCTGCTGTTCTCTCTCCTGGGTCATCTCAGATTTCCTCAATCTCTACCCAGAACTGAGCACAGGCGGGAAAGAAAAGGTGGAAATTTCAGAGGAGTAACATTTTCTCCAGAACTAGAAAGAACATATATTTAAGTCCTGCAATAAAAATGAGAAAAACTCTCTTTTGTTAATGTGACAGCAAGGCTGGCTGGGCAAGGGCCATATGCTGCATGGGGAGGGACAGACTCTGCAGCAGATGCTGTGCAGGGAGTCCTCTTTCCCTCCCCTTTTGAGATATAGTTTACTTGGCTCCACTTTATTAGTGGGAGAAGAAACCACACAAAAGTGTCAGCAGGACACAGCTGGGTTGTTCAAACAAAGTAATTCAGCAGCAGGTGGGAAGTGCGAATTCCACACAAAGACAAAAGCATGCTGAGGGGATGGCTGGGCTCTGCTGACAAGAGTCACTGCCCCAGAGACATGGATGAAAACATCTCTCCAGGTGTTTGATGCTTGGAGGGCACAGACAGTCATCTGAAGCCACCCGTCCATCCCACCTGAGTCAGTCTGTCATTCCTGCACATTTTTGAAGGTTAATAATTCTAATAGTTCTGCCTAAGACTAAGCAGAAATTTCAGATGGGAAGTGTTACTGAGAAGAAATAAAAGGTGTTGGAAATAACAATCATCATAGAAAGTGACAGAGGGAAAGGCCAGTGGTCTCTGACTGCCTGGGAAAAAGAGAGACGCAGATGTTTCCAATGGGAATAAGTTTTGCCTAGATAAAAGCAAAGCTTACTAGAAGAAAGATGTTTTCAGAAAACATTGCTTTTAATCAATGCGATCTGCCTTGTCAATTGTTCTGATCCCAGAGCTCCCCTGGATATACTTCCTCACTTCTGCTCTGGACTCTCAGGCAATGGGCCAGAAACGCTCATGCCATTGTCAGGTTGCCAGATGCTTTCCCTTGTCTTTGTTGCCTCGTGCTTAAACAGTTTAGAAAGGTTCTGCCTGGAGCCACCTGCAAGCTGCAGACTTGTTGAGCTTTCTTCCAAGCACAAGCTGATTAAAACTTGCTGCACCAAGTCTGTGCTTACTGATGGCTACTGATTCTTTCCTTTCTAGTCTTGGTCACGCATGGCTCTGAAAAGCCTAAACCAATCAGGTCCCTGCCACTCACTATAAAACATACACTTCCACCATTTTGCTGTAGCAACTGCAGGTTGTAGAGACAGGAAGAGTGTCAGTCCTAAAACTGGAACTTGTAAAGACAGGGATCATCATCATCAAGCTGCTTCCAGTGAATCACCAAAACAATCTGGCAGTCTTTCATGCAGTGCCTATACTTGCTTAGGTTGTCTAAACCCCCCTGTATTAGTTATTTATGAATATATTAACTCATCATACCAAGACATTAGGATGATGGGCAGCCTGAAACGTGGATAGTACCAATGGATTAAATCCTTCTGAATCATAGCCACAGTGAGAACTCCATTTACTTAGCAGTTTCTCACTATGCTGTTTTGTCTTCTCCAGAGTTCTTCAACAGCACCCTCCTACTCAGACTGTTGGCAGTTTGACTGGCGGGTGCAAGGTCAGAGGGCTGCATCTCACCCCTCTGGGTACCTGAATAGCATAAAGAAAGACTTGTGTGTTCAGTTGCCAGCTGGAAGCATCATGCCTACTCATGTGATGCCCAGGCAAGATGATATAATCAGCACATTTGTACTTCTTACCCCAGTAAACTCTTTACCTGTCTCCTGTGCCAAGAGCAGTCAGGAAAATAGATGCTATTAGGGGAGTGATGAAAAGCATGAAATGAACCTTAAGGACATAGAAAACTTCTTGTCACAAAACCAACAAAGCTCTTTGGCTCTTGTGCCCATCTTTTCCTGAGTAGGGCATGATAACTACTTTTTTTGGGCATATTGCCTGTGCAGGATTATGCCAAAGAGAATCTCCAGGGAAGGTTTATTACAGTCATCCTGAAGATTTCATCTTTATCTCAGTGCAACTGTCCCATCCTGACCCATTAGCCTGATTTCTTGCTGACTTTTCATTGAGAATGCTACTGCAGGAATTGCAGATGTGGAGAAACTCAGCCTGTGGCATCCATTGCAACTTCACCCCTTCCTCTCAGAGCCTCCCAAAGACTGTGCACAGCTAGCTAACAGAGAAAACTGCATTGGTGCCAGACAAGCCAAAAGACCCACATCCTTTTTCTCTGAACAGTTTGAAGTCAAAGTATTCCTGGAGTTTTGCCATATTTAGTACAATCTCCAAAACAGCAGCAAGCGCCTGTATTATACCAGACACGGATGTCCCCAGTCCCTTCTGTTGCTGTTAAACAGAACTGTGGCTTCAGTTCTTTACTTTATCCTCAGCATAGCTCAAGGTTTCACTTTACAGTTCAACTTGTTCAACTGTTTGTCATCCACAATCTCCTCCCTTTCAGTCAAGCAGCCACCTATCACGGCTCCTTTATTGAAAAAAAAAAAATTCTGTATTTCCCTTTCTGGTTTACTATTTTTGACTACACTGTTTGCCTTATACAATAATGACTTACATGCAAGAAAACAATCCAAAGGCATAATGTTTCTGAAGCAAGAGGCAGTCTAAACTTCTGAGATAACTGGGAGGAATATCAGACTTTATAGTCAACACACCTGGGAGGAATAACTTTATATTCAACACACCTGGGTGGAATAACCTCTATCTATTTCTTGCTACATCAGAACCAACTGCAGATTCTCCCCACCACGTGTAGAAGTGACCTCGATGATCGATAGCAGTATTAGCAGAATAGATGTGCCCGACAGTCCAATAGTTGTCCTGCAAGAGTATTTTAGGGGTAGCCTTCTTTATCTGTACCAGTATAGAAGTGGTAATATGGCTTAATAACTATTTTTCTTTGTCTTGAGGTGATGTGTACTATAGAACATGAAAGAAGATGAGCTCAGTTCCTATTACATCACTAAAAGTATTTTCAAATTTTTTATAAGGTTGTGTAAGCGTAAGGGAGCCACTATGCACTCAGCAGTTTTTACTTACAAGTATTTCAAAATGTTTAACTCTGATGCTGCAAATAGTTCTCTGAGCTACTTGCCCAAGACAAGTGGAAGGGAACCGGAGTTTGATTTCTCACCCAAAAGGATACCAGCTCTTACAGGGTGAAGCTGGGAGGAGCTGAGGCTGTTTACCACACAGGTATGTGCATATTCTGGGCAAATGCAGGAGAGCTCAGTGCTCCAACAGGAGCTGCTAGAGGATGGCATCCTCCATCCTTGAAGGGTGTCTTGGAGAAAAGTCACCTATCCAGTGGCCAGCTGAATGATGCCTGGTGCCTTTCTTTTTTCCTCCTGGCTGCCCAACTGCAGAGCAGCTCCTTGTTTGAGATTGGGATGGCAATGGATGGGAGAAACTGCTTTTTAACTGTTTAATAACAGTGATGGTAACCTTTGACCTCCCTGAATAGCAGCGCTTTCGACCTTTCATTTGTTAAATAATACAACCACTAACTTCCCGATCCTTATCAGCGTTTAGTAATTGGGGTCAAGACAAAGAAAGGCAGAGTACGGTTACCTACCAGACTTTACTGACCTAGGAAGAATTTCCTTAAGCTGTAGATTTCCTTTTTGATAATCTTCAGTTAGGACAGCAAAGACTGGAGACTGGGTGGCTTAGGAGATGCATAACAGGCTAAAGAGCCTCTCAGCTGTTAGCATCTGGTTCAAATCCAGCTGTGGTTGACAGTGGCAGAAATCCATTACGGTCAGCTTGCCTCTCTGACTCGTATGAAATGAGTTTGGCTTGCAGTTCTACTGTTTATTGGCTGGATAAGAGCTGTAACATAAAATATTAACCCACAGTTCCAGAGGCATTGGTGATTAAATAGGTTTACAAAGCCTGAAAATTCCTATTTCCGTAGAGAAAATCAGACTATGGCACAGTGGTAGGTGACAGTATGGACAAAAAGTTTGTGGTCGCTTTTGTGTGTTCTGCCTGATTCATGTCAAAGAGAGGTGGTTAACCTTCAGGAATCCGAATCACTTTTTGTGTGGCGTAAGTAAAACTAATGGGTCAGATTGTGTGCCATGCAGCTCATTAAACATCTCACTTGACAGGCAAGCAGGTGATGGCTGTTACAGGCAGTGGTCTCAGGATCAGTGTTTTCCTTAGAAGTGAACAGGAAATAGATGAAAAAGAAATCCAAGAATTTATGATGTGGCAATGGATTTAAATGGAAGTGCATACACATATATTTATTTATATAATGCACACATATAAAAGCTTAAACTTCCTGAAGACGTCAAACAGAAATTCTATTTGTCCAAGCAGCTGCACAATCTCATTACTTACTTATTGCATTTTGTGTGAAGCCAGACTGCAGGATTTTTAGGGCAGTAGCTGATTTGTGGATGTCTGTTTGTACGTAATTCAGCAAAATGAGCCCCCCAAAAGTGATGCAAATACTGCCATTTGTAGATAAGCCATGTATTTATAGATATACATGAGCTACATATGATCAGCTAAAAAGACACTGTAACTAGCGAGATTTAGAAGGTTGATTTGGGTTTTTTGCTGCTGTTCTTGTAAGAAATGAGGAAAATAGAGCCATTTGTGATATCCCAGTGAAGGTGCAACACAATTCTGCATCCTGCTGCTTTTATTTACAGCATTCTTTATTTTTACCTTTTTACATTTGGATTCTAGTACTTAAATGAGGCCTCCAGAACTTAAAGGGAGCCTACAAGAAGGCTGGGGGGGGGGAGTGTCTTTATCCAGTAAGATAAGATACTGATAAGATGTAGGGTAATGGTTTTAAGCTGAAAGAGGGGAGATTTAGATTAGATATTAGGAATAAATTTTTTACTGTAAGTGTGGTGAGGCACTGGCACAGGTTGCTTAGAGAAGTCACGGATGCCCCATCCCTGGAGGTGTTCAAGGCCAGGTTGGATGAGGCTTTGAGCAACCTGATCCAGTGGGAAGTGTCGTTGGAACTGGATGATCTTCAAGGTTCCTTCCAACCAAAAACATTCTGTGATTCAGGCCTCTGGAAATTGAGGAACACCTGTGCAGGCCAGCTGTCCCTCGCCATGTTCATAATGGGCTGCTGTGTGTCAGTGTCTGGGGGCAGTGTTACACAGCATGGGCACAGTGAGATCCTGCAGCTGCCTGCAGGCTCTCCAGTGCTCTGCTTTCTCCATCATTGCTCCAGAGGAGGCTTGTGGCTGCCCCACAGCCTCCTTGTTGTGACTGCTCTGCCTTCGGAGCCCCGAAGAGGGAAGGCCCGGGCTAAGGCAGTCATGAAGCCGCACAAAAGCTGCTGTTGCCCTAGGTCTGCTGAGGTGCTGAGCTACTGGGGCTGCCCTGGGCAGGAGGCACTGACTGCGCAGTGGGGATGGCAGCGGTGGTGAGTGGCCACCATTCATAGAATCATAGAATTGCTTGGTTGGAAAAGACCCTTGAGATCGAGTCCAACCATACCTGTCCTCTGCTAAACCATATCCCTGAGCACCTCATTCACCCATCTTTTAAACACCTCCAGGGATGGGGACGCAATCACCTCCCTGGGCAGCTGTTCCAGTGCCTGACAACCCTTCAAGTAAATAAATTGCTCCTGATGTCTAATCTGAATCTCCCCTGGTGCAACTTGAGGCCATTTCCTCTCATCCTATCCCGTCACTTGGGAGAAAAGACCAACGCTCACCTCGCTACAACCTCCTTTCAGGCAGTTGTAGAGAGTCAGAATCATAGAATGGTCTGTGTTGGAAGGACCTTAAAGATCATCCAGTTCCAACTCCCTGCCATGGGCAGGGACACCTCCCACCAGACCAGGCTGCTCAAGGCCCCATCCAACCTGCGCTTGAACACTTCCAGGGAGGGGACATCCACAGCTTCCCTGGGCAACGTGTGCCAGTGCCTTATCACCCTAAGCCTGAAGAATTGCTTCCTAATGTCTTATCTAAATCTTCCCCCTTCCAATTTAAAGCCATTCCCCCTCCTATCACTCCTTGCCCTTGTAAAAAGTCCCTCCCCAGCTTTCCTGTAGCCTCTTCAGGTACTGGAAGGCCACTATGAGGTTCCCCCGAGTCTCCTTTTCTCCAGGTGACAAGGTCTACCCTCAGCCTCCTTTTCTCCAAGCTAAACAACCCCCGCACATCTGCCTCGCTGCCATGGCGCTGACTTTGATTGACGTTTGGGGCCGCTCCCCCGGCGGAAGTGCCGTTGCCCCAACGCGGAAGCGACGGTTGCCAGGCAACCGGGACGCGAGGCCAGCATGGAGGCGGCGTCGCTGCCCGCCGCGCTGGAGCTGGTGGCGGGTGGCGGCGGCACGGGGCTGAGCCCGGAGAAGCGGGCGGTGCTGGGCGCCTCGCTGCAGCTCCTGCAGCGCGACTACCGCTTCCAGCGGGTCTGGTTCTGGGGCTGCGTGCGGGGCGTGCGCGGCGCCTACTACATCGCCGAGGGGCTGGGACCCGACCGCGCCGCGCCCCGCAGCCGCCTCTACAGGTGCGGTCCCGGACCGGACCTGTCGCCCTCTGCTTCCTGGGGACGTGGGGATACACGGCCTCGGGACCCGGTTTGGGGGTCGAGGAGGTTCTCCCCCTCTGCTCCGATGTCATGAAACCACACCTGGAGTGTTGGGTTCAGTTCTGGAATCCCCAGGATAAGAAGGATATGGAACTGTTGAAATGGGTCCAGAGTAGGCTAAGAAGATGCTCAGAGGGCTGGAGCCCCTTTGCTGAGTGAGTTAGGCTTGTTCAGCCTGGAGAAGAGAAGGCTCCGGGGAGACCTTATAGTGGCCTTCCAGTACCTGAAGGGGCTACAGGAAAGCTGGGAAGGTAGTGATGGGATGAGGGGGAATGGCTTTAAATTGGAAGGGGGAAGATTTAGATTAGACATTAGGAAGCAATTCTTCAGGCTTAGGGTGCTGAGGCACTGGCACACGTTGCCCAGGGAAGCTGTGGATGCCCCCTCCCTGGAAGTGTTCAAGGGCAGGTTGGATGGGGCCTTGAGCAGTCTGGTCTGATGTGAGGTGTCCCTGCCCATGGCAGGGAGTTGGAACTGGATGGGCTTTAAGGTCCCTTCCAACACAGACCATTCTACAAAGGGACAGCGCTGTGTGTCTACATATGTGTGTCTACATGTGTGCTTGTGTGTGTGCATTTGTTTGTGTTCATGCCCAGCTCTCCTCGAGGGAGCCTCGCTGTGCCCTGAGGGGCCTGGTAAGGCTTACATCAAGCCCTGTTCTTCAAAGGGCTCCGTCCCTTGTTGTATTTGTCGCTGGCAGCTTAAATTGCGTGGAATGGAGCCTCCTGCCACCAGCGACTGAGGAGGTGCTTGCTCTGGCTGGACAGCTGAAGGGACTCTTCCAGGGGGATCCTTCTTTTGAGTACGACTACGCTGAGATAAACTCAGAAGATGCTGAAAGATGGTTCAAAGATGGTAAGGAGGTAAATGCAAAAAAACCCAATTTCAACTCCCTTTGCCACAATTGTAGCTCTCACGCTGGGCAGGTGGTGGCTCATACTACTTGTTTGTATTGAGCAGCCTGGGCCTGTGCTCAGATAGAACATCTATCATTTCCTCTTTGGTGTCATCGTATGGCTGCACCTTCTTAATGGAACTCTTACTTCAGTTACTCCTGCAGTTAGACCTGGCTCAGAAATGTTATACCTCCTGTATGTTTTAT
Organism: Dromococcyx pavoninus; assembly: GCA_033558185.1. Classification (NCBI taxonomy): domain Eukaryota; kingdom Metazoa; phylum Chordata; class Aves; order Cuculiformes; family Neomorphidae; genus Dromococcyx; species Dromococcyx pavoninus. The sequence continues at coordinate 214,316 of JAUMJL010000453.1, forward strand.
TATGCACAATTGTGCAGATCCTTACTGCAGTTTCTGAAGCTTCAATAGGAACTTCAGGCACCATTCTTTATAAAGCAATAGAGAAGTCATGAGTATCTTAATTGAGAGGGAGGAAGGGTTGGAGGAAGGGTTGGATGAAGGGAGGGATAGTTAGCTCTCTGGTGAGTCTGGACAGTCTGCTCCTAGGCACATTTTCTGTCATATCTTTTGAGAAGAAAGTCTGATTTGTGGTCCTCCTCTTAGTGCTGTTGGGCTCTGAGCTGATGAGTCCATTGTGGTTTCTACTGTCACTGTCAGTTTATCTTCAGAAAGGACAACAAGGAAAGTCCTGCTTTTAAAATTTGCCTGTTTTTCTTTAAAGCCTGTCATCAAGGAGGAGACCCGCCTCATAGCTACAATAGAACAGATAGACAGAGCAGTTGGTATTGTTCCCCGGGGGGCATTTGTGAAGACTCCCCTTGGGTCAGTACAAGAAAACAGAAGCTTTGAAGGTAAATTCTCATTTTTTTTATCAATCAGGATCAACTGTACTTTGATCATAAAGGCTGTAGATTAAGATGATTTTCTATAGTTGTTTTTTTGATGTCAAGTTTATTTCCCTTCGGTAAGATGAACGGAGAGGAGAGAATCCAATGCCACTAATGTTCAGGTTCATGATTCTACTCTGAAAAGTGGGAGGAGGGTCAGTAATGGCTCTGAGTCATCAAACATGTGGTTTAATTTGTCTGTGGATAGTTTATGTCAGTGTTTAGCAATCAAAGCTGCAGGAAATCCTTCATCTAGATATAGGATGCCCAAATGGGCAGAGATTTGGTCTCAACTTAGAGCCCATTGCTTGTCTGGGACTGCACAGTGAGCATGGTCTGCAGTGCATGACATCAGGGAGTGCTGCCACCCATTTGCAGCAAGACTTTGGTCTTCTGTGGCATCCACTGGAGAAAAATTGTGATTCTGTCCTATGCTATGAGCATTAAAGAAACAATGTGATATTCAGTGGTATAAGAATGGTATTAGAATGTTAGCCAAGCTCACTGTATTAATGGTCACCGATGGCTGTTTGCAGGTCTTACTTTGACGGAGGCAAAAAAATTAAGTTCCTATTTCCACTTTACTGAGCCTGTTAACCTGAAGAATAAAACCCTGTTGGAAAAGGCTGACCTGAACCCATCCACCGACTTTCTAGACTCTCTGGAGCATGATATCCCACAAGGTAAAGGTAGCAGAATCAACAGGTGCAATGAAAGGGAAGGCAGTTCGTGTAACCTGGGAAACAAGGTGTGGGTTACTGTGGAGGTGGTATGACTGGGAAAAGTTTCTACAAATCTATAATGGAACTTTATCCTTTACTAAATATTGTATTTAATTCCCTTTTTAAGCAATTCTGTATGCTTATAATGTTAAGACGGGAGAGTACCAGGGCTGTCACAACCTCTCAAGTCTGACCACACCAGCAGTTACTCTCTTTGCCGAAGTGTAATATTCCCTCCTAACTTCTGTAAAGCCTGTGACAGCTGGTATCCCTATGGGGGAGATAACTCCACCAGTGATAGAATTTATGTGATTTGAAGTATTTCACACCTCTCATCCCACCCAGCATTGCTGCTCTTTATCTAAATAGGCTCTCATTAACACTAAGCTGATAGCTCTGAGAGGCTGAATTCAAAGGTTCCTTTGATAAACTGTTAGAAATGCTGCAGTGTGGAATAATCTGTACTCTAGTGGGATTACGCACTGTGGAAGGAGAAAGGAAGACCCGTGTACTGGAATGTATCTTCAATTCACATCTCTACTGTTGTCCTGGATGGCTGTTAAATATATTTAAAGCCTATTCCACGGACATATCCAAGATATTTTTCTATAGATATGGGAATGACTTGTTGTTTGGTTTTAACTGCTTTTTGCTGATTTGCTGCATTTTTTGGATTGGGCCAAGTGTTTTCACATCCTGCTGTCTAGAAAGATTCCTGGGACAGAATCAGAACCCGAGTTTGCTATTTTATTCCTATCCTGGAGTAGCAGGAGAGGATAGTAGGCAAGCTGTGCCAAATGGAGTTGGCTGGAAGGACAGTGAGTTGCCAGTGCTGTAAATAGCTTTTCAGACTTTGTCTCATTCATATATCTATTTGTATATATCTTTTTATACATAGATATACCAACCAATCTTTCCTTTGGCAAAAAATAACTGAGAATGAATCTAGTGAGCTCCTGCCTGAATTCCGAACATTTTTGATTGTTCAGACCATGAACAATACTAAAATTGGAACCATTGTTCCTTGCTGTGTGGAACCAGTGTGTCCTTGCTGCAGTCATTCTCCAGAGTTGTGGTCTGGAGAGACTGCACATTTTTGTGTACACTGGCCCCTTTTGACTCAAAATGGAGTACTGCAAGATGGACTAGGTCCTAGTTAGCTTAGAAGGAAATTTTAGCTGTTGTTTTCGTACAGTAGTTAAGGTGTGGCTACTGTTTGTAGCCCCCCCTTGGCAGGGAGACTTCTTAATTTTGTGAGACCAGAAGTCACAGAGGCTTCAACTGTAGTTGAAGGTGAATCTGCAGTGTTCCTCTGTTTTTCAAAGCAGGCTCCAAAGGCTAAGAATGAAGGCTAATTTGCATCACAGAGCTGGTTTTAGCCACCTTCAGCTGTGATGGAGAACAGCACCTTTGAAAGATTCGTATCTAGTTCAAGATACCAGGCAACAGGTCATGCTGTGTGTTAGACACCAAGATGGCAGTTGTGTTGAAGTCTTTAAATCAAATTTGACTTGTAGCTGTATTTTACCTAGTGGCACATAGAAAGTGGGGCTCAGCCGTGCCACCGTCATGTTTGTCTTGCTCTGGCAACCTGAGGTCTGTGTAAGCGTGGACCTTTGCCCCGTTCTTGGGAGGTTGTTACTGTTAGTGCAGAACTCATTCTCCGCAAAAAAAAGTTACCTCTCAAAGACTACCTGAGCTCAAATGCAGCTGAATGCTTCTTAATGGAAGAGGAGAAGATTCATCATGGTGCCTGTGCAGCTCTGGCTGTATTATCCTGCTCTTTTTTGGACTGAATCTGAAGATTGATGGAATGAGCTTGTCAGGTAAAGGAAGTAAGACAGGAACTGGTTACAGGATCAGCAAGGCATATAGCCTCTCTAATTGCACTCTATCACATGCAGTCAGGAGCTCTGATATTAAAGAAAGATCAACCCACCCTCCTTTAACGAGCATTCAGGCTGCCTAAAGTACTGGTTACTTGTGAAAATGTGTGGGGGGGAAAGAACAGAGGGCAGACACAGGATTGCTGCTGATTTTATCAGCATGGCTCTGCCAAAGTCACTCTCTCCTGGTTGCAAGGCACTCAAGCTTTGTTTCTTGGATTACCTTCCTTCAACTCTGCCAGTGCACATTGGTCCTGACCCAGAGCAGACAGTGCTTTTTCTTTTTCCTGACATGTTGTTCATAGCTCTGGCAAATCCTGTCATTTTCACCTGAAGCTTTTCTTGCATTTTCTGGCTAGATCCTCTCTTGAACAGTTATTGTCAGGGTAGAAGGAGGAATTCCCAAATCTATTGCATCTAAAATTGTGATGGAAGCCAGAATTGTCTCTGCCCTCAAAAATACACAAACAGTGGGCAAAGGGTGAGAGACATCTGAGTGATGTTCCCAGCTTACATTGGCTAGAATTCCCTGAGCGTCTTTAAAGACCTAAAGAAGAGGACTGAGAGATTAAGGAATGATTTTAAACCTGTCTAAAAGTAACAACGCTGTTGTTACTTTATTAATTGGAGACTGAGCATTTGTGATGGTTGTCAACTGTCATGAATTGTATGGTGTGTCATAGGAGAGCAGAGGTGTCTTACAGAATGGAAAGCTGGAGGCAGAGGCAAGATTTTATATGACAGCTGAGAGGTGAGAAGAAAGGAAGTTAAAGCTGGGTTTAATATAGGTAACAATGGTAAAAGCAGAGAGTTTGGTGCAAGACTGGAAAACCTGGAGTTCTGTAACAAAACTGTCTGCCTCCCTTATCTTTACCAGTGATATCTGTGGTGATTGTGTGTCCCAGATTTTGTCTCTGCCTGTCAGGTTATTTGTGCACTTTAAGAGTTCAGTTCCTACTTCTCTCCTAATCATACTGTGAGTATGTCTGTTTTCTCTTGATGTTTCAACTCCCAGAAGCGATTGTAGAGAAAAGTGGGACAATGTGAACCTTGTCTTGAAAGCAAATTCAGTCAGTTTATCCCCTTTAAAATCTCCAGCTCTCTGAGCCAAATTCATGAATTTGAGTGGCCTGATTCACGATTTTTGAACATGGAGAGGTAGCGATGCTAATCTGTCACGACAGTATCAGATCATGTAATGCCTCATTCAGATCCAAATGGCCAGCTGGCCAGAATGTTGCATGCTGGGATCTGTAGGTTTTGCTGGCCATATGTCTGCATTAAAGATAAGCTTGTTTGCTCTAATCTAAGCACAATCTGCTCTGCTTTATGCACAGTTAGATGTAGCCTTTCAGCTGCTGGCAGATTGCCAATATGGTCCTTCTTGCTGCATGGCGTTTGGCACCATAGGTGATAGCATGTGCTCATAGATAATGGAATGGCAAAGCAAATAGCAGTAATTCCTAGCATGCCTACAGCATTTTCACTTGATGACCTAATGTTCTGTAGATATGAAATAATGGTCACTTGTCAGACATTGACACGACAGGGAAAGTGAAACGTGCAAGTATTATTTTACTGTGACTGTGGTATTAGATCAGGCTATGCTACCTTTTGCAAGGATAAAGGAAGGGGATGGGAGGAAGCCTAAGGTACTAGTGTAGAATGGAAAGCTTGGGAGCAAGTAAAACTAGGGATTGTAGAATTTGGTTCCTTGGCGCTTTCAAACTACAGTTTAGAAAAGTAATAACTTGACTCTGAAGGTTTGTTACAGATTACTGACTGAGATACGTTGCTTTGATATGGAGATAAGGGACACAAACAGAGCACTGTTAAAAACTGATGTCGGAGGCAAACAAAAATGTAGATAGGAAAAGATAGGAGTGGAAATAGGATTTATATGAGAAGACTTTATTCAAAAGTCATGACTCCCACTCAATAAATAGCTGCTGTTGGATGAAAGCCTTCCACAGTTCACTGGTGGAATAAGAGTCAGAATTAGAATTTTAAAAAGCAGTATAAAAAAGAAATGCAGAAAGTTGGTTGATATAAATTGTCATTTTCTACTCATTATAAATTCCAAAGGAAGCCAGGTTAACTTGGAATAGTCCATAACAACTGTAATGAGGATTTTTTCAAGTATATTGAGAGGAAAAGAAGGCACAGTAGTGGTACTAGAAACTGTCACTAAATGGTGATGGTTTAAAGACCAATAAGAATGTTGAAGGGCTGAAATGCTCATTTTTTTTTCTGATTTGTTTGAAGGAATATGGACTTGCATCAAAAGAAAACAATAAAATACTGTTTCAGATGGCTTTCAGACTGTTTGCTAGGGGAGGGTAGAGTTAGACAATCTTTACTAAATCTCTTTAAAATGGCAGAGTCAGATAAGTTACTCCTGAAATCATTATCTCGGGAAATTTGTGGCATACTTGCGACAGTAACCTTTAATAAATACCAGTATTGCAGAAATATTCTCCTAACCTTATCTTTACTAGTAGTTGTGATCCAGAAATTATTGAATAGGTGTATTTCTGGAAGGGATAAGAAGGGGCTTCAGACGGAACCAGTGCCAGCACTGATATTCTTCTACTTAGTTGTAAATCATCTAGAAGTAAAGGACTGGTGGAGAGAAAAATAATGATGAGGGCAGGATTGCTACAGAGATCTGGTAACATAGCTACTTGCAAAGTCAATACCTGAGATCAAGGACTGGAAGCCAGACTTTGAGAACTGTATTCTAGAAGCTGTAGCTCTGAAAAGAAATCCAGGCACAACCCACTGAACATTAGCTGCCAGTCTGATGCTGAGACTTAAAAGGCTAATATGATCTGTAGATGTATAGACAAGGGTGTAGCAAATAGGAACAGGGAAGTGACTTTATTTTGCATGCACTGTTAGTGGAATCAGAACTGGATTACTACACATTGCAAAACTGGAGTGTTGCAGAAAAGAGCCACAAAATGATTCAAGGGCTGGTAAGAGACATAAACAGTTCAATCTGTTTATCTTGTGGAAAAGAACACGAGAATGACTGTGTTACACTGTGTAAATACTCCATGGAGTTTAAATATTGGATACTGAAGATCTATTTAGTATAGCAGAAAAAGGCATAACAGGAACCAGCAGCTGAAAATTGCATCCAGAAAAAACTAAAATGAAAAATTACGTACAAATTTTAATAGTGAAATGATTACCAGCTAGGAAGGCCAATGGATGAGTCTTTGTCTCTTGGCATCTTAGCGTCATGTTGGATGACTTCCTGGGAATTGTGTTTTAGCCAAAGGTAAATATAAGTTGCTAGTCCCAGACATGAGTTAACTGAGTTCATTTTAGTGGACAGTGGTATGTAGGAATCCAGAACAGATGATTTCCTGGTACGCCTTGCTGTAAACTTGACGACAGCTGTGGAGGGTGATGTTTAGCTTTGGCTTCTTCATTGTCAGTGACAATAACGCAAAGGTGACAGTGGGTTCCTGAGGCAGTGACTCGTAAGGGCAGGGCTTTCCGTACAGCTGGCTTTGTTTTCTGGACTATGATGCATGAAGGCTCAAAAGAGGACTGAGGAGATTCCTGACTTATTCCTGTCCATTGTGAAGGGTAAACTGGGGATCTGAGACCTCTTGGATGTAATTGCTGACATTGTAATGCTGGGAGAGATTTTCTAGCATCTTTCTAAGTGGACACACAGTAGCAAGGTGGGTCATAGTGAAACTTATCTACTTGCTGTTTCAAGATTCAGCTAGAGGAGGGGAAGTGCCTAAGACAGAAGATCATTTCAGCTTTTTACTGTCTTGCTGTGGAGGAAGTGACAGCCACTCAGTCTGTAGCTCTATTTCTTCACCTGAAAGTGCAGGGCTTTTGGAGGCACTCCTTATACAGCATTGCAGACAAAGGGATTTGTGGCTTTTTCCTTGGCTGAATGCTTTGGGCACTAGCCTGAACAGTAGCCTGAGTTAGAACACTAACCTTCTGTCCTCTGAGCTTCATTAGCACGCTGGTGCTTAGTGGGCCCTTGAAGATGGAGTGGTTGCATTTCTGAGTGGGAGACTGGCCACTCTTAAGGGCCATTTTGGTAGCCCTCCAAAAGCCCAGGTGCTGGAAGGAAGAAGGACAGGAGATACAAACTTGCTTTATCTCTGTGCATTAACAGAGCTAATTATCTCCTTTTCGACCCGCCCACCTCCAGGCGATTAATCCCCTATCGGCCTCCGTCTCCAGCCATTTGAAGGGTCTGTGTCTGCAGAGGTATTTACAACCCCAGCTAGCCAGCAGAGAGCGAGTCGTCTTGTTATCAGAGCTTTAAGACAAATGGCTGCCTATCTCCCCAGTGGCCCTGCAAAATCCAGCAAAGTGCTATGCTGTGCTGGCCACCTACTTTCACCCAGCCTCCCCTCTCTGCTAACATTTCACAGATGTGACCTGAGCCCTCCCCTTTCATTGCTTAACAATAAGCAGCACCTCCCCAGCTCTGTGAAAGCTGAGAGCAAGAGCACTTTACTTCTTAGCCTGCCAAGAGCCACACGGGGACAAGGCTTTTCAAGCTGTCTTACTGAAATCCAAACTAAAAGACCCATAATGAATGAGAAGGCAGTGCTTCGTGTTAGCAAGGATAAAAAGACGTAGCCAAATGTAAACTGAAATACCGAGTGTGGCTGACAACTATCCTCATTCCTGGTTAGGAGAGGTGATCCTTAGGCTTAGTGAATGTGTGAAACTGAGCTATAGTATCCCATGGAGTTACTTGACATTTATACAAGTGTTTTTGACAAACAAGGTTTTCAACGCAGTGGTGCAGAACGAGTAAAATGCGTTAGTTTGCATCAACAGTCGGCTTTCATGTGTGAGAACTGAACCCAACAGCTGGCTTAGCGGGGCCCTAGTTAAAGCATTGGTACCTGAACTTCTCCGTTAAAACTGAAGTCAGCCATCCCTAGAAATAAATCTAGGATGGCCGTAGCTGCTACCTTCCAGCAGGGTGCACTATGGTGCCAGCGTTGTCAGGGCTGAGCACAGGAAAGAAAATCGCAGAAGGGTAAAATAAGAAAGCAAAGAACTAAGAGCAGCATCAAATTGAGGAGAAGGTATGGCCTGAGTTTCCAGTCTCTCTGTGGTACACTGACCTCGTGAACTGTAGGTATGGAGGAGATACTCTATCCCTTCCAAGCTTAAGGTGGGTTCTGGAACGGTCACTGGGCTTTTTAATAGCTTTCTTATCATCTTTAGTGATTGCAGGCATGCAATGGACATACACAAATACATAAGCATGCCTCCTACATCCTTCAAAAGCAGAGACACTCTTCAGTTTTGTTTTGTTTTGGGGAGACACTCCTGCAGTGATCCAAAAGAGTTACCTGGGAGCAATACAAGACATTGTCCCCCCTACAAGCTGGGGTGCTGCCAGCTCAGGAGTTCAAGACCAGACTGGAACCTCACAGCAGGAGGACTCCAGAGCCAGCTAGTATTATAGCTTTTGACTGGCTGTCCATGGTCTGCCTTGATTTCTGGAAAGGAGTCTGTTTTCCTTGGGCTTTGTGTCTATGGGTAACAAAGCAGTGCATTCACTGCTTTTAGGTCCTAGGTCTGTATCACCTCAGGGGTCTTGTTTAGTCAGAGGCCATGGATGAGTTTATACTGGAGCAGGACTGCCCATCAACTGAGAGCTGTGGTGGAGTCTTTTGCCCTCCTGACTATTGCAGTGAAAGAATGAGGACAGAAGCAGAGTCTTTGTAAAAACTTTCCAGGGATTGTATTTAAAGTTTTTTCCTCCTCAGTAAAAGAAATCATTGCCCACCTTGTCTCCATTTCAGCTCCTGGTTCGTTGGACATGAAAATGAGATGAACTTCTTGCTGAACTGATGGGAAATGCTGGTAAAGCCTCTTAGAAACAGAAGTTTATCACCAAGTCAGTCAGCCTTAGCCTAACCCTTTCCCTAGGGAATGATAAAAAAAGTCATTTGCAGGGGAAAGCCTAGGGCAGGCTGTGTGTCACTAAAGTCAGAAGGAGGTCAGCTTTTGGTAGGAGTGATGTATTTCTGTAAGGGGCTCCATGTATGGAATGGCAGTTCCTGCATGCACAGCAGTTGGCATTCGTGCCAGCCCTGCATATAGCTTTCCTTTGCTGTTTGCTACCCCTTTGGCCATAGAACTCTTGCAGGGCGGGAGTCAACACGCATTGTCTTGTTTTGCTGTATAGAAATGTCCTATGGATGGAAATTCTGCATGCTAAAGGGGTGTGTGGCTGATGTAGAGGGAAAGGGACAAGGGGTAGTTGATCTATGGGTATATTGGTACAGCAGTTGTGCTGTGCAGAGACAGCTAGGCTATCCCAGGCACTAGAGCAGGGGTGTCAAACTCACTGCTTCTGCCATTCTCCTGCTCCTGCAGCGTAACGCGTGTCACTCACTGCACACATGGCCAGTGCTGGCAGGAGCGCAGGGGCAAGGAGTTCGGCGCTGCCACTGGGTAGAAACAAGATGCTGGGCTGCATAAAACAAGGTGGAGGGCTGGATTTGGCCCGAGGGCTGTGAGTTTGACACCCCTGGACCAGGGCTTTGCCATCTTTAATATTTCAGGATTAGCTTGAATACCAACACAAATGCACTGTGCTGTGTGGATATGCTCAGCGTGACAGTCTTCTCGGAAACTGGTAAACTCTTCGGTAATTTGGGCCAGAATTCCTACCTAGCTTAGTATAAAAACATCAACAGTTTATAATCTGTGCCATCTGTTCCTCATCCTAAGCCCTTTAGTTTAACTAGTCCTGCTAATTTGATGATGAGGTAAGAAGTGCAACTGGGGGACTGACAGAGCTTGTAGCCTTGCCCCTCCTGCAGGAGGGTGAATTGGAAGTGCTCTAAGCATTCTGTGGGTTTTGAATCCCAGCATCGACTGCTTTGTGTTCTCTCAGAATTCAGAGATCAATGTGAGGTTCTTTGCCCCTAATCCAGCCCCTGTTCATCATTATCACCTTCTCAAAGTGGCCACTGCTTTGTTATCAGGAGAGGCAAAATCTTACAAGGTGGCCATAATCTCATCTGAGGGTCAGGCAGATATCCTCCCTTGGGTAAGAAAGTGACGGTGACCGAAAGCTCTAGGGGGAAGCAGGCTAGAACAAAGCTGTCCATTGCATCCTTTCATCAAACTGTTAATCTTTCTTTCAAAGACATCACATTTGTTTGGTGACAAAAGCCCAAAGAAGCTGAATTGAGCCTGAAATCCTGTAGCAAGATTTAGAGGAAGCGTCTTTCATTCAGAGCAGGGAGGAGCAAGAAACTCCTTCTTTTTCTTCCTACCAACCAATGGGTTCGCAGAAGCCCACGAAGGTGACGGATTAATGCAGGGGCTCCCCAGGTAGATGCTACGTGACTCCTGGCACGCTCCAAAAACGTTTCCACAGCGACCAGCTGAACAAAAAATACGGAGTGTGACAAGATCCAGTGTAAACTTGTGCTTTGAAAGGAGGGTGCTTTGCCACTCTAAGAGGTTTCTAAATTTACTACAGATGACCCAAGATACAATGATCTGTGTTGTTGTCAGAATACAAATAGCATGGATTTTAATGTTTTTCCTATACCTTATAAGTTTTGATTGCATATCATCTTGCTGTTTCCTCTAGTGTACAGCCCCATTCCAAATCTTTGTTCTGGATGCTTTTTGTGCAAAGTCTGCATCTTTTTCTTAACAACAACAATAACAAAGGAAAAAGGATTCTAGCTCTATTCTAATTATCAGGTGAATTTAGGACTGAAACGCAAACTAACTGGACTATAAGGGAGGCTGTAATTTGATGCGTATTACTTCTGTGGTAGCTTTTTCAGCCCTTCCCATCCTCTGCTGCTCATTTCTGTCTGCGTACTGTCCCTTCTTTTGTGTTGGCATTGCTGGCTGTGCAGCCAGATTCCAGCTGGGAAAATAACTTTATTTTTGGCTAGACTATTTTTCAGCCAGATCATTTTCCTGACCTGGTTCACTGAACAGTAAATAAACACTTGTGGTCTCTATGATAGAAGAGTGATGAGAGGGGGAATAAGGGTTTGAGGGCAGAGGCTGCTTCAACTGGATTAAGCTGCACCGTTTTCAGATGTCTAAGTATGGCCTCAAGTTCACCCAGTACTTGGAGGCACCTACATACTGTGCATCTGGGACAACATTGCAATCCCCGAGTCTTCCTTGTCAGAAGGAAACAGGTACTTGGTGTGTAAATGGAAGGCCCAGGCCTGTCTTAATCATTTGTGCTGTGGAGGTGTCCCCAGTGGGAGAGAATAATGGAGAGAAAAAGCCTCTGAGATAAGATCATATTACTTTGAGGTTTGGGCATCGTTGTATTTGTGTGTCAAAGACGTGGCAAGCATTAAGACCACATAAGAGTTGCTTGGCAGCATCTGACTGTTTGTAAGCTGCGCTTTCCTGGCTCTGGAGGTTTTTCAAAATAGTACTGAACCTGCAAGCAGTCTGTGTTTTTAATTATTATTAAATAGTTATATGGGGAATTGGAAATATTGACAGCAGTGTAAACATATGGGGTGCAGGTGGTGTGTCAAGCAAATGAAAGAAATTTAGTTTGCAGCCAGTAAGTGGCATGAAGGAGTTCGAGCCCCACATGAGAGTGTATGGATGTGTCCTTATGGCTGTGTGTGAAATGTCTGTGTGGCGAAATTTGTTGAGAGCCAGAGCACACTGACCTTCCCTTACAGCTGCTGTGCTTTGCAATTTGCCTTTGTTCCCTCCAGACAGCAAATTAAAAGTAGGATGCTCTTCCCAGTGTAGGATTTTCTATTGGAGGGAAATGGAAGCTAAATCCCACGGGTGTAGTGTAGCTTTGTCAGAGCTAAGCGCTTGGGGTCACACAGCGGCTGCTTTTGCAAAGGGCAACACTTATATTGCCCCTCTCTGGGTGTTAATATTTGTCCTATAAGTCTGTACTTCACTCTCACTCAGGACTGATAGCAGCAAGATGTGTTACAACCTGCTGTTGTGGCAGCAGCACATTGTGTTAATGGTAGGTGTGACCATGCTGTAGCTGCTTTCCTCTGGAGACATTACTACCTTTGAAGAGGAATTGATAATGTCATTTTTATGACCCTCAGTGAGCATTTGCGACATGGAGCCTCTCTATCAGGCTGTCTAGCTCTTAAAGCTGTTTCTTCTCAAGCTTGCACTGAAATGAGGCATTGCTGAATCACCTCCAATGCAGCAATGTTATGGGAGGTCATACTGAAAGTGGACCAGTTAAGGCAGGAAAGTTCTTCTGCAAACAGGCCTCTTAAAAGGCTCTTGTTTAAAAGCTAATGTGCAATTACAAGATTCGGCCTGTAGCTGAGACAGACATGGGGGATGAGACAGGGATTTCTATTGGTGACTGGAAAGGAAGAAGAAGCTGAGAAGGAGGTTGACTTTTGAAATTCAGTCTTGGTGTCCTGGCAGCTGTTGAAGGGCCATAAAAAAAAGGCAGTGGTTTAGCACTGGGTGAGCATCAGGATCTTCAAAGCACTTTCTTGTTTGGGAAAGATGTAAAGAACTCCTCAGAATTCCAGCTTGTGTTTGGAGGGGTGGAGGCTGCAGCCTGATCCAAAGAGGGAATAGGAAGCTCCAGATATTCATCCAGCAGATATTTTTCCCATGCTCTTTCCTCCCACACAGCAGCTCCCTCCCTTCCCTTCTGGAGCAGCAACAGGCAATAGTTTCAGCACAGATAGTGCTTGGCTTCCTTAGGTTTGCTGGGTGCAGCTTAAGAATTAACTTACTCTTTTAAAAAAATGTATTTTGAAGAATGGAAACCTCACCACAGCAGTGTTACTGTGAGAAACTCCTAGTGTGAGAGCAATGACCTCCAGTTCCCTGCACATCAGTGAGCTTTGCGTGATGAGTGAAGTTAACTCTGTGCTTGATTTAGGGATAAAAAAGACTACAGCTCACACGTAGATGCAAGTTAAAAGCAGTATTTAACTCTAGGAAAGCCAGCTTTTACTTGCTGTCCCCAGTTCTAGTTGTTTTCCCTCTCATGCAAGTAATAACAGTATTTATTTTTTCATGACTTTTATCCAGGAGTCTCGGTGTACCTTCCTTATAGACTGATGCTCTGAGCTTCCCAGCCTCCCAGTAAGAGACACGTTGTCTAACACAGGTGCAATGAAAAGCACAAGGGCTGCCATGGTATATTCTGAGCTAATGTTAGAAAGGATTTGAACCCAGCATCCTCCTTCTGCATTTTTACAGTAATACAAATCTACACCTACCTATGCAATGATTTTATTCCAAGAACCATTTGTAATGGCAGGGAAGTTTAAAAGAAAAAAAAAAGAAAAAATAGAGAAAGGGATAAAAGCAACATTTAATTGTCATAATTCTCATCCCTTTTTATATTGCATTATTAAACGCATTCTCCTGAAGGAGGAAAGAAGGCATATTCTTTTTAAGCTATTATCTCATACTGTTCATTAGCTACTCATTAAAGTACTTTTAGAGTGATTTATGACATCATTATTTCAAACTCCTACAAGAAGGGTGGGCCTAAAAAAGCATCTTGTTTGAAGATTGTCTTGGATCTTTCAGGGAGAAGAACTTTCCTTATGTCTCATCAGTTCAAATATTAATTCTGTTTTCTGGACCATTTCCTCAAATGCTACTAATGTAGAGAGGTATCAAAAAAAAAAAGTTCTGAAATAATGAGCTCTAATTTCTTCATACAAAAAGAACCAAAATTAGCAGATAAGTTCCAGAACTTTAATGTGATGTCTTCTTAGAAGGCAGACACCAGTATTGTGGATCAAATACAGTTTCTGAATGGGTTTTGTGTGTTTCAGAAGTGCAGTCTGGAAAAGTATAGTGGATAAATCACCTTTTATAGTTGAGTTAGGAAAACGTCTCCAGTGATCTGGTTAGTAAAAGATGGAAAGTGGCACTGGTGCTGCTGTTTGGCTCTGCCGAATAAAAAGTAGCTGTATGACCACTCATCATTCTGGCTGAAAACAGGATCTGAGTGAGAATGACAATACAGTTTTTGGCAGTTTCTTATAATTATTATTTTTCCTGTCCTCAACCTATGTTGTGTCAGTCCAGTTGGGATTGCCCTTAAGTAACCTGCTTGGTTTGTTCAGGATCTCATTTCACAGGAAGGCTTATGCAGCATCAGCTACACTTTATTGTTCCTGTTTGCATGGAACAAAATGTGGAATGCGGAATCAGAAAAGACCTGGACAGTATAAAAACTTACTGTTCCCCAAAGGTCTCACATTTATGAAATGGCAAATTGAGACCTTTGAGCGTTCACAGCTTGGACAAATGGCAGGGAAATGAAGCAGCTGCACATCACAGCCTTCAGATATCTAGCAAAAAAGTGAATGGAGCTGTCTTGAATTACATCTGTCTGTTTCTGCTGGGTACATGGGAAGTTGCTTTGATCTGCAGAATTAGCTGCTGCTGAATACTCCGCAGAGATTGATAAGTCTGTGCAACACAGGGTAAATGTTCTGAGGATATCATAGATCCATGTAGTGTATTTCCCCAGAGCATAGATATGGGGATTTAATCAAGCTGAATTTGATTTACTCTGCCTTCTCTGTGAAGTTATCCAACAAAAAGAAGTCCGAATCCAGATATAGTTTTTGAGAGCACTAATATCCCTGTCTTCCCTCTCACTTGTCATGCTCCAGGCATTTCTTTCTGTTATTTGTAAATAGGTTGGGACAGAGTGTTCATCTGTATACATGAACATTTATATACAAGCTATCACATGTACACAGGTTGCTGGATGCTTCTGTTATATTGGGAGGCATTAGCAAACTAGATGACCCCTAAGGGCTTTCACCACCCAGGAGGATAAGGCACAGTACTATTCTTGAAAGACTTGCTTCTCAGAGACTGGTCTTAAATCAAAGACAATGGGAGTTCCTGATTCCATTATCTTTTTGTCAGAGGAACTGTTGCAAGAGTTTGAAGTCCCCGCTGCAAACCAATGTGTAATGCCGCAGCAAGAACTGCCAGTATTTGGATGAAGGGCTTGCAGATAAATTCTGAAAGTTCAAGCTGCAAGAACCCTGCCCTGAAAGCGAAGTCAGTTCAGTATTCAAAGGAGAAATGGAAAAAGTAACTTGTCACAATTACATTCAGACCTATTTGCTTGCCACGTATTGCTCAACACCCCTATACACAGTCCAGCTACTGCCAGTAGCAAATGGTGAAAGCTTGTAGAAGGCGAAGTTCAAGAAACTCTTTGAAAGCATGTCTTTTGACAGCAGATGCTATAGACTAGGGGTATCAAACTCACAGTCTGCTGGCCGAATCTGGTCCTCCACCTTGTATTATGCAGCCCAGCACCTTGTTTCCACCCGGCGGCAGCGCCGAGCTCCTTGCCCCTGCGCTCCTGCCAGCGCTGGTCACGTGTGCAGCGAGTGACGCGCGTTACACTGCAGGAGCAGGAGAGCAGCGGGAGCTGTGTTTGACACCCCTGCTATAGATCTTCAGCCACTGGATGATCTGCCTCGAAGCAAAGTGTTCTCCACCTGGGTTTCCCTGCGATCCAAGTAGTGAAGTTTCTTAAAAACATGCAGATTTTGTTAGAGACTCAGTCAGTCGGAATTTGCAGTTCTGGTGGCTGAACCATGATATGTGTTTTACTCCAGATATTACAAAGATCCAGTCTAGTTTCTGTCCATAAGAGTGGCACTGGAGAGATTGCATGGGAGATTGGGGTTGCCTTGTATGTGAAACCACTGCTTGTGAAGATGCTAACTCATGTTTTAACTAGGACCTGCAACAAAGAATGTCAGAGAGCAAAGAAGCTGAAAAGATGGCACGTGTCGGCACTGATTCTGCCCTATATTAAGTAGTGCTTTGCTCTACTGCAATTCCAGCTGTTTCTCTTTAGTGGAAACATGGAGCAGAGTGAGTCAGAAGTACGCTCTCCAGTGCAGAAATCTCCTGAGTCTTTAAAGGCTGTGAATGTCTCTTTTGTACTTCTATCCTGCAGCCAGAGCCAGTTTGTTCAAAAGTTCAGTGACTGCCATGGAAGGCAGGTGTTCTTGCTGTTCTTTTAGTTCCATGTTTGCACAAAACTGAAGAGGGTTCTTTGATCAAAGATGACATAGACTTGTTGTGCATATTATGGTATAACAAACCTGTGGAACTGGCTACCACAGGAGGCGGAGGGAACAAAGAGGCGTCCAAAAATGGCCTACCCTATGAGGACAGGCTGAGAGAGTTGGGGTTGTTTAGCCTAAAGAAGACAAAGTTCCAGGAAATCCTTAAAGCAGCCTTCAAGAACTTAAAGGGGGCTACAAGAAAGCTGGGGAGGGGCTCTTTATCAGGGAGTGCAGTAATAAAATGCAGGGTAATGGTTTTAAGCTAAAAGAGGAGAGATTTCAATTAGATATTAGGAATAAATTTTTTTCAGTGAGGGTGGTGAGGCACTGGCACAGGTTGCCTAGAGACATCATGGATGCGCCACCCCTGGAAGTTTTCAAGGCCAGGCTGGATGAGGCCATGAGCAACCTGATCTGGTGGGAGGTGTCCCTGCCCATGGCAGGGGGATTAGAACTGGATGATCTTTAAGGTTCCTTCCAACCCCAAGCATTCTATGATTCTATGATACAACTTTTGAAAAGTGCAGAAATACAAAGAGAAAAGATAGGTAACAGGTGACCAAGACAACTCACGACACCTGATTTTACAGGTCTTTGAATCACGTTGTTCCTTTCTGATTCTGCAGCCAACATATATACGTTTCCTCTCAACTTCCTTCCTCCCTCAATCCCTCGATTAATGTAATTTGCCATAAACTGCCTAAGAGATTACAGGTACTGGAAGTGAGCGTGGAAGAACCCAAAGCCAGGCAAACACCAATTGCCCAGTCAGCTGCTGCCTTTGTTCCCTCAACAGCCTGTGTTCCCTCGCAGCTGCTAGCAGGCCAAACAAATAGCTTCACCAGCTGCAGTCAACCCCTGGGCCGTGTTCTGTGTTGACCTGTTGTAGGAACTGCAGTGTTAAAGCTCTTCAGCCCTTTGCTGGATGTGACTAAAATTGACCAAGAGTCAGAAGTTGGTGGGAGGGGGAGGACTGGCAGCTGACAGCAATCACAGAAGCCCTTCCCCAGGCAAACCATGACATGAGTAAGCATGAGTCATGGCATAAATTGATGAGCCTAAAATTATCTGCAAGGATGAATACCATCTAACTGGCCCAACACGCTGTGGGGGCTCTCTGCTTACTCTGGAGCTGGCAGATTTTGGCTTTGGTTGCAGATAGGCTGACCACTTTACTCAAGGTCAGGAGTAGCCTGACAGCTCCAACTGCATTTTTTTTTTATTTGGGCTTGCTGCTTTTGCTTTTAGATGGAGATGCAGCGGGAACCTTCTTCCCTACATTCTAGCCTTTAGGCATTACTGATTTGGTGTTGAAGCTGGTATTTTCTTCAGGCAGCTCCTCGCCCTCTGGCACTGAATACAAGCTGATGCTCCAGCCCCTTCCCCTCTGGCATTGTTCCCAGGCTGTCGTGTCAGACCCAAACTAAATACTCAGTGGCTCAGAGCTCCTTGCATCCAGGAGAAACTGCATTTTCATACTGGCTCTGAACCTCCTCTACAGAGCCAAGGCAAAACTAATGCAGAAACTAATCCCTTTGCCCATACCACGCACATCCTCTTCAATGGAGGAGCCAAGAAAGACTAAAAACAATTAACCTTTTCTGGCAATTTCTCTGAGATAGGAAATAAATACCCTGCTTTTCACTTTCTCTTCTTCCTGTTTCCCAGCTGCTGCTGGAACAGTCTTTCCTTGAAGAGGAAAGTGCTGCCTTTCTCTTCCCACTACTAATGCTGTGAGTTTATTTTAAGAAGAAATTTCATACCTATCCAGGATTGCTGTAGCCAGTCTTGGCTCTCTATAGCTATTAGCTAGACCAAGTAGGTGGCAGAGCTTGTTAGAGTAACTGCTGCCCATTTAGAAGCACTTGAGAATAGCTGCAGCCTCTCCTAGGGATTGAGTATACAAGTCTGGAGCTCCAAGGGTCCCTTTCCATGATGCATGTGACATCACCATCATTGCTGTGGGAATATGCTACTATGTGAACTAGACACAAACATCTGAAAATGAGGGAAACCTGTAAGGCTGAATTGACAAGAGAAAAAAAAGAGCATCAAGGTTTCTTGTCTCCCTGACTTCCCTCTTTTCAGGTGTCACAACTCCAGTGCAGCAATGTGCACTGTTAACTGGTCAGGCAGAACCCACCGCAATCCTTCCTGCTTAAGGACAGTTTCCTCCAGGAACATTGCCTCCTTCTCCTTTCCAGTGACTCATTAGCACATGTTCTTGCACAGGCTCCTGGACTGTCCAGCTAGAGAAGGGAGGCGCTGTGGTGGTGCTGCGGAGCCTACTGTGGCTGGGACTGACGTTCTACCATGTCCCAATGACCAAGCAATACGGCTACATCTACTTTGGCACTGGTGAGAAGAACATAGATCTGCCCTTCATGCTGTGACTTTCCTGGTTGGGATGAGGACTCGAGAAATTTAGATGTTATACTTAAGAGATTTTGTTTACTCTTTGTTTTAATAAATGTTTGAAATGTCTGCACTTTGAGCAGGATTCTTCTGTGCCTGGACTCTGACCCTGATTCTTTTCCTAGGACTCAACTGTGTGCAATCTTCTCTTGGCTCCAGACTACATTCCCAATGTCACTGCAGATCGTTTAGCTAGTAACAAATGGCATTTTCTTCCAAGATGGGCAAAGGCCTAGGTCTAAACCTAAATGTAGGCCACCTGTCTGATTATAAAGGCACCATGCTTACACAATTTACTACGCTAATTTTTAGACAACATGAATGAATGCCTGCTGTCACCCATGAATGACAAACAAAAATGGAGTTGGAGTAGAAAGCTGATGCATACTGTAAAGAATCTGTACTAAACCCTGAACTTTAGAAAGGCATACTGAAAAGAGGAGAGTATTTTATTTTTCAGATGTTAGGCTTCACCAAAATTAGAGGGGTCTTTCCAGCTCGTGGCACTGAACGGTAGAAAAAAATTAACTGTGGGCATCATCTGGTCTTCTGCAAAAAGCGCTCATTCAGGTTCATCTCGAGGCAATGGTTTAATCCAGTGACTTCTCCATTAGTAAATCTCACTGAGCAGAGCTCTCTGAGCTAGAAGATGTAACTTCTGCATACAGGAGAAAAAAAAAATCTTTTCCTTTCTAAAGGGCTGTACGTTTCAAGTCTTCATAAAATAAAGACGGTCAGCCAGAGATTTTATCTCAGTATAGTTAATGAAGTCTTGGCTCTGTCTCCCAAGGCAAAAAGATCTTGGCCAGTTCTAGGGGCTGAATATAGGGCTTCCATTTCACAAAGTAAGGCAAAAAAACCCTATTATAATCTGATTTGATTTCTTGGGTAATATGGATTTATCCTTACCCTTTTTTCTTGTCCATGCCTATAGGTATTAAGATGATTCTGATGAAAGCAGTACAAGGTTAAGTGGCATAGTAATACATAAAAAAGCTGTGTTGTTTTGCAGCCCCCAGATAAATATCAAAGAAATGGAGCCTAAGCAATAATGACCCTGATAAATTTAATGAGCCTTTCATACCAGATCCATAAGTAGCACTTCTCAAGTAGCAGTGGTCAGCAGGTAGAGGGTGCATACATGTACTGTACAGGGAGAGAAAAGGTGCCACCTTTAGGTTACAAGATATAAATTATGCACATCTATCAATCACAAACTGTCCCAGGAAGCAGCCACATCACTGACAAGGAAGACTGGCGGCAAATGTATTTTCAAGGGGAAAAAAGAAGCCAAGTCATCAAGGATGTCAACATTCTGTATTTGCTAGATCCAGGACTGAAGCACAAGCCAGGAATTCTTAAGTGGACACGTAAGACACACACATGCCTGTCTGCCACTGCCACATGTGTTCTGCTACAAATTCTAGATAGTGTAGGTTAGTAAAAAAATAATTTCAGTAGTCATTAACAATTTCTGTTACTGCCAAGGAAACACAGTGCTGCAGGGGTCTTTTTCTTCCATCAGTGTCACAGGTACAAAAGCCCAAATGAGGCAAATGTGAGTTGAAAAAACACGTATTAATGAGGAATCACCATTCATTGCTGGAAAAAAGAAACAACATTTTAAAACCCAGTCGTGGACTGTAACGAAACAAAAGCCTTCAGATCTTTATGGGCTTTGAGGTAAAATTCTTTGCCCCGTGCTTTCTCCAAATAATTCTGCACATTGAACTTTGCTGAATCTTACATTCTCCTGGAGCAGCAGATCGCAGCTTATTCACTGGGGACAATATAGAGCACTAATGACCATTTTGAAATAAGAAAATCTGAGAGAGTGATAAACTTGTAAAAAAAAGCAGAACAGTGGAAAGCAGCTGTGCTTACGGACTATGCCAGTTCTGGCCGCTAGTGATTTAAATAGAGAGGCTTGTGTGTATAACTGACGTTATCCCTCAGCAAAGGGTGTCCGACTGGCATGGGTTTTTTGCACCACTTAGGGCCCCTCTTCCAGATAGGTTTTGCAGATCTGATGGACCAGCGAGTCAGATACCTGTCAAAACAACACAAACGCATTTCAGTTTGAGAGTGATCACTGAGAAGAGGGTCCGACTTAAGCAGAAGCATTTGCCTCCCCATGTACCTCTTTATTTATAAAAGGAAGAACTGTGAGCAGAGCTTGCTAAATTCAGAAGGGAACACTGGAAAGGTATTTTTGTTTGTTCTGGAACTTCCAAGCTGCACTTCTGTACTGAACCCACTGGCACCTGCTTGACTTCCAGTCTCACAACACAAATCAGGCGTAGTCGCCACCTGGCAAGTTGTCCACCTGTAGCTAAACTGGCATCCCAAATCCCTTCACTGCAATCAGGTCCAAGACTGAATGCATCCAGCACCTATGGGAGGCATTATTTCAACAACTGGCCTCAATAAGGAAAACTAATTACAAAGGCTAAACTCTGTGAGAAATAAAGTCTCTAAAAAGGGATTCATTTACTTTCAGAGGATATTCCATTATTTCTTCTGCATGGGATGGGTTTCTGGCCTAGTCTTGCATCTCCTTATGTCTAGATTTGCTTTAGTATTCTCTGTACAATACTATTGCAGTTTGCTGGTGCAGGAAGTCAGAACCTACAATGTAAGAGGTACTAGAATGGAATAACCATCACAACTACAACTCTCTGTGAAGAGCAATGTCTGCCAAATATCCTCTGCTTTTTACCATTTGAAGTTTTAGACTCTCCTTTTCAAACAGGCAGGGGATTTCAGATCCAGAATCAGTTACTGGAAATCTTACCCTGTGGCTGGGTGGCCTAGAGTTTTGTTAGGCTTTAAATCTTTTGCTACCAGTAGAGAGGGGAATAGAGGTCCTTAGAGAAAGAGTCGTCTTTTCAGACAATACAGATCCAAAGTAAAACCCTAGCATAATCTGCACAAACAATGCTCCAACAAATTAGAATTTGGAACAGACTGGTAAACTTTGTCCAGCAATGTTTGTATGCCTCTGTTGAGTAATCCCATCGTCTTAATGTAACCTCAATCAGTCATCCTGTCCCCAAACAGCTTTGTTACCTTTTATTTGCATCCTGCAAATTTGAGGTATTAAGAACTTTGGACAGAGACCATGTAATGCATTTGTCTGAAGGCATTTGGCACATTCCTGAGAACTACAAAGGAAGCTTGCTATGCCAGGCAGCTACAGACTGTATAACAGCAGCCCCTTTTCCTAGCACTTTTCTTCCTCAGCAATCCTGAACAGCAGAAATTAATAACAAATCGCATTTAGAGGTTCCTGCCACTGAAAGGATACCATTTCCAAAATGCTTTGGTTTTGCTTTGAGGAGTTTGTGATAGTTAAAACACCTAGAAGTAACAGCAGAAGGGATTTGGGAGACAGCACAGAGCAAGACCCAGCCGCTTGCATGCATTAAATTAGTCCCTTTTGACATTTAATAGTATGCCAGGGCATTAGTGGAATCCCTTACATAACAACATCAAGACAGGAAGTAGGAGAGACTCTCCTGTCTCTAATTTCACATGCAAGGGGAGTTCAGAGAGTCCAAACACTGGTCCGCAGTCTGGAAACTGGCAAAAAAACATGGCAAGGCAGCTCCTCTGGGAGAAGCTGTAGAGATATTTCATGGGCATATGCGGCTAGTTCCATCTTTTCACATTCTCCTTCCTGCAGGGGGAGGTCTGTAGTGCAAGTTTTGATATTGCAAAACTGCACTTAGTGTGAAGAAGGAGAAAAAAAACCCAAATTGTTTTAATGCATCAGTGTGCCAAGCGCAGTTCTGGTCACATGTCCACACGTTTACAGGAAAGTGCTCCCGTGATAATAAATGATCTCACTGGGACAGAAGTGAATGTGTGAATGAGATACACATCAATGCTGTGTGCAGGTTTAGACAGACAGTGGCTTTTTAAGAAATCCCTCTGTTTCTGTGTGGGGGCTGGAAGTGCACACCCCAATTCTGCATAGGAAGGAGGATTTAGTAATGGCCTGATTTTAAAGCTTTTGTTATTTCTCCTTTGAGC
Organism: Dromococcyx pavoninus; assembly: GCA_033558185.1. Taxonomy (NCBI): domain Eukaryota; kingdom Metazoa; phylum Chordata; class Aves; order Cuculiformes; family Neomorphidae; genus Dromococcyx; species Dromococcyx pavoninus. The sequence continues at coordinate 236,983 of JAUMJL010000453.1, forward strand.
AGGTCTAATCCAGCCCTCTGGTCCAGGCTTTTGGCATCCTTTGGGGACTGCAGGCTGGGGCTTTTCATTGTTAGCTGAAACAGACATTTGGATGCTTTCCCTTCCTGGAGCACATTTGCTTTTAGCGCTTTTAATACTTGCTTTGTCCCAAACTCAAACTTGTCCTATTTTGTTTGCTGCCTCTTTTTATTTTTTTTCTTTAACCTTGATTCAGCAGTGGCAAAACCTTGCTGCCTGGGAGCAGTCCGTGTACAAAGTTCCTTTTCCTCTTTGAGTAACACCACTTCCTACTGTTTCACAGACAGATTTATGTTCCTAAGAGTAAAACCAATCCACAAAATCCACATATGAGAGTTTCAAAGCTGAGCACATAGGATTCTTCTGCAAACTCTTTTGTCCATGTGAGGTAGTGTACCCTTTTTCTATCCAAGTCATCCAACTTCCCATTGTATCCAATCACACAGTTTGTCTTAGGGAGTTTTCACAAGAACCCACAAGCACACACTGGCAGATGGTCTCAATTTTCTCAATCAGCTGAAGGTTATCAGGACAGAGCATCCATGTGGTTGCCAAATGCAGCTGGTTCGCAGTCTCCTAACCTGTTATGTCAGTGTGTAGAGCTCTCACTCTGGACTAAGGTGGACAGAACTACCAATCTCAAGGACCAGCAATCCACCTCAGGGCTCAGCTTGCCCCCTTATGTACAGTAGGATCCTGGGCAACAACTGGAATCTCTAGACTTCAGCTGCACAAGTGAGTAGTTTGACTAAAGTATGATGGGAATCCTGATGGGATTTCCCTGACAGGAAAAGGCAAGATATAAAAAGGATGGAAACAAGTGTTCGTTACCTGCAGTCATTGAAATCCCCTAAAATCTTCATGGCACGTGGAAGTCCGTTTTCATAGATTTTATTCAGTGAGCAGGAGGGCCTCAAAGCTGTTGCTTAACACCTAGGAGTGGGCACAGGGCTCCCATATGCTGGGCAGGGGAAACGACCAACCCATGGGGCAACTGCAGCCCTGCACGCAGCCCAAGCACAGGCCACGTTGGTGCAGTTCAAGGCTGAACTTCTGAACCCACACTGAACTTTTTCAATCTGGCTTTTGTTTGGATTCAGAGCAGAAGGCAGAGGGCTACAGACTGCAGGAAGCACTCGATCAAAGTGCCGGCAAAACTGCCTCCTCCCTGCCACATCCCTTCCCATGACACTTCTTGGCTTTGCTCACCTGCAGCCTCTCTGACTCTTTGCTTTTGAAGGCACATGCTATGTACAGCAAAGTTTCCATGCAGATGAGAGAAACCACATGCTGCTGGAGTGAAATGCTGATAACAGTGAAACCAGATTCTGCTCCCAGGGATGAAATGAGTCCACAGAGCCTGAGAGCTTTATAACTCATGAAGAGTTCACATGGAACCTGCCTCCTGCCTAACACATCGCAATGTCTTCAGTTCAGGTGATGGAGGAGGGATTGACTTGGATGTTCTCTGAGACAAGTTCTCTTCCAGTAGAAATTCAAAAATGGAATGGCAGCTGAGCACTCAAAATCATGTACTCCATAATCTACAGCACCTCTTGCTGACAGAGCCCAGACTCAGGGAAACTGTGACATCCCTCACTTCTTTTGGAAAAGGAACAACTTCACAGCGTTGTGATTTAACCAATATTTTGGATCTGCCAAAAGAAAATGAATGCTACAATCATTACAAAAGCACCCAGATGCTGGCCTGAACTCTGTTCTGGATAGAGTGTTAGTCCACACTATCTATGCAACAACCTCCATGCTGGAAAGGAAACTGCTAAGATATTCAGGTTTCCATTCCTGAAAGCAAGGATAGAAGTTTGACCTGCAGCTGTGCTTGACTGTTTTCCAAATGGTTCTGGTGTGTGGTGGCCTTACACACATGACTCTGGAATATGAGAACAGTCTGTCACTCTGCACAGTGCTGGTGAAATCCCTGAGAACTTCCTCAGCCACATGGGCTAGTGAAAATGTTTTGTTTCTGCAGCACTGGAACATGCCAGGTTGGAGCACAAATGGATGCAGAAAGAACAGCAGGAAGTTATGAAAGGGAGAATTCAGGTAGAGGATGAGGGAACAATCCTTGGCTGCAAGACAAATTCACTTATGGAATCATCCCTTGGAAATAGAGGAAGCCCCGGACTGGGCCAAACATGAGAAAATGAACTGCAGGGAATAAATCTGCATTGACAGGAGTAAACTTCATTGGTTTTGCATGTCCAAGTTATGCAGACAAATGATATGGAAGAGAGTAGGAGGATGGCAGACTCAAGAGTTTATGGACAATGTGGGTACTCCAGCTGCCATATTTCTGTAAAAGTGCCCACAGCACGTAAAGCAGTTTAGTGATAACATTCATGAGCGATCGCTGTCAAAAGCAAATCAGGCAGAAAGCAAAAAGAACTGAAGTCCAAGAAATGAGAAATACCATGGTAAGTCTCACCTGAATAGTGTCCCAGCTGCAGAGAGTAAAAGAGAGGACGGCAGAGCCCTGCGGAATTCTGACCACAATGTATCATCGGTATCACATCACCCCCAGGGCCACACAGCTTGGCTCAAACTGACATTTCAGTTTCATTGATATCTTCTTCTGCAGTTCCAGTCTCCTCTATGTTACATTACATCCTGGATGGGTGATCCCTTGTGCTAGACAGTTGGATGACCAAGAACAAGGCAGGATCTGCAGACCTCTACTTCCCAAAACATTCTTGCATTCCAGTAGCAGGAACAGGATCAGGAGATGAGGAGGGTAGGGGGAGGCCAGCTGCCAAGTGACCCAGTGCAAAGCAAGGAAATTCTTACCTCTCTGCAGAGTAATTTGGGGCAGGTAGGAGGGAGTGTCCAAAATTCATGCAATGGAGACACAAGAAAACCACTTTAGAAAGCAGAGTAGGAATTGTGCTTTTTGGGAAAATTATTACTTAAGCACCAGAAAAGCACCTTCTGGACGGGCAAAGCAGGCAGAGAGGTTCTGGGTGATAAATCCACACTTCACATCTCTAGATCAATGACACGGCAGCACCCCACCCCTTGTTAAAATAAGACAGTTTGCTGACAGTTCCATATGGTGGCTCATTACATTTTACTCTCAGCTAGGTGATAGCCAGTGCATGCCAGACCATTTGTACTTGAAGCAGGCTCACTTCAAACAGGGTGAACATGGACCAAACATTCTGGCCAAGAATGCCACAGGTACAGCCAAGGAAAAGCTGGAGAAGGTTTGAATGCTTCCCCAATTACTATGGACTTACAGAAAGCTTTAAAAACAAGTTAAGAGGCAAAGACAAGGTAAGCTTGGAGAAGCCATTTACATGGGAAACTGCTGGTAAAAACTCTGGCTTCATTCCCAAGTAAGGACTAGTTGAATGTTTTCAGCATGTAAGTACCCTTCAGGCCAGAGGAAGGAAGCAATTTATATTTCTTGCCTTCTGTGGTGACAGCTACTGTTCCAGAGAGCAATGCTGTCAGTTAAAAATCTCAGAGAACTGCAATGGCCAAGATTTCACAAGGCTCCAACATGCAGAGCTTCTCCCTTCCAGCAGGCTGACAAGACAGTACCACGAATGACCAGAAGAGCACTCCTGAAGTACCCATGCATCTATCCTGGCTCTGGGACTCATTTGTTTAGTTCCAGCTCCACCACCAAGACTTCCAATCCAACTTCTTGATCCTGTTCTCGTCTCCACCCAGACCTCAAAGCCTGACTATTTCAATGCTGTTCCATCTCCTCAGCAGTACCTTTGCTCTCTTTTTCTAAACTCTGCTTCCACTCTGCTTGCTACACTCCCTTGCTGGAAAGAGAAAAGCAAGAGTGGTATAGGAAGGGGATAGCAATGCAATAGGGAGGGCTTGGATTTTAATCTCCAATTTAAAACTCTTCATTTTAGAGGTGTAGCCACGTACTTGCATGTAGAACGTATTCGGAGGTATCCATTCTTTGTTTCCACTAAAACTCTATGGAACAGTTTATAAGAGTCATGGCATTAGATCTGGAGTCCTAGTGTGATTCCAGCAAGACACAGGATTTACCATTTCCTGTCTCAACCTGCTATGCAGGGTTGCTATGTGAATGCCAACTCAATGTGTTCCACCCTACAGCTGCTACATAGACACAACTACTAAAGAATCCCAAAGACTTGTAAGACGCAAGAAAGAAACTCAGAGTTGAAGTATCTGATAGCTATTGGGCTGCATGAAATGCAGACCCCTCTAATTTGATCCTCACTGATACCCAGTGCGCAGCCTGCCAGCATCCAATGGACATTTCCAAGAGCTTGCCTCAAATCCCCACTGCAGAGTCAGAATTGAAATGCAGGAGTCTCTGGCTGCCCCCAGCCCTGCAGCCTAAGCTCTCCCAGCAACAGCCCCATGGCCTCTGGTAACCCCACAGCTTGCTAATGCGAGGTTCATAAACCGCTCTGACATCCCCATGGAAACAGAGTGCAAGGTCATAAACAGGGGATTAGCACCTCCGAGTGCCCAGCACAGTGCAGGAGGTGACCGCAGGCTTTCCCTTCTCCCACCAAAGGCCAGGGGCCATTCAGGCTGGGGAGGGGGACAAGAGCTTATTGCACAGGAAGGGCAGGCAGAGGGACAAATCACTAACTGGGGAAAAAAGGGATTGGGCAGAGTGGAACAAGCTTGTGATGGGCCCTTGCTGGCTGCTCAGCCCCGCAGTCACTGCTGGTACCCTCTCCTGGGCACCTTCCTGCCACTGGGCGACAGGCACAGAAAGGCTGAGAAGGAACTGCTCAGCCTGGAGAAAGATGGGTCAGGGAGGGTCTTACCAATGTTTCTAAATACCTGAAGGGTAAGTGCTAAGAAGATGGAGCCAGCCTCTTCCCAGTGGTGCCCAGTGACAGAACAAGAGGCAATGGGCACAAACTGAAACAAAGAAACACTGTCTGAAAACCAACCCTCAATGTTCCAAGAAGACTTGGTTAGAGACCTGCTTGGCCAATTAAACATCCACAAGTCTATGGGGCCGGATGGGATACATCCAAGGATATTAAGGGAGCTGGCAGAGGTCCTTGTCAAACCCCTTTCCCTCATCTATCAACAGTCCTGGCTGACTGGGGAAGTGCCGCTCGACTGGAGACTGGCAAATGTAACTCCCATTTACAAGAAGGGTCAGAGAGAGGGAGGATCTGGGGAACTACAGGCCTGTCAGCTTGACCTCCGTACCAGGGAAGGTCATGGAGCAGATCATACTGAATGCTATCACACAGCACATGCAGGACAGACAGGTGATCAGACCCAGTCGACATGGGTTTATGAAAGGCAGGTCCTGCCAGACCAACCTGATCTCCTTCTATGACAAGGTTATCCAGTTAATGGATGAGGGAAAGGCTGTGGATGTGGTGTACCTGGACTTTTGTAAAGCCTCTGACACCATTTCTCACAGTATTCTGCTTGATAAACTGGCTGCCATTGGCCTGGGACCGGCACACCCTCTACTGGGTAAAAAACTGGCTGGATGGCTAGGCCCAGAGGGTGGTGGTAAATGAGAGTTAAATCCAGTTGGAGGCTGGTCACGAGTGGTGTTCCGCAGGGTTCAGTGCTGGGTCCAGTCCTGTTCAATATCTTTATTAATGACCTGGACGAAGGGATCGAGTGAACCCTTAGCAAGTTTGCAGATGATACCAAGCTGGGTGGCAGTATTGATCTGCTTGAAGGAAGGGAGGCGCTCCAAAGAGATCTGGACAGGCTGGATCGATGGGCTGAGACCAATGGGATGAGGTTTAACAAGATCAAATGCCGAGTCCTGCACTTGGGACACAACAACCCCATGCAGCGTTACAGGCTTGGGGAAGACTGGCTGGAAAGCTGCCTGGAGGAGAAGGACCTGAGGGTGTTGGTTGACAGCCAGCTGAATATGAGCCAGTGTGTCCAGGTGGCCAAGAAGGCCAATGGCATCTTGGCCTGTATCAAAAACAGTGTGGCCAGCAGGACAAAGGAGGTTACTGTCCCGCTGTACTCGGCACTGGTGAGGCCACACCTTGAGTACTGCGTTCAGTTCTAGGCCCCTCACTACAAGAAGGACATTGAGGTGTTGGAGTGCATCCAGAGAAGGGCGACAAGGCTGGTGAAGGGGCTGGAGAACAAGTCCTATGAGGAGCAGCTGAGGGAACTGGTGTTGTTTAGTTTGGAAAAGAGAAGGCTGTCTACGGCTGCATGAAAGGGAGCTGTGGGAGAGCGAGTGTTGATCTCTTCTCTCAAGTGACAGGTGATGGGACAAGGGGAAATGGCCATAAGTTGCGCCAGGGGAGGTTCAGACTGGATATTAGGGAGAATTTCTTTACTGACAGGGTGGTCAGGCACTGGAACAAGGTATTTAAAAGAAGGATAGATGAGTTTTTAAGGGGCATGGTTTAGCGGATGATGGGTGTGGTTGGACTCGATGATCTCAGAAGTCTTTTCCAACCGGAAGATTCTATGATTCTATGAATGCAAGAAAACACCGTCTCACTACGAGGGTGGCTCTCTGGAACAAGCTGCCCATAGAAACTGTAGAAGGTCCCTACTTGCAGATATTCAAAATGTGATGACATAGTCCTAGGTAACCTACTCTAGGTTACACAGAGTAAGTTACTCTAATCTGCTTGAGCAGGGGGCTTGGACTAGATGATCTCCAGAGGTCCCTTTCAACTGCAACTCTGTGATGGTGTGACTCCATCTTTGTGGCATCCTCCTGTGACTGCCCTACTAAGTGTCCGTAATGAGAAGATGAGTGAAGCGGAGGAAAGGAGGGCAGACTCTAATATGTGGCAGTTTTAATCCTGTGTGGACAAATGGTACGAGATGTGGTTTGTCCTTAAAAGACTGATAAGAGAATATCATGGCAGACCTTCCTTCTTCAAAATGCCATGAGTATTCTTTATGAGCCCTATTGCCTGAGGCATGTTTTACCTAGCTATAAGAAACTGCTTTTCGTCTTACAATGTATTCCTGAAAAAAAAGAGATGTGAAAAGGCAAGGTTATTCACCTGTTGAGCTTGGGTTTCTTGGGAATATGCCCTTCAGGAAGTGGAGGCCTGTGGTTTGGCAACAAACCTGAAACAGAAAAAGAAAGGTGTGAGAATATTTTGCGATGCCTCCTTGCTTGTATAGCATCCAGAAGTTACATTGCACCTTGTAAGTCAGGCTACCCAGGTCCCTGCTGGGACAGCACAGCACAAAGCCAAGTACAGTAGAAAGGGTTTTTTATCTTCAGTCATTCTTGAACCTGCACTCCAGCCAAAAAGAAGCTAGGAGGTTCTGCTGGATATAGACAGGAAATACGCACCAAAGACACAGACACTTGGGGCCATAAAAGAGGCTTTTTGTGAGGACAGAGGGCACTGGTGTTCAATCAGATTCCATTTGCAGGATGAAAATCTGACTATTAAAATTCTCAGTCCATTTAATTTGGGTACGACTAGGGTACGAGACACAGAGATCAGCACAATACTGTGTCCACCTGGCTCCCGCTTCCAGGGCAAAGCAAAAAGGTCTTCACATGGCAGATGGTAGAAAGCATTTTATTAACAGGGATGCTGGCATTTAATCATTTGTTACTAGAGACTGAGCCATCTCCCAGATCTTTCTGCAATGATAGGCACTCTACTCCCAAGGCAGGAGCCAAGACACATAGAAAGCGGAACAAGTAGCCTCTGGTCCATCACTCTGTCCCAGCACTTGGACTATAATGAGTTTGCTGGGTGACTGGACAGTGACATCTCATTGAGCTACACTAATTGGGTGGGAGATCCCTCTCAACGGGTTCTGTGGGCACCCTGCATTAAGTAGTTGTCTCGTGAGGAGCCCAGGTACCTGCTCGGTGAGCCATCTGCACACAGACAGCAATCTTCTTGTGCTCCTCCAAACAGAGGCCCGTGACCCTTCGTGGCAGCATCCCTCCATCAGAACGGATAAACTGACTCAGCAGCAAGACATCCTGAGGAAGCAAGAGAAGGACAAAACCATCAGTGCTACAGCTACTTCAACTGCTGTGATTCTTGGGTGTTGTGCTGACCCTTGCACTGTGTACAGAACTCGAAACAAAGCAAAACTAAACAATGATTCTTTCCTATGCATTTTGGCTGCAGCTTGACAACAAGTGGCTTTTGCTTGCTGTGACTCTGCTTGCCAGCTTAGCTCAGTAAGGTCACTCAGATGGTCTGAGTCTTCCCTTGACTTCACTAGTGTAAACAAATGATGTCAGCTGCGATCGCTGCTACTTCACCATCGCTTGCTCCAAGATTCTAGCTAAGATAATGTGTCCCAGGTACTCAGGCACAATTACACAAGCCCTACAGATGGATAGTGTTTACACAACTTGAAATGCCATCACAGCTGTTATCGTAAAGGTCACAGATATGTTAGATCACCTCTGGTCCCCTCCTTGTTCCCTCAGAGCAGAATTGTTCACTGCTATCTACTTCTCAAACTTTTATCCAGTTTCCCATGGTGGAACTTCCCTCATGTCTCTCTGGAGGGGTGGAGAGTGGGAAAATGGTCCAAAATCTTGCACGAAGAAGCTTTGTGTATGAAAAGAACATGCGCTGATGAGAAAGACCTAATAGGATAAACTGCTGCCCTCAGTCTTCTGTGTGTGTATGAGGTGGGGCTGTTACAGCCATGCTGGATGGAAGGAGCACTCAGAGCATGTTGAGGGTCCATCTGTGATTCAAGTATCATTTAGATTACACTGCTGTTGACCTTTCCAATTAAGAACTCTAGAAATGTAAAGCACTCTTAATAAAAACAAAATTAAAGGGATCTCTAGGATCAGATAGTATCGCAGGGGTGGGATGACAAATTTTTAAACACAGCAGGAGCAGCTGTTGCATAAGTGTCCCATTAACGGCACACAGTACAACAGCCCAGTACTTAGTTACGTGCTCTCCATTTCCACACACAGCACCAATACAAATATATCCTCAAGCCAGTATAGACAGGTCCTCTTGACACGCTGACGTCAGCACAAGTTGGTCCAAAGGGCCTGTGGAGAATCTGTGCTTGTTTTTTCCCCATCTGTTGACAGATTTCTTGCTGGTTGAGAGTTTATTCCCCCCCTGCTGCTGTAAACACGTTCATAGTGGGGGTAGCTGGACCACATGGAGGCTGCTGCAGGCTGGAAGGGACCTGCCAGCAAGAATTCAAAGCAGGTACATCAGCACGTTACATTCACTGTCTAGGGCAACAGGCAAAACCAAAGAGTACTTGGTGCTTTTCACGTTGGGTGACCCTGACTCTGCCTGTTGTTCACAGGTTTGCAGACATGCTCCCACCCTCCCTTCTTTGCTCTTTTACAAAGAGCTCCCTGGAGCATTCTAGCTTCATTTACTGTCCTTGCAAAAGCAAACAACTACAAATGGATATAAAATTCGGAAAACCTAGCTATCTAGGAATCATACATCCACCCCCCACAGCACAAGGCCAGCTCAACCCTGAAGCGGGGGGCTGGAATTCAGTATGGCTTTCCAGTAATGACTGATTCTGACAGATGTTGTCATACAAGCGCTGCAGTGAAAATCTACACTTTTTTGTTTGTTTGGGGGGTTTTGTGGTTTCTTTTTTGCCCTTCCCTCACCTTCCCTCAAATCCCACCCTCGCTAATATCATCATGACACACAATTTCTCTCTTAGAATCATAGAATAGTTTGGGTTGGAAGGGATCTTAAAGCCCATCCAGTTCCAACCCCCTGCCATGGGCAGGAACACCTCCCACCACACCAGGCTGCTCAAGACCACATCCAACCTGGCCTTGAACACTTCCAGGGAGGGGGCATTCGCAACTTGCCTGGGGAACCTGTGCCAGTGCCTCACCACCCTCAGCGTGAAGAATTTCTTCCTAATCTCTAATCTGAATCTTCCCCCTTCCAATTTAAAGCCATTCCCCCTCATCCTATCACTACTTGCCCTTGTAAAAAGTCCCTCCCCAGCTTTCCTGTAGCCCCTTCAGGTACCCAAAGGCTGTTATGAGGTTCCCCCAGAGCCTTCTCTTCTCTAGGCTGAACAAGCCCAACTCTCTCAGCCTGTCCTCATAGCAGAGGGGCTTTGATAGTCTTTGTAAACTTCCTCTGGACCTGCTCCAACAGTTCCACATCCTTCTTATGTTGGGAATCGCAGAACTGGACACAGTACTCCAGGTGGGATCTCTTCCCTTACCTGGCTTCCTCTTCTGCCTCCACTTGTCTACAATTAATGTGCTCAGGCTAATTTTCAAATCCAGCTCCTCTGAAAACATGGCAGGTTATGCAGCTTCTCAGTAATACAAAATGACTTACTAATGATGACAGAGTGATGTTGTACCCAAAGAACAAGAAAAGCACAGCTGAGCAACTAGCAGCAAGCTCCTGAGAGGCCATCTATGGTTAAAACGGAAACAAAGTGTCCTCAGCTATGCCAACGCATGGCCTTGCCAATGAGAACGGTACCCAGGGGACCAACGGGTGCCAGCTGCGCTGGTGAAAACTGGACAGAGGGCAGCCAAACAGCCCAAGGGCACTGACTTTCAGCCACTCCTGAAATGCACTGGATTGGATTCAGGAAACCAGAGCAAGACTCCATCCTCTTTTTCCACCTTCTTTAGCCACGGTTCTGCAAATCACCAACAGTTCTATTTGCCATTTAGCACAAACATGTCACTTCCCTAAGAGAAAAAGGGCTGCTTAGGTCCAAGTGTCTAGAAAGAGAAAGACTTTCTAGACTTTTCTACTAGCCTGCTGCATTACTCTGTGGGGAAGAGGAAAAAAGGGAGCTGATGGCAAGTTTGAGGCTGTTCCAGTCTTTGCAGTTGTGGAAGCCTAAATAGGCCACAGGCTCTTGTGAAGGGTGTGTGTGGTCCAAGTGATTTCTCGTATTACCACCACGCCTCATGGAGTCACAGGGTTGTTATCAAGCGTTTCCATGCGAAGGGGGGAGGTGAGAAACAAAGGGAGATAAGTCTTTCTTTTTCTCCCAGTGGAAAAAAAATCAGAAAAATCCATTCTCTGCTATCATCTCTGACCAACAGTGTCACCAACTGACCAACACCCTTGTGTGGCAGCCACTTATTAACCGAAATCATCTATGTCCCACCTGCTGCATCTCCAAACCACAATCACGCCATCTGGCTTAAAACACTGCACACTTGACAGAAGGTTTGTACATTTCTGAAGATCCCTACAGTTAACGGGCCAGGTGCCTTTCCCAGAGTACTCACACAGATGCATCTTACCACTGGGGGAAAGCAGACAGGTACAGCCAACTTTATGGGGCAGCTGTGGAGGGAAGCGAACAAGTAGGTGGAGTGGTCAAAGAAAAAAAATACGGCTGGCAAGTTCTCATGGTGCCGTCATGTTCCATGCAATTCACATTTTGTGCTAGTGGACAGCCAAGCCTGTAACCACGGATTTGTTTTAATCACTGGACAGCTCCCACGGGGCTGGACCAGATTCCCACCCCTGTAATCCACAGCATTTGATGAAAACAACTTGGACTGAATTATTCTAGGGCTAATAGGCAAAGCTTGCAGTTTGGTTTCCCCTAATTGCTGCCAAAGCAAGATGACATATTTACTGCCTACTCAGACTAATCATGTTTGAAGTGGATAAGGGGGAAAATGAAAAACAAGTTTAGCCTTCACCTCTAAAAGGGCTGGATAAACTTGCTAAACAAAACACTATGTACAGCATGTTCTTGTGAATGGATGGCAACCAAAATGCATAGGCTTCTCTGCATTTTAATATCTGCAGACACTCTGAAAAGCAGGATGCTTGACAGGTTACATACGTTTCATTAAAACCTTCATTTACAGCAAGAAGAGTTCTGTCTGTGTAGCCAAATTACTACTGGGCTGTACTGGACAAGTTTGCCAGTCATTATTTCCAGTTATACAAGAGTTGTTTTTCCTTTCTCCCCTTCTCCTGGGAGCTCTACACCATTCTCCAGGCATTTCATAATAAGATTGCAGGTTTCAATCTAGTTGCAGCCTGACAATGACCAAAATAATTTTTTATCTCCAATGGATATGGAAAAAAAAAATCAATTGAGGTCTCAGTTTCAATGGACAGACACGCACAGACTACAAACTGTGGGAATTTATACCTTTGGCTCTGTTATCCTGAGCCTCAGCAGAGACTGAGGACTGAACTGGCAAAGACAAGCAGAGCCCTCCACACCACAGCTGAGGCAGGTTGGAATCATGACCTGCTAGTGCTCACAATGCCTGTTCAGTTGATTAATAACTTTGGAGACACTGGTCCCCCAGTTCTCTGACAGCCAAAGTAACTCATTATGCCGCTACTTTAGACTGTGCTAGTCGCACATGACAAAGGGGAAGTCCTATGAGGTCATATTACTCAGCTCCCTCAGGGGCTAATTCAACACTTCCCTTTTCATAGTGCCTCATTCAGCCCAATTACAAGCCTCCCAAGCAAAAAAGCTTACACTTTCCCTTCTGTAGGACTGACTGATTGCAGCTTATCACTCTCAAAGGAGCCACTGTGATCCACCTATTCTGATCTCTTACCGAGCACAGATTATAGGTTATGCTGTATGAACCAGGCTATATCTTTAACAAAAATAGCTGTTCTCAATTTACTGACTTTCAGGACAATTAACCATCAGTAAGTAAACTGTGCCACTGTTTAATTACCCACACAGTTAAATGCCTGCATTTTATTGTTTAAGAATTTCAAGATTCTGCTGCTCATCACTGCTGCAGCAACGAAAAAAGCAGAGAGTGCTTTTGTGTGGAAAAGGGAGATTTTATTCACCTTAACATCTAAAAGCCTGAAAATTCACAACTGGTACAAAACATTCAAATATATAGGAGACTTATTCAAGCAGAAGAGGTGGTCTAGTCCAGAACTGAAATTTCTGCTAGTTCTCATCAGCCTCATAGAGGAATACTTCTAAACACTGAGGTGAGACACTTCTACAATTCTGAAATACCACTTCTCACTGCTCTCTCTAGCTTCTTTGTCCAGGTTCTCCTCTGCTCTACAACAGGAGTATTGGATAAATATACACCAGATGCACAAGCATTCAAAACCCACATCACAGCCAAGAAAGATATGTTCTTAGTTTGTCTCTCAGGACCACAATCTTTTAGGAAATACCTCAGCAATGATTCTCAAGCCTCTGGCTGCAGGTCTCTCCTCACATTTGGTTATCTCTTGCTTCCATACTGAACAGTAGAAACCAAGATCTAAGAATCAAACTGAACTGAACTGTGGAAAACTTACGACCTTAGCTCACGCTACAAACACACCTAAGACTCATGCTTTACATTGTCTGTTGGACCAACAGCCTACCTCTAATCCTGGAATTCAGGCTCTACAGCATGACATTGTGTGTAACTGCTTCTTTGTTCTTGATGCCACTGCTATCTCTACGTGCAACAGTCTCTTCTACCACAGAGAGCAGTACTAAGTGGGTCTACATATTAATTTCCATAATGTAATCAGTTCCCATGGCTCATTCCATCCCTGAGCATCCATTGATATTCTCTCTGGAGTAGTTACTGTGCAACTCATGGAATGCTTTCTGGAAATCTACAGAACTGCCCAGTTTAATGATGCTGTTGGCTCCTCACATATAAAACTATATTAACCCTAACAAAGTCTTTTCCAGTGTGATTGGTCTGCTTTGCTCATGATACAATCTGGCAACCAGGAATAAGAGTTGCAAGAAACCACTGCATTCAAACACGGGCAACATAAACCAAGAGTGATCTGGTTTTGTAATAATTTCCATACCTTAATGGCATTTGCCATTTTTCCTAATTTATTACCATCTGCAAATTTATCAGCATAATTCTCCTTCCTCTTTCAACTACTCAGTATTTCACTCACTATTTTCATGTCATTTGATGATTTTTTAAGATTTTTTCCATGCTTAAATAAAACCCTGCAAGTGAAGTAATATTTGTTAGACAATGTTAGAATAATTGTTAGATAACTCCCTTAAGATCCTGGAACTATGTGCAACCCAGGACTGCTCGCCTGTACGTAATTCAACACTGAAGTTATTTCTGTACCTGTTTTTTCCTCTGATTTTCTTCTATTCTAATTCCAGTACTGGGTTTTTAGCTTGCTAGGGGACACTTATGCCTTTTGTAAACTCTGTGTTTGAATGACCTCTTGTAAAGTTACATTCTGCGTTTTCTACATCACACTTCTTATTCTTGTTCTTGACTGTTGTGCTTTTGTTTCAAAGCATTTTCTCTCCCATCTTCTGCATTTAATGTTGATAATCCTCTCATTAGTTAATAAATGTCTCATTAGCATTTCCAGCAAAAAGCTTGAATCAAACCTATTTTTTTCTGTTGCAAGGGATGTAAACACATAGGCTCTTGAATTAGTTGACTAAATGTTGCATTCCAGTTTGGTTCACAAAGAAGTGTCATGCTGAAAGGCAGCTGGGCACCAAAGAGATATACAGCCTTCTCAGATCAGATGGCCACCAAACCTCCTACCTGATATGAGTTCATACTTTTTTTTCCCAGGAGCCTTGTCAGCCAAGGTAAACAATTACTATCCAGGAAGCTCTTGTTACACCCAGAAGAAGTAGAGATGGGATTAACTGTCTTTATTGCACCCAGCAAAAGATGAGAGGGGCATGTTGTGCAGCATGTAGATCTGAGAACAATAGTTATCTAGCTGGGAGGATAGGGGAACTCGCCTTCATCAAACTTACCACATAATCGTACTTATGCTTCAGGTTCCAGCGACAGATGGGACACTGGCCAGAGGGATTTGGAGGAGTTGGTGCTTCAGCATCCTCTATAATTCTCCCTTCAATCTAGGAAGCAATTCAAAGGATACAAGGATCAGGCACAGTTTAGACCCCTACCTGCACCTGTGACTTGAGGTATACTTTTCATCAAGTCCACAACAAGCTGACCATTACTGCACAGATGTAAAGCGAACAGCATCTGCATTATCCAATTTGCTTATGTATAGATATAACAAGCATTTTGGATATACTGAGACTACAGGGATAAGAAAAAATCCAAAAAGCACAGAGAGCCATTCTGTAAATTCTTATATATATTTTACTAAATGTAAACTCATTCATAGTTAGTGTGAAGTTCTCACGTTCACCTGAATTCCATGCATTGCAGTACTTCTTTGAACGACTATGCCTTGAAATTGTAGTGGTCCTTTAGCCAAAAACTTTAAAACACATTTTTTTCTGAAAATTTGACAGTGTCACAGAATAGACGATGCATGCTGTGGACAAGAATGTGCAGATTATAAATCAACAACAGCAAAAATTCTGAGCAAAAGTTAAATTTAGGAAAAGACTGTTTGGAGATGTTTCTGGGTGTTTGTTTTGTGGTTTTTATTTTTTAAATATGCCAATATTTTATCCAGTTCAATTCCCTGAACAATTCCTTTAGATCATTTTATAACCTCTTCTATATCACTACAAAGTGGTGATATGTAACACGTTTTCTCGAAAGTAACATGCAAAGAGATGTAGAAAGTATGCGTTGGAAGAACTTGAGAAATTTGTTTTCTAAACATAGATAAGTCATGAATATGAAGCCTATCAACACGTGCACTTGTCTTTTTTTGAGGATTTATGACTAGAAGCAAGAGCTATCTCAAACTGAAGCTGAACAGACAGAAAAGACAGTAAAACTGAGGCATTTTTTTTCCTCAAAAAAATTCTGGAAGTTTCCTCTGGTCAAATTAAGATTAAAACCAGACATTGAACACCAACTGACAGCCTCGAATGGCGCAAGCACCGGAGAGTTTAAGAAGAATCACTGGGTGAAATGCAATGTTACTTTTAAGAAAAAAGCTGACTGATTTAGACTGAACCATCAGGTTCTGTGCCTGAAAATCCGGGAAGAGAAAAGCATGACATTTTCTGTAAATTGGCATGGGACACTGGCATTCAGCTGAACTGCCAGAACTATTTAACACCATAGCTTTGCATCTGTCTTGTCTAGTGATAACAAAATGGAAACAGAGAAGTTATCTGTAGCTCCAGCATCTTGATACCTCAAGGAGCCGGAATAATCTGTTTTAAAATAAAATTCCTCCCCCTACAAGTAGAACTGCCAGTTTCACAAAAGAAAAAGTAACGATGAATAAAAAATATAGGCCAGTATCTAATTTTCTATTAATTGGTAAAGTTATTTTCTGGGAAGCTGGTGTATCTGGTTTGATTCTTGCCAGTCTGGCTTCATACTGTACTTTGACTGTAATTCCATAAAGATTTGGAATGCTGTATTAACATCAATTTTTCTCGAGATAAATTTCAATGTACAGTTTTTGGCAATTATTCCCAACTACTGAGCACTTTCATATTGTTAACCCACTCAGTTATTATTCTGCTGTTAGAGGGAATACATAGGGGCTCTACATTCTCAGTATGCTGAAGAAATCCAGATTTCTCTGGGATTCATTCATCTGGTTCACATCAAACACTTCCTTCAATATTGATAAAAGCAAGGACACATAGAAAGATGAGCATAAGAATATGGATTCAGAAAAGACTGATGCAGAGTTGGTAGGATAATGGAGTGAACAGAGGATATGCTCAGTTGGACAGTTTACACCATTTGTTAAGTGATTTTCCTCACCTAGGGGAACTGATGGATCCTAGATTGATGATACAATATTATACAGTAGAAATATCCAAATCTCCCTTAGGCTTCTAAAATGGTCCAGGAAGAATTATTATTATTTTTCTAAAGGGCTCTGTCACTGCAATGCATGCCTTTTTAACCTCAAGACTCAGTTATACATATTGGGACTTTGCAAATATAATTTAGATTTCCTTTGAAACTGTGTACAAAGTGCAGCAATCCACTGTATGTGTTGCGTTGGTGTGCACACTCTCCCCTTGTTTTCCTGAAAACAACTATGCTTGCAAGCTCATCTCTTCAGGTCTCTGGGCAAAGATTTGTACTCTGACACTTGAAGAGATGAAAAATAGGCTTTCCTTCACACCTTAAACTTATTTTTGCTGACGGTCTAGAGATTTTGTTAACTGCCATATGCTATTTGATGTTATGTACCTAAAATACAAGTAACCTGCTCCATTCAGGTTTCAAATGTGACAATATCCACTAACACAAATATCACAAGAAGGAAACTCAGACTTTCAAAGGCATGAACAACCAGGTTTTGTCTGTTTTATTAGCAAGCACCAAAGTTTGTCCCCTCATTATTTATACATTAGCATTTAGTGCACTGTCTTCTAGGTATTCTCAAATAATTCCTGCTGCACTCTCCTCATTGTATTTACGCATTTCAAAATAGCTGTGCCAGCTGTCTCCAGCCAAGGTACAGATTGCAACTGGCATATGTAATGTGAGCAGAATAACTCAATGTCCTCCCCACCCCAGCCCCAGTAATTTTAGTGCTTCTTCAAAAAAAATGACAATTCTCTTGATAAAGTACAACAGACCAGATGGTGTTAATTAAGTAAAATTCTAATTCTACTGCTTTGGTCTTTTCTCTCCTGTCTTAAATCATAGCTGAGAAAATGCTTTTCTTTATCCGTTACTTCAGAACGTGTTTTCTTTTCAGGAGCACTTGTCCTTCAGTATTTAAATTCTTCCTTTGACGATCCCCTCTCACTGAAAACTTTTTGTTATCAAATGCATCACAAGATGCAAACTTTGTATCATCTGCAGTCACTATGGCACATGCACTGATTGTCAAACACAGCACTGATCAAAGGGAAGTGATGTACGTAGCACGCAGCCAGCACAGAGCCAACCTGCAATGCCACATCGCATTGCTGGCCCAGGGTGAAGCAACAAAGCCACCATGCAAATCTCCTTTGTGCCTGCCTACAGCTGAGACAATGCCAAGTGCCACTACTTTAAAAAATGAACCCGTCTGAAGAACTGCCTCTTACATTCTGGGTTCCAAATGCCCCCGGTCCGGGCTTCCAACCTAACCAGGGGTGCAGCCAGGGCTTTGATGCTCATGGGAGGCTCTGACCTGCGGCACCTGTCACCAGCAACAGGGTGATGGTCCCAGCTTTCAACAGCAAAATCCTCCATCTGGCTTACTGTCACTCACGACACTCTCCTACCTTGGCTGCCTTCACACCCTGGCATGTCTTTCAGGCAGAAAAGCAACCTTTTAGCCCTTTTTTTTTCCTCTTTGATGGGGAACGGGACACAGGGACACACACACACAATGAGAAGCTAAAGGGAAAGAGAAGAGAGGCAAGTACAGCTGCTGAGAAAAAGGAGTGTAGGGACTTACTGTGGTGGTGTTGCCTTCAGTCACCTCCACGACTGCAAAAAGGAAAAAAAGATAGGAAGACAAAATGAATCACAGAATCATGGAATGTTTTGGGTTGAAACGGACCTTAACAATCAACCAGTTCCAAACCACTGTCATGGGCCCACCAGACCAGGCTGCTCAACACCCCATCCAACCTGGCCTTGAACACTTCCAGGGAGAGTGAATCCACAGCCTCCCTGGGCAACCTGTGCCAGTGTCTCACCACCCTCTCTGTGAAGAATTTCTTCCTGATGTCTAATGTAACTCTTCCACTTTCCAATTTAAAGCTCTTTTCCCTCGTCCTGTCACTACTTGGCCTTGTAAAAAGTCCCTCCCCAACTTTCCTGTAGCCCCTTCAGGTACTGGAAGGCCATCCTCATCTCCATCCCATCCACACAGAATCACAGAATGGTTTGGGTTGGAAGGGACCTCAAAGCTCATCCAGTTCCAAGTCCTCTGCCATGGGCAAGGACACCTCCCACCAGACCAGGCTGCCCAAGCTGCTGGTCGTGAGCACCCCCGGGGAGGGGGCATCCACAGCTTCCCGGGGCAACCTGTGCTAGTGCCTCATCATGACACTAATTCAGACACAGTACTTCTGGGGAGAAAGGGCGTAATTCACCGAACGCCCCCGCCTCCCCCACCGCCAGGAGACAGCGGAGCGGGACTAGCCCCGCACTCACCCTCCCGGAGACCGCGGGCCGGCGGCAAGCCCCAGCCGCTCCCGAAGAGCCCGGCGAGGAGGCGCCGCAGCCCCCCTCGCAGCACGCCGGGCGCCGCCATCGCTGCCGTCGCAGCCACTGCCGTCACCGCCGCCCCGCCCGCGGGAGGAGGGGCGCGCGCGCTGCTGGCGCCATCGACGTGCGCGGCCCCGCCCGCCCCTCACGCGGGGTGGTGGGCCTTATTTTTTTTTTGTTTACTTGATTGTAATCCCCAGCATAAGAAGGATATGGAACTGTTGGAGCGGGTCCAGAGGAGGCTGTGAAGGTGATCAGAGGGCTGGAGCCCCTCTGCTATGAGGACAGGCTGAGAGAGTTGGGCTTGTTCATCCTGGAGAAGAGAAGGCTCCGGAGAGACCTCATAGCGGCCTCCCAGTACCTGAGAGGGCTACAGGAAGGTTGGGGAAGGGACTTTGTACAAGGGCAAGGAGTGATAGGACGAGGGAGGATGGCTTAAGATTAGACATCAGGAAGAAATTCTTCACGCTGAGGGAGGTGAGGCACTTGGCACAGGTTGCCCAGGGAAGCTGTGGATTCCCCCTCCCTGGAAGTGTTCAAGGCCAGGTTGGATGGGGACTTGAGTAGCCTGATGTGCTGAGAGGTGTCCCTGCCCATGGCAGGGGGGTTGGAACTGGATGGGCTTTAAGTACGAACCCAAACCATTCTGTGATTCTGTGATTTTTGATTCTATGACTCGATAATCCTTGTGGGTCCCTTCCAACTTGGGTCATTCTTTAATTCTGTGAATGTATGAATGTGGCCAGCAGGACCAGGGCAGTGGTTGTGCCCCTGCACTTGGCATTGGCAAGGCCGCACCTTGAATGTTCAGTTGGGCCCCTCACTTCAAGAAGGACATTGCGGAGCTCAAGCGTGTGTAGAGAAGAAGCAATGAAGCTGCTGAAGGGGCTGCAGAACAAGTCTTATGAGGAGCGGCTGAGGGAGCTGGGGTTGTTTAGCCTAGGGAAAAGGAGGCTGAAGGGAGACCTTATCACTGTCCACAAGTGCCTGGAAGGAGGTTGTAGCAAGGTGGATGTTGGACTCTTCTCCCAAGTGACAGGCGATAGAATGAGAGGAAATGGCCTCAAGTTGCACCAGGGGAGGTTCAGACTAGACATCAGGAAAAACTTCTTTACTGAAAGGGTTATCAGGCACTGGAAGAGGCTGCCTGGGGAGATGGTGGACTCACCGTCCCTGGGGGTATTTAAAAGATGGGTAGATGAGGTGCTCAGGGATAGGGTTTAGTAATGGACAGGTACGGTTGGATTCGATGATCTCAAAGGTCTTTTCCAACCAAGCGATTCTATGATTCTGTGATTCTATGAATCTAGAGATCATAGAATCATGGAATGTCCTGAGTTGGAAGGGACCCTCAAGGATCATTGGGTCCAGCTGCTGTCCCTGCAGAGGACAATCCCAACATTCACATTGTGTGCCTGAGTGCATTGTTCAAATACTTCTTGAATATTGTCAGGCTTGGCACTGTGACTGCTTCCCTGGGGAACTGTTCCAGTGCTCCAGCACCCTCTGGGTGAAGAACTTTCTCAACCTTCTTCTAATATCCAGCTTAAACCTCCCCTGGCACATCTTCCCGTTATTCCCTTGGCTCCCATCACTGGTCGCTAGAGAGAAGAGATCAGCACCTGCTCCTTCTCCTTCCCTTGGAGGAAGCAGCAAAAGGTGAAGAAGTCTCACCTCAGTCTCCTCTCGGTGGAACAGACCAAGTGACTTTAGCCATTCCTCATACAAATTTCCCTCTAAACCCTTCACCAACTTTGTGGTCTCCTCTAGACACTCTCCAGTAGCTTTACACCCAAAACTGCATACAGTACTCAAGATGGTACTAGCTTCATGTTATGGAGACCTGAGCTATGCTCCTGCCACAGCTCCTGAGTCTCTCCTTGCTCTCCAGTGAGAGGAAGAGTAAGGAGTGGTTTGACTTACATTATGAGGTGGAGAGGCTCTTCTGTTTGTCTGGGCTCCAGGTGGCTTCTGCATCAGGGGATGTTTCAGGCCACCTGTGGACTGCAGGGAAGAGGTGTGTTTCATGTCTGTCTGTTTTACATCTGCATCTGCCATGGATGCTTGAGGTCACTGTGTGTTCCTGCACTGAGTTGTATAATTCAGCAGGTGAGATTTGAAGCAGCATGTTGGCAGGCTGAAAACTTACTCGTATAACCAGTCACTCCAGTTCAGATGCTTTCTATTTTTGTTTCAATATCACTTGCCCTTGGTAAGTCTTGGACAGCTTGTAGGCCGCTGAGAGATCACTTTCCCTATCATCTTTCTTAGCATGCCTCATCGCTTACCTTTTTCCACCTGCCTTTGGTGGAGGGTAGCCTAGAGGTGGCACCTGAGGGGGGTGTGTCAAATGGCTGGGACCTCAGATACCAACAAACCATTTGTTTTAGATGGCAATGGTGTATCTTCATGAAGAGCATACTTAAGGTTGAGTTGAACCATACTTGATAGCAAAAGTCATTTGTAGGGTTTCCCCAAGTGCTTCTTTGCTTTGTATTTTCATATTGGGTCCCTTCCAACCCAAATCATTCTATGATTCTATGATTTATCCAGGAAGCAAAACTAACGGAGTGAGATAACATACTTTGGAAGTCTTGTGCATAGATGGGCATTCATGCTGTTTTATTCCATCAGTGGCGAACAGTGCTCCTGCAAGATGTTTTGTACATTTTTCTGAGTTTCTAGCTGAAATGTGGTGTAAAATATAAATTGTGACAAAAATGTAAAATTTAATGTAAAACAAAATCTGATCTTTCTGCCTCAGGAGTTCTTCCACCTCCTTCCTCTTTTGTATTACACTTACTTCTTGTTACAGTCCAGTTTGCAGATCTTTTCCTGTGGCAGGTCTGAGCACTCAGCTCTGGGACTTCCCAAAGAAGTGGGAATGGAGGCAGGGTTTCTCTCCAGACTCTTGTGCTCTGTGCCAAGCAATGAAAACAGGGCCATCCCAGTTATTCCGAGAACAAATTGGGTAAGAACGCTTGCCGGAAGAGACCTCTTCCTCTCTCGCTGAGCTATGCTATATAATGATTTCTAGAGCCAGGGTGATCTTTAGGTTGTCCAAAAGCTTCAACGTAAGAGCCAAACAAAATATTTACTGCCATCGAGTTTAAGGATAACTTCCTTATGAGGAGAATGAACATTGCTAGGCACAGTGATGTAGTGATGTCATGTTTTTATGAAGGTTGTTTTTTTTTTCTTTATATATAGAGTTTTATCCTAGTGGAAGGAGTTTGGTTGCAACAACCTGACTGGAGAGTTTATTCGATGACTTAAGTTAAATGCAGTTTTTTTCTGCTAGCTTCCTTGCTTCTTGTGATGGGGAAAACTAAAGGGGTGACCCTCTTCACGGGATAGAAACGAACAGTTGGAAAGCACAGTGCTAGCTCACCTTTGTAAAGATACGTAGACAGAGGGTTAGAGGCTGTTCAAGAGTTTCTCCATGTCACAGGGCTTCTGATGGAAATGATGCTTAAGCAGCATTGTGGCTTTTGGTTAGACAGAAAGAGACCAGCATCATGGTGATAGTTAAGATACAGTAAGTACTCACTAAAGGTATCTAAGTGACACATGATTTGATGCAAAGAAGGTAGATGGTTGTCTTCTTAAAAACCTGCAGTCTCTGAGTTGAGCAAATTATCTCTTTTCCTGAGATGTTTTCTTTGTCTTCTGGGTATTTTCTACAACTGCTAGCAATGTAGACCATCAAGTCCCAAGGAGACAAACAAAGTATGTGCCAGTTTGAATCGAAGCCCATCATCTCTTTCCAAGTTTGGAAATTTGACATATTTCTGATTTCTCGTAGATAATTTTTGAATGTGTTTATTTCATCAAGCCCTTGTATTCATCTGGAAAGAAAAATAGCCCTGAATACTGTGTCCATATGCACGAGAGAGAAAAGAAAGCAATTTTCTTTCCGTAATCCAGTTCAGTCATGGTTTGTGGTTTTTCAACGCTGTGGAGGGTCATCCAGTTTAGATGGAACTGGATGTTTCCAAGGATTGGAATGGAAGAATTCCATTGGCCATTGAAGAATGACTTCTTTTCCTTCTGGATTAAAATTAAACCTGTGGTCCCAAGTGTGGGTCTGGTCAGGAGCAAGGGAGTATCGTATTTTAGATGAAAAGCTTGTGTCCTAATTGCTTATGGCCTCAAGAGAGTTAATGGGACTGTTCTCAAAGAAACAGTATTCCCTTGTTTGAACTGCTTTGGGATTAGACATTGAAGGTGTTCTGTGAGGCTCCATTTTTCTTTTCATGCTAATTTGCATTCTAAAAAATTGAATATGTTTTGCTATTTTTCTTATTTCCTACGGCATGTTACTGTTTTCTACTTCCAACTACACAACAACTTTGCTGGTCCTTTTGGCCTTTTCTGGTTCGTTGGATGCTGATGGATGACACGTATGTCTGCTCCAGAGCCTTACCCGTGCAAATAGCTTATGAAGGCTGAGGCTGTTTCAACCAAACATGATTAAAAGTCATAGAAATCAAGATGGAAAAAGCTATTAGGTCACGTAGTTCCCACACGCACCCCTCGGACCAGTACAGGTTTGTTTCCAATGGTACATTTTTGGTCCTTTCCAGAAGGGGTCAGTGCAGGTCAGTGTTCACTTTGCATCCAACAGCCTTCCTCCCTTCCCCCTTCTTGAAAAATTAGGAAACCTTCTCAATCTAGCAACGAGTAGGTTGCAAAATATCTAGAGCTCTTATTATTGCTTATAATTTGATGTTGAGTGATCAAAAAGAGAAGGTATGTGTTCCAGTCCAAACACTGATCATCCAAGATTTTAAATGAGGAAATTTAGTGAGCTCTGCAAATGACTGATTGGCCACGTACATACGTTAGGTGCTACAGATCCTGACGGCTGTTCTGGGGACGCTTGGTTGTGGTGAGAAAGACACAGATTCACAGGTTTATCCTGTTAGGTAGTCTGTACTGGGAAAGATTATATTACAATAATATCTTATAGTTGCATTAAAAACATCTGGATAATTCAAAACAAATTTCTGATTGTAAAAAAAGCAAAAGTGACAACACCTCCTTAATAAGAGTAAGAGAAGGGCATAACTAACAATCACATTGCACCAAAACTGCTGTTCATCCTACTCAACAACTGTGATGCAGAAGCCTTGCTGAAGATTGCACAGCATTACAAGTCTTGTTAGGGTGCAGAAGCTCCTGCAGGGTTCCTCTCACCTACGTGCATCAGGTGTCCTGGTTGAGAGGGGCCACATGCTCGTTCCACACAACAGCAGCTTACCCCAAATGACCATGTCCATGAAGCAGTGACAACCAACTGCTGAAACAGACTTTATAGAGTGGAGAGAATGACATTGGGACAGAAATGAATAATTCAAAGTGCAGAGTGGGTTGAAAAGGTGGCTGGAGATGGTAAGAAGAAAATGCTGCAAAGAGAGCAGGGAGAGATGGCGCTCTGGTAGGGAAATGAGCGACTCACTTGAAAATAACTTGTTTATATTTTTAAGGTTTTCTTATTTTCCCAGTGGATATGGTTATTTTTCAAAGTAAAATAACCAAGTAATAATTTCATTATGTTTCTTTCCAAGATTTCAAGCTAAGCGTAAACATGAAAAATCCAGTGGGAAAATTAATCCAACTTCATTTTTCAAGAGCGCTTCAGTTCTGTTTCTCCCTCCCAGTTCCTCCTTCTATATTTTCACTGCTACTGTTCTTATACCGAGTATCTGTGGCATTGCTGACACCAGCAGGAGTACCTCAGTGGTGGCATTTGTTAGAGGGAGAAACCTTTAGGATCACTGAAAATATCACTTCTGATACAGAAATGAGAAGTTCTGAGATTTTCAGTGTTTAAAAAATAATTATGACTTTTGACATTTTGGGAACGTTCCATATGGGCAAGTCAAAATGATGGAAAACAACTGAACCACTTGCACTGAGATTTGATCTCTGGCAATTAATATTTGGGCTTCATGGGAGAATCATAAGGAACAAAATCTCTGTAACGCCACCATGGCAATCAGACCAGCAAACTTCCAAGGCTTTAATTTTTCCAGATGTTAAGTGCCTTTTTTTTTTTTTCCAACCCAGGTGAAGCGGGACTTCAGAAAAACAGACAATGAAAAACATTGAATTTTTAAGAGGTGGTTGGCATAAAGACCACTGCATAGTTGAATGTTCAGCTACCAATGTGCTGAAATGCAAGCAGTGCTAAGTTGCAGTAACTGAAGACAGAGGGTTTATCAGGACCATAAAAATAAAATATGTTTTATACATTTTAAAATACGTTTATATGTTTTTTATAATAAAAATGTTGTGTCTTCAGATGTTTCCAGGCTGGATTGTAACGAATGCTGAGTTTGCCTTCAAAAACAGACACACTTGTAAACAGCGAGGATGAGCTGGACGAGACCTGGAATCCTCTGGTTCATTCACATGAAGAGAGCCCTGGGGTGGTCTTCCAGTGGGGAGTCGCAAAAGCCTGAAACCAGCTCTCTGCGTCAGCGTTTTGTGCTGTTAGCTGCAGCATATAATAGAGTCTACTCAGTTTCTCTGTTGGTGCCACCAAAGCCTGAGGTTTACCGGAGGTGTCTTGGGACAGCATAGGCAAAACTGGTGATGCCCAGTCCTTCCTTCTGGTGAGGTGACGTGTCACTGTAGAAATTGCTTCATTGAGTATTTAGTGTGGACATCTATAAGTTTTGTGTCCCTGTGTCTGAATGCAGGAGGATCCATAAGCTAAGCCTCCTTGCCACTGGTCAAAATTTACATGAGGCTGTCTGAGCATAGTGCAGGCTCTGCAGCCTGTTACCTCCAGGAGTCTAACACCTAGACTTTAAGTGAAGTGGGGTTTTTATAACAAAGCACAGAGTCAAGACTGAAATAGCTCGCAGGAGAGAGTGCCAGCTGGGTTTATACTTTGCGAGAAGAGTAGAGGCTCTGTCATAACAATATGAACTTCAGAGTCCTCTTCTTGCTCTTCTTCCCATATTTAGCTCCATGAGATTGGAGCGGGGGAAGCCCGTGCTGGGCTCTGATGTTGGACCATGGTGGCTTGTGATGGAGAGATCTTCAGCAGGGTTTTCCTCTTATGGCTCCTCCAGCCAGATGGCTTCAATCTACTGACCAGTTCTCTGTGCTTTGTGTGAGGTCTGTATGCAATTTAAATGGAGCCTGTTCTCAGCTAGTTTTTGCCTTTTCTTTGCCCCCCTCCCCCACACGCACATACATTCCCAACTGACCTTTTTCATGCTTCCCCCTTTCTCTAGCCATTCAGGGAAATTGTGCTGGCACCATAAAACAAATATATCAGCTGGATTCGCCTCAAAGCCCTTTGCTTTTGGAGGCTTTCAGTTGTCTAACTCCTCTGAGTATTTCTGAGAAGAGCGCTCACTTAGGCAACAGTGCTGTAGATATAGCACTCAGAGTAGTATTTCTTTGTGATGCTGCTGTTTTCCAGAAGGTTAGGAGTTTAGAATGTGGTGCTTCTTGTACACACCTATGTTTGCTACCGCCCTGAATCCTGGCAGATTTGTCTAATCAACAAAGCACATTTATCTGAACCTCCATTTATGTTCGCATTTTGCAAATCTGAAAAGAACATATTTGTTCTCTAGGTTATAATTTTTTTTTCATTTTATGATCTTGTTCAGCACGAAAAGCCTCAAATGCTGGGACAGATAAAAGCAGGGACTGCCCTTCTTACTGTATTTTTATTTATAATTACAGCGAGCAGTAGACAATAGGAGGTAGTCTTACGAGACAGTCTTCTAAATAGAAGATGGTAGAAGATGATAAAAAGAGTGATAACAAGACAGTAGGACATCTCTGGTTTGTATCAGTCATCATCAAGCTTACTTCCTGGCCTGACATGTTGGAAAAAAGGTCAGATGGGCTGGGGTGACAGTTATTGGTCTATTAAAAGCAGTTTTACTTTGTCCCCAACTGTAGGTGCTTTCTGCTTTGCGTTCTGTTGCATTGCATTTTTTAGTGAATTCTTTACTTCCATTTATCCGTGGCCTGGAAGAGACTTGGAGGCTGCTGGAAAATAATAGCATTGGCCTCCTTGCCAGTCAGGTGAAAACATAATATACTTCTGCATTTCTCACGCCTTCCTAATATGAGTCACTGCAGACGCAACCTTATCTGTTTAGAGACAGATAAGGAAAAAGAGAATTTCCCTTGGGGAGAAACAGGCACAGCGGTACTTTTGTGACACTTTCCAATTCTCCTGGTATGTCAGAGTGTATCGTCTGCATGGGCCTCTGCCATGTTGTGCAGCTCAAAGACCTGTTCCACTGATAAGGATGTCCAAATTGCATTGTACTGCAGTGCTTCTTCTCTTTTAATTTAATTTCTGTCAGTTCTTTCCAGGAAAGGCATTCAGTATCTGTTATTGTGAGTGAATGACAAGCAATTCCCATTTTGATATATGAGACATGTAAATAAACTCCACTCCTGACCCCAAAGATACATGTTCTGGTACCCTGCAGATCTAGTAAGTAAACAAGGAGGACTCTGCCTTCGTTCCCCCCCTACCAAGCAACAAAACAAGTCTGTTAACTAATCTCACTGAGTGAATCAGAGAAGAATATGAGCTTGCCGTACAACAAGAAAGCTGAGACAGTGTTCAGCAGAGATGAAAGTGAGATACTGATGGCCGGAGTTTAATTGGGTTTTCATAAAACATGCTGTTCTTCACAATTTGGCTAATGCTTGATAGTTTCTTTTTTATGAGTCTGGCAAGACAATGAAACTTCAAACTATTTGCCTTGCAACTGGAAAATGAACCAGAGTGATATTCAGAAGAGCACTAGTACTCTTTGTCTTTAGAAGAAACAATTCAGCAGCGAGAGAACGAGAGCCTCTTGCAGCCATACAAGCACAGTTTCACAGTAAATCAGCTCAGCTGCAGTCCTCGCCACATGATATTCTTTAGTTGCCACTAGGGAGAATTCTGCTCATCTCCAGACAAGATTTTGACTTGTGTTAATATTTATTTCCATTTTTACAGATGTGCTGTCCAGTGATGGATGTGGTGTGTTAACCTTCTACTTTTTCACACCTGGTCCACACCTGTTTGGGATCTAATTCCCTGCCCTACTGGGCAGCAGCTCTTGAACTTTGTTGGGTCCTGAATCTCAAGCCAACTTAGGGTGGTGAGTGCCTTTGAAACTCTTGGCCAGAGAGCTTTTTGTTTTTAAAGTCAGAGAGGTTGGTAGGTTTTGGTTTTGAGTGAATATTCATTCTCATGACAAAAGCATTTCACAATAAGCTGTTTCCATTTGACAGCTCTTTGGCAGCACATGTGTGAAATTAGTTGTTTTTTTGTAGTCCAGTTCCTAGTGGATGAGAATATCCCTGTCTCAAAAAGACATTGCACTTTCATTGCGCTCATTGATAGTTTAAGCAAAGAGGTTCTGGACTAAATGTTCCTCGGAGTCTAAACTCGCTAGGGAACCTAGAAGTTGATCCTCCAGCACATTGTGGAGAAAGTTGTTCTTGTTTTGCCTGTGCAGCTCCTTTTGGTTAAGAAGGGGGCTTTAGTCCCCAGAGCTGTGGATTCAAGAGCATGAAATTCAATACAAAAATTTTAAAACAAAAAACAAATGCCATTGTTTAGAGTCCTGTTATAGCACGTTTTTTTCATTTGCACTTTAAACTTTAAATATTAGTGTATGAGCTCTTGCCAAATTTAGGTTGGTTGAGACTAGAGTGGAACTGCGAGGAATCTGTGAACTTCCTCGCAGCTTTCAGCTAAGCTTTCTGAAACGGCAGCTCGATGGCAAATTAAGTTCCCTGGAGAACGCCAGAAGATAGTGCATGACTGGGAGAAAACTCATTTGCTCAGACATCTTAAAGTACACTGATTTAATTCTTTTAGTTTATGAAAGGACCCGAGCAACACTACTCAATGTGCTCATCAGTATTGCTGAGAATATGCTTGATTGGCAGTGTATGAATGGCAAGACTGTGGAGAGTCACTGTAGTTATTAATAACATAAATGAAAGCCAGAATATACATCACGTTTCAGGCTTTTAAAGTAATATCAGTTCAAATTGGGATGTGGACAGGTTACCAGGTGGATTTCACATCCTCCCCTGACTTGTCTGGTAACTTTTTGTAGAGGTGAAATACTGAACTATAGAGACCTCGGGACTGATACAGAAGAGCGACTCACATGTTCCACATCTGCTGGTTTCTGACTGGGTGGGCTAAAAGAGGTGGCAAGTCATGACTGAGGTGCATTGAAGGAGCTGTGCTGTCAATGTGGGACAAGAACAGTTTGGGTGCCATCAGCGAAGGCCTAGGTGTGCCAGCAGAGATTGATTATGGGATCACAGACTTGAGCTGCGATTAACTTGTGAGTAGGCCAGAATGTCACTGTGACATTGGGGGCTATTGATAGAGGCCCAAAGACAACTACTGGGAAATACATTGCGGTCCCAGGGCTTGAATAGTCAGAAAACTGCAGGTCTGTATGAGGAGCACCCTCCAAGTTTGTTGCGGTTTCACCAGGGAGCGACAAAGAAAAGAGGGGAGTTGCTGATCAAGGGATGTTGGCAGAGCTCAATGTTTGCAATAACTGGTTAGTGCTAAGGTACTTTCTTCTTCCTTGGATACCACTATGCATCAATTTTTCCTGATTTTTTTGCAGTTTTCCTTTAAGAACCTGAATCCTGAGCAGCAGGTGATCTTGGCTGTAATGTGGAGGAGCAAGCTTGGGAAAGTTTTGTTAAAAGAGCGGGTTATAAAAACAACACTGTCTGCACAGATTGAACCTGTCAGCATGACGCTGCCGACGACACAGCTGGAGGGGAACATGGCAGGCTCCTTGGCCCTGAAGCAGAGCAGCCCACACAGCCTTCAAACGTTATGGGCCCAGCGTGGGTTTGGAGGAGGTGTGCCTTGCCAGGTGGGCCATGCATGGAAGTCAGATGCTTAAGTGACCATAAACCTCTAATCAAAGCGATCGTTTTGAATTTTAGTTCTGCCAAGGGCTTGTGAGAGGTGACGAAAGTGCATGGAAGTCCTGCTAGGCTCGTCTCCAAAGTACAGGGTTCTTCTGAGTGTCCTCTTCAGGACTAAATTTTTGACCCCTTGCAAGAAGAAACAACTCTTCATAAAGACAGTTCTGTCTGCAAGTGGCTGCAGCATGAAACTGTACTGTTGTCCAGTCCTGGAGTAGTCAAAGAAAGCTAGAAAGAAAATGGCTGAGGGGCTGAGGAAGCCTTTGTCACTGAGACCTGGAATGCTGGTCTGCCTGGGATGTCCTCATCAAGGTCGGTTGCTCTAGAGCAGGGGTTGCTGCAAACATTTCCATGCAGACAAATTGTCTCCATTTGTTCTTATTGGCTTTAGTCCTGTCTCCTTGGTGTTCCAGAAAGAGAGAATTTACCCTCTGCAAATGCAAGGCTTACATGCAATTTTCCTGGAGCTCAGACAGTCAGCCAAATTAGCAGGAGATTTTTGGAAATGGCAGGAAACAATCGAGGTCACTTTTGATCCAGTAGGAACTTTACTAAACCAGTCTTGATTAGGAGACACGTTCATTAGGTGAAGTCAGTAAGAACTGCAGAGAGCTGACTGAAAAGTGTAGTTCTTGATGAGAAGCTCTTGGGTGAAATTCTTCACCTAGATAAAGGGGTCAGGGCTGTACTCTGTTATTTGCTGCTAGAAGGGAATTTGTTCTCAATCAACTGAACTAGTCTAGGCTTTTTAAGTTTTTCTCTGCTTTCCTTGTAGTATATCAAGACCCCTTCCAAACAGTAAGCAATGGACCTATAACTTTTGCATAAGTAATAGCAGAGTTTGCTATGCCCTCTGTGGGTGCCCTGAGGCCAGGCTAGAACCTTCTCCACTCACAGTTGCTGTCTAATTCCACTGTGTAGTCCTCACCTCAGTTGTATGAAGGCTTGTCTTGGTTTTCAGAGATACTGCAGGAATCTATTTCTTCTCATTGTCCTCAGAGCCAGCCGTTTGGAGGAGAGGTGTCACATCGCAGCCATGACGTGTGAATGTATGCAGTGCTGTGTTGTGGGATATTTGGCGTGCCATGTTTCTAGCCTTGCAGTATCATATGTGAGCATGTCCTTATGGCTGTCTGTCAAGGCAGCTCACCCTTTCTCCCAGGATTATTTTGCTTCCTGTTTTCTGGATTGTTATATCCTGATGATGGCATAAAATTTCTCAGGATATTTCCAGGCTGTCCTGCTTGGAATACAGTGTGTGATCCATGTTCTTAGGTGACCAGCTGAGGATGCAGGCCACCTGGGTTCAATTCGCTGCCTTGCCACAGACTTTCTGTGTGACCTTGGCAAGTCACAAAGTGATTTTTCCAACACGTTTTTCTTGTGACTAATCAAATGTCAGATTTTTAGAAGCAAAAGTAAAACTCCAAGAGAATAACAAGAAGCTTTTGCATGCTGGCCATTCATGAAGTACAAAGTACCTACATGTGGTCTATATGGTCAAGCTTGAGCAATAATAGCTTAGAGTAATTGCTGAATGATTAAGAGCATAGCTACATTGGCAGAGCCACCTAGCGGGAATATAACCTTGCATGTCTAGAAGTCTTTCTGCTGGACTGGCATGTTTACTGCCTCCTTTCTTTCCAGCCTAGGGCCATTTCCTTGTTTACCCAGTGACAAAAATGAGGACAGTATAGGGTTGCATCAGTTTCAATGCATCTACAGGAGGGAGTTTGCTGGCACTGTTACATCAGCAGCCCTCTTTGGCTGGATGAGCTTTGCAGTGTGGGACAAACCTTACTCTTTTTGTTCTTCGGGGACTCAGTTGTAACTGGGACATAATTATGCCTCTCTTCCCTGTAGAACTGAACACATTAAAATTAAGCATTGCGCAAGTCATAGCTGGAGGATCCATTGAAAAACTTTGATACATACAGTATCATTCAAACAAGATTTTGTAAGATGTCCAGTTCATAAAATGACATGTGCACTTGATAAGTGGAAGTGAAACCATGCACAAAGTAGAGAGGTATATCAGTTCAACATTTGCCTAATTCTAAATACGTTTTGCAGTGCTATGAAAGATGCCCATGTTTATATACAAGGAAGGAAAATGTAAAACAGGAGAGCATTAAGGTCATCTGTTTACTTTTAGCTGCTCATTCAGCTTGCACAGTGTTTTGTTTGTTGGTTCTCAGTCTTGTCTCTCAAACAGAGTAAAATCATTGAATTGGGTATTCTCAAGGGGCAAGTGTGTCACTTTACTGTAAATTTAAGACTTTTCAGCTGATCTTTGTTAGTGTCTGCTACAAGGACAGTAGTTCTGAGTCCTAGTGTGCAGTTAGGTCTTTTTCAAAACAAAATTGTGAAATGGGTCCGTCTCTATCCTTGAAAGCTTCTGCTGGTGGAACCTCTGTAACCTGATCCATTCCTCCATAGAACAGACTCTGATACAGGAGCTTTTTTCAGTGTGCCCTCTAAAAGCAGCTCCTTCTCTTGGCCTGAAAACTGATGGCCCAGTTGACCTACCACTTTTGGCTTCAGGAAGAGGTGCTAGTCCCAATGGGTTCAGAAACAAACATTCCTTGTGGCTGCTTCTCTAAAGTCAGTATTTCACATCAGTGCATACTTGGCCTGTATACTTTCAAAGCTTTTTTTTTTTTCTTCCTTCCAGATCCTAAGGAACAAGAGGCTCAGAATGTCTGGTAAGGCAAGAACAGTGTTATGCCAGGGTCTGTATTACTGGCAGCATAGTGTAAACATGCTTGTCTTGTAAGTTGATGGCAAAGGCAGTTCTTAGAAAGCTATAGAAAGACTACTTGGAAAATCAACAAAGGTGTTATCTGTGAATGAGCCAGGTTCCTTTTTTCAGCTCTCAAAATGAATCCTTCTCCTGCCAGGTGGTTTGGGCATGTCAGGGAGTCGTAAGTGAACCACACCACTTCTTCCAAATTCTTCTTACTGACCCACTACTGGGCTTTAATTCTGTCAAGGAAAAAATCTTTTAAAGTTCAATGTCAACAGGCGAGTGCTCTCTGTTCTCTGTATGGACAACATGTATCTGAGGGATCTAAAAATACCATTCTGCCTTGAGAACTAGAGAATCTGTGTCCTCTGTAGAGACCCGAGTTACAGAGACTAGCTAAAATACAAAATTTATTAACTACTGGTAGTATGTGAGGACAGATTTCAGAAAAGACCTGTTTTCCTTCTCTGTTTTCTGAATAGATATGTGACTGTCCACTTACCTTCCTACCTCTGCAGAACATGCATAAGGTAATGGTGAAGAATGCAAATCCTGAGTTGGATTTTGAGCTAGAGTCTTTGCATATGAGCTGTGCCTGGCACAGACAGCTGGGGCAGATCATCAGGAAGCCGAATGGAGCTTCCTTGTCATATAGTCATAGTGTGACTTGCGGTATGCTAAGGGCAGTTTTCTTTTATGCTACTGACGAATAAACTCCATGAACCCTTAATCTGATGAAGAATCAGATCATAAACCAGAATTCTGTCGAGAGCTCAGCTCCTGTTAAGACATCTTTCCTGCCAGGAAACTCTCTGCTGTCCGTCGCACTCACAGTCCTGACAGTATGCATTGAGTTACACAAAATAGCAGGAATGGGAAAAAGACTGATGGGTGGTATCTGGTTTTCAGGCAATTTCTCCCAGCCCAGGAGTCTTTCCATCCCATTTCACTCCCTGTGTTTTTGTAAATGGGAAAGAGGAACTGGACTGCTTTTGTGGGTATTTTTTAGTAGTATATACAGTATACACTGGATTGTGAAATGAACTGCAAATGCTCTGTAAAGGGCTTTTTGCCCTTCAGTACAAAGATTTCAGTCTGTGCCCTAGTACAGCTCTGCCTCTGTCTTCTAATGGGAGGCCTCAGCATGGGTAAACATGTTCTAGGAAGGCAGAGCAACAGGGCGGGAACCAGTCCGATGCAGAGGAGAGCAGCTCAATACTAACGCCAGATAGGCTCTGACAGCCTCACACCAATGGGCCACTCTCCTCTACAGGGAGTTTATGAGGCCTTGGCTTGTGTGGCCACCTCCACTTATGAATGAAAATCAAAACCATATTGATGTCCCCCTCCCAACAGCAGCTGCCTGTTTTTTTGCATAAATCGTGCTCCCCTGCCCCTCTCCAGGGGAGCTCCATAAAATAAATGGATTCATTACATGGGGATTTCCTTTTCCTTCTTCTCTGGAGAAACAAAGAGCCTATTAGACACAATGTGGAAACGCACATACGCATGCACACACATGCAGACAACATGAAAATGTGCACGTGCACATGCAGTGTATAAGCTCCCTCCCATCTCCCTACCCAGACAGTGCCATAAAATACATGCAGAAAACCCCTTCTTTACATGCAGAGCTCTGCTGAACACACAAGCTTGTATTCATTCGTGCAGATCTGCAACTTAAATTCTAAACTAACAAGGACAGGAAAGCCCAGGGCAAGTTCCCTCTTCCCAGAAGGTGCAGTACTGAGAGTGCACTGAGTGGGGGTTGCTTTCTTTCGCCAAAGCCTCCCCTGATGCCCAGGACCTGTGTTTTTACCAAGAACGTAAGGGCCCCGTTCTTCTCCAAGCAGGGCTCCCAACAGGCTGCGTGCATGGGACATCATAACCCCAGGAACTGGGAGGCTGTCAGCTCTCCCTCCAGCTGAAGTAGAGGAGGGTGCTTTGTGGCTGATAAAGGCAAGGGGATGAAGGTAGGGAAATGGCTTCATTCCTCTCATCTCCAGGTGGCGGCAATACCGGCACAGGAAAGAGCTAGAAAACACACCTTCCCTGGAAAGCTCTGCCTGCGTGCATCAGCCACAGATGCAAATCTCACAGACCTTACTGGGGTGAGGGACACGCTGGAAACCCCTCGCTAAGCAGGTTACACAAAGTTAAAAGATGTGTATGTTTTCTTCCAGATGCTGCCATAAGGTATTGGCTCCAGCACAAGACTGTAGTACGTGTGTATGTTCACATTGTATGCTAAACCTGAGTCAGAGCCTGGGTTTAAGCACTAACTTGCTTCCCATGCAAATTGTGAACGCCCTAACCCTCAGGTCCAACTCCCTCCAACTTCATTCGGAAAGCCTTTAGGGCTCTGAAAGCCCAGCCTCAGCAGGGTGCTGCGCTGTAGAAACAAGAGCCAAATTAGAACAGCACCGGGAAACTGTTCCTAAACTTTGCCAGTTCCTAATTACCTCTGCTGACCTGACAGGGGAGCCGGGAATGGAGTGGAGGCAGAAGAGAAGAGCTGCTTTCTGTCCCTGTCACTGGGGGATGCTGTGCCTGGGGCTGAGGGAAGAGAAGGACACAGTGCTCGGCTGGAGGGTGGGAGCCAGGCACGGTGGTGACATTTGCTGGATCAAAGCCCAGAACCATGCTAAGGACATGCCACGTGCTTGAGGTGGACTGACTCTACCAAAGCTCTGGTGTCCGAGGGAAGGAACTGAACATCAAACTCCTTTTTAATCCAGAATCCATACTACTGTGGAGTCCTTTTTAGCCTTTTTTAGGAAGTGGTGGTGTAAATTTAGGAGGGCATAGCAGCAGGCTGGAGGCAAGAGAGACCCATTCAAAAGTGAGGTGCAGGGAGAGCAACATTGGCAGAAGAAGGAGTTCAGATACACAATCCAAGACCCAAACCTTTCAAATCATAAATGTCTCAACAGTGTAAGAAGATACTGGAGTTTTTCTCAGGCCTACAATACTGGGCTTTTGGGTTGCATTCAAGCTCCATTGCTAGCTTTTCCTGGCACTTATGAAGAGTGGGAACTTTCTTTATAAGATGTGTGTTTTCGTATAATTGAGTGAGTCTGAGAGCTGGACCTTTAAGAAAAACGGTGACTTGAATGGGATGTCAGATGAAATCTAGAAAGTCAGCAGCATAGGGGAGACAGGCCCTGCAGAGGAGGGTTTCTAAAGAGCTGCTGAGCAGAAGTCCTGAGGCTGAAAGAAGCTAGGAAGAACTGAGATGTGAGGGAGCTTAAAGCAGTTCATATTGCCTCAGATTCAGTATTCTGCACCCCAAGGTTTCAGATCTCAAGCTGAATCACAAAAATTCATGATAACTTTAAAATAATGAGCTTTTATAAAAGAATAAATGCTGCATTTTCTCTCTTTGCATCTTTGTTTCTGAGCTTTTGAGTTGCCTTCATATTGCATTTTGTAGTTTTCCCCACAGTGAAAAGGGCTAGAAACTTCTTTCATGTAGGAAACATTTGCACTGGGGCCACAATTTTCAGTTTTCTCCACAATCAAGAGGCCTATAAACTCATCTTATGTGAAAAGCGTGTTTCTCACCTAATCGTCTGTAATCAGAATCTGGAGCCTTAAAGAAAAACAGGAACAGTATAGTGAGATTCACAACCCATCACAAGCACTGCCAATGCTACCTCAAGTGGCTTCACTTCACTGGTATCTGCAAGGACTGTGTATATGCAAACATAGAGATTACAATCTTGATCCTGGAAGTGCGGGAGCCTTGAAATGGCCAAACTGAGTGAGCCCCTAAATCCATTTATTCCCGGATCCTGTCTCAGATGCTCTGATGCTTTCCCTGATGCCTTTGCCAGATGCTTCAGGGGAAGGTGCAAGGACTTTGCAGTAGGCAGATGTAACATAATCTGTTTCACAGTTAACATCACTTTCTGGTTCCTACCCACTAGAGATGTGATTGGGACCAGGAGTAGGAATTTTGGCAAGTTTTCCAAAAGCATTGTTAGCTATCATTATTATGATTTTTTTTTCTTCTCATCTACATCATTCTCCAATCTTTGTGTAAGGTTTGCTAAATTCTTGGCTTTCCCAGCTTCTTGTATTAGGGGTGTTTTAGTGCAATTACAGATCATGTGAAGGAAGTCATTTACTTTGATGAGGTTTGGAATGGCTGCTTTTTCATCTTATTGAATATCAGTTCACCCTCGTTTGTCCAAGGGCAAAAGCAACACCCAGTTATCTTTCCCTCTGAGTATTTTGTATGCTTTCATCAGGATGCCTTCTGGCTGCAAGAGTGCATGGTGCTGGGGCTTTTTGCCAGTGAATCTCTTTACTTGAGTCTCCCATGTACTTCCTTTTACATACTTTGCTTCCCCGGTGTTTTTCCCTCTCTATACATGTTATCTGATAGCTGAGGCAGTCAACTTGGACTGAGGCAGCCTCTGGTCTGTTTCCTGCTGTGACCTTTTGCATCGGCATCTGCTCCTCTTGAGACTATAAGCTCTGTGGCAGGGTTGAGCTTCTGTGTATGTATATTTGTGCCTGTAAACCATGATTTCAGCTGCAATCCTTATGCTCTGCTGTAACACATGATGCAATTAGTAATATTTCACTTAAATAAACCCTGTTTTGCCCTTCATAGAGTTGAGTTGAGAACTTCTTCTTGGTGACGTGGTTCTCAGACTTGGTAGTGAGGGTCATCCCCAGAGCACAACGAGGGCAGTGGCTTGGAAGGGATGCAGTAGTCCCGATTCTCCATGGGAAAGCAGAGGGCACACCATTCTCTCTAGAAACAGTCCTGCCTCTGTCTCCCTCCTTTTCACCTTATCTTCGA
The DNA here is from genome assembly GCA_033558185.1 of Dromococcyx pavoninus. Classification (NCBI taxonomy): domain Eukaryota; kingdom Metazoa; phylum Chordata; class Aves; order Cuculiformes; family Neomorphidae; genus Dromococcyx; species Dromococcyx pavoninus. Next base: position 274,483 of record JAUMJL010000453.1, read on the forward strand.
GAACATTTGTATGCAAATAGGATCAAAGGCTCAGAGATGCCAGATAGACTGCCTGCATATTCACCGGCAGGCAATGACAAGCCTATGCACTTCAGAACAACCCACCCTCTGCTCACGAGTGAGTGAGAAGGCACCAAGCCTTGACCCTTCTCTGACAGTTGCCCCTCTTTCTTATACTCGGGAGGCACTTGTTGCTGTTTGTTGAACCAATACATGCCTTCTGAATGGAAAATCCAGCTGGAGATGTGACTGTGATAACTGACACTCGTAATTCGTGGTATGTTGGCTGGTTCTGCAAATTGGAGTGGAAGAAAAACAGCCCCTCGTGACTGGCCAGCCATGTGTGGGGTTCAGTAGTCACACTGTGTGTGGGCTCCTCAAAGAGGAGAATCCTTCCAGGCAGCAATGGGACTGTGATGAGGGTGAGAGGTGGGAGCAGGGAGAGGTGATGACTCCCTGGTTTGGATCTGAACAAAGAGGCAGGTGAGGTTTGATAACTTGCTGTTCTGCTTATGCCCAGGAGCGGATGGGGATTTGGAGGTGAGGAGCTGAGCAGCTGACAAGGGAGCTGGTCTGCAGGAAGGAGGGAAGAAGATTTCGTCTGTGCTTGTGTGGGGCTTTTTCAGCTTTCTCCTCACTGCAGTCTGCCTCCAGGGACTGTGACTGCAGCTGCCACCACAGAGTTCAGCTTGGGCTTCCTCTTCCTCTGAGGATGGTGTGTGGCTTTGATCAACCATAACCATAACCTCCCTGCCTGCTCCCTGAGTCTGGACTTTGGCTGTTCAGAGAAGTGGAGGCTCACCTGGGGTGGGCGGAATTCCTGCTGCTGTGACAGCCCTGCCAGAGCCAAGATGTGCTCTCAGGGCAAGGAGAAATATACTGCCTGGCCCAATTGCCTCTGATGTGCGATGGAGAATGAGAATGTAGGAATGACAGGAAAGTAATATGCAGGCTGTTTACAGTCCGTGAAGATCTCACCTGCCCATCACATGCACTGTACCATAGGTTCGCAGCTCTCAGGAGTGCATGTTGGAAATAACCCCGGGGTTGCCTAACTTGGGCTAAAGTGCCCATCATTGTGATACCTGGGAACTACCCAAATTGTTGAAGGCCTAAAGCCTCAAACCTTAGAGCAATTACTGGCCTCTGACCGCTGGCCCTGCCTGCATCCAGACACAAAGCCATGGGTATCGTCTGGTTTGCAGACAGGACGTTTCCTCCAAGTAGCGGAAGTTTGAAGGTAGACTCAGGTCTGGCAGCCTGCATGGCCTATTAAAAACCAGCCTTATAAAATATGAGCTAGGAAGCAAAACACAGTGACATAAGAGAAAGAGGAGGAAACACCAATTAGGAACAGCCCCTGAGGGGATGCTTTCTCAGGAGCCAGGAGGCACTCTGCCAACAGGGCTTTTGGAGCAGGATGGGGCTGGCTGGGGAGAGCAGAACTGAGGTAGTAGCTGCCTTGCACAGAGCTTTTCAGCCAGGAGGGCTGGTCTTGCAGCCCAGGAGCTGTTGCCCCTGAAGCAGGGTAGTAGGGGATTTCTCCCCAACTGGACAAGGGTTAACACCCAGCAGTGGGGAGAAAGAGCAGAAGAAATGCTGGGAAGGTAAACCCTCCTTAGCCTATGGCAGCGAGCAAACGATGAAAAGTTCATTACTCCAGAAAGCAGCTTTGTCGAGGAGCTGCAAACCTGTCCTGATAGCCAAGTTTCCCACAGAATAATAAACATGCGTCTGATCACTGGGCTGCTGCAGTGAGGCAGAGAATCTGGGGCCCTGAAGCTAGCAGAGAGAGGTATCCCTGTGCAAAAGGAACACGTAGCTGGTGTCCAGCTCCAGAGGTCACGTCTTACACTGCCAGGTGTAGGTTGTGAGAGGGAAAAGGTCACAAGGTCTGAGCTTTGTTGTCAGTGCATCCTTCCAATGATTTAGTAAAAGGCAGGGAATTATTATTGAGTACTTGGCCCGCTGGACAGTTGTGGCTGGCTGGGAGCCAGGGTTATTGTCTGTTGGTGGTGGCAGAGCATGGTTCGTGGTGGGGCCACGCTCCTGATAAGGAGCACCGAGACACTGAGAGCTGAACAACCAGGATGTGGGTTGTGGACCAATACCATATGCTTTCTGCTGGAGAGAAGACTGGGTGTGCAGCGTGGCTTTTGTTTGCCCCACTCTGTCTTGTTTTTCCAGTCTTCCTGGAGATGCCAGCTTCTTACCAGTTCCGGAACCTGCTTGGGCAATGGGGGCTGGGGGGAGGACAAGGTAAAATACTTGCTTGGGCCCACTGGGTGCTGCCTTCAGGGACTGTCCAGGTCCTGTAAGGAGAAGGGCTTCAAGTGGGCAGCCTGAAGTACCTGAAATCCCATCTGCTTTTCTGGTTGCCAATGTTTTCTCAGCAATGAGGTGGCTCATCAACTGGCTGCCCAGAAAGTTTTTAACATCTCCTGTGATCACCATTTACTACCCTTGTAGGGGGCACCTGGCTGACCTCTGCAGGGATTCAGCTCTTTTCTTCATCTCTTTAATGTGTGGGTCTGTGCTTTGAGAGCAGCTGAGCCATTCTCACTGATCTCCCTGGGTGAAATGACAGGAGGGGGGCTTCAGGTCAGATCAGCCAGGTGAGGATTGCTGCAGTAATACGGAGCACAGTAGCCAGAACACTGTGGACAATGTGGCACTAAGTATTTTGGAGATGCTATGAGAGCTGCTTAAATGTTTGCTTGGCTTGAAGCAGGGGCTGAAGTCTCAGTCTTTACCATCCCAGACATTTTCCTCATCCTGTGAGTATCTGTGGGGAGTTGCTCTCCCTTTTCCCAAGAGAGCTGTTTCATGTTGTATCCAGTATCCATTAGGCAAGGGATTTGAGCACCAGCCTCATCCTGTCAGAACTGCAGCAGTGTAATGAATCAGGCTTTCTGGTCCATTTCATGTACACCATGAATCTGAGTCTCCCACATCCTTCTTAACTACCTAACCTTGACTTGTGTGATGTCAGCCCTGATAAATTTTCACAGAAGGGTTGATTTCCCTTTTTTTCCAATAATAAAAAAGCTTACTGAGAAATATCAGATAAGATCTAGTCCAGACATGTCAGTCTTCTTTCCAGAAGAGAATCTGCACCAGAAATCATCTTGCACCAGCAGAATCTCAAAGTTACCAGTAAGCATTTTCCTTACTTGTATACGCAAGTGAAAGAACAAAAGGAGCATTAGTTTGACAAGCCAGGTAACAGAAATCAAACTGTGTAATATTTTCTGCCTGGCTACCCATATCTAATATGAACAGCATGGTGAAAAAGCACACAAGAAGTGGATAGATGTTAGAAAGTTATCTTCTGAGTCACTGTGGAGTGAACAGGAAGTCCTGATGATTCAAGATTTGGCACTTTCCCTTGTTGAACCCAATGGCACATCCTCGTGCCTGGAGAAACAAGACTGTAGGAAGTGCTGTCTTCCGACTGAGATAATAGACCTGTGATCTTGCTCTTCACCAGGGAGGAGTCCAGCAGTATTTTTCATAAGATAGTAAAGCCCTATTCATAACATCCTGACCAAGACTGTGCGTGTAAGTCTTCACTGTTTCAGTTTCCAGACTGCAGTGAAATCTCTCCTCATTTCAAAGGCATCTTGCTCTGTGGCAATGTGTTCATACATTGATTTGTTAGTCTATTTAAGGAGATAGTTCTCTCTTTTATTAGGACAAGTTATGTTTATACTATTTGTTATGTTGCTTGCAGCTGTTATTTTTCTGTCTTTGAAGTGCTGAGATGCAGAGTCACTCTCATTGGCTATTCGTGGACAACACTGTTGTTTGCTGTGTGCATTTTGCTTCAGATAAAGTCAAATCTGTGCTCTTCTAACTTCCTTTTGGCAAGAAGTGTTACTGGGAGGAAGCTGCTTGTGTCTCCTGGTCTGCTTTGTAGATGCTGTCCATCTCAACTATTGGGATGTGATGGTGTTAATTAATAATGGCAACCATCCTTCTTTCTCTACTGATTATTTTTGGAGCAGTGCTCTGCTATTATGCTTCTCCAGCTGTCCCTCCTCCTCTCCTCTTGCTTTCTGCCCATCCTTTGGCATGTGCTGTATGTCCATGTAACTTTGGGGAAACACAGATGTGTCTACGGTCCAAAATCCTGCTGTGACTTGTTGATAGCATGCCAGCACTGGTGAAAATCTTATGTTTCATAGCCAACTCAACAAAAAGGAAGGGCTCTGCATGGGTGACTCATTTGATTTCCCTTTGCCTATAGCAGAAGCAGCTGAAGGATTTCCAGTCGGTTGCCCCATTAGCCAAGGTGTCTCGCTGTGGATCTGTTGAAGTTGCACACATAGCAGCAGTCACGGTTGTTGCACCAGTGAGCTAACGAGGGCACTTGAGGCTTTTGAGCAGCAAAGACAGAGTCCTGAGAAAGAACTAACATATGGAAACCATGTGGACCATCCTCGGCCTGCTGGCTGTTGTGGGCCTCATCCTTGCCACCTCTGCCAAGCCTGGCCATGGGAATGATGTCAGTGAGTCGCTCTGTGGGGTTCTGGAGAGCAGTGAAATGCACCCAATGAAGTCAATGATGACATTTCCAGTCCTGGGGGGTTACATGACCATGGATTGCCCCCACACCTATTCTGTTGGGGATACAGATCTGGCAGAAGGACCCTTCAGCTCCTTGAGAAAGACTCATTATACCTGGGAACAGAGCCAAGGGGGAATGAAGGAGCTTTCAACTGGTGTGAATCCCAGCTGCGTGTCTGCTTAGCAACACAGGTTTTTGTAAATACATTGTCCATGGCTCTGCGTGATCTGTTGCTTTTTTGCTGCATGCAGAGGCCCGTGTGGGAGCTGGGGCCATCCCTAGGACCACTGATCCACTGTGGCCAAGAAATTTGTGGAAATGCTGAAGAGCAGGGCTCTACTAGTCACCTCCCAGGTGCTGCTGCTCACAACTGAACAGTGGAAACAGAAGTCACCGTGGGTCCTGCGGCAAGGAAGGCAACAAGCCTCTGATCATCTTCCTCAGCAGCCACCCATTCTCTGATGCACTCTGTCTGCATCTGCTGGGAAGCTGTACTGCCATGTGTAAATGTCAAATGATGAAGACCTTAAGACCAGACAAAGATTTGAGGAGGAAGAAATCTTTAATTAGAGATAATGTTATTGTAGATTCAATTTGGATCAAAGGCTTTTCCCTGTCTTTCCGAGATATATCTGACCTCAGATCCAGCTGACATCGATCTGAGCATGAGCTAAGGATCTTGTGTCCATGTTTTGAAGGAGTGATGTATATGGATGAAGCCAGCTCCGCTTTTTGCTTTATCCCTAGGTGCTTCTACAGCCCCAGCTGGGTTCAGGGGGTGGAACAAGAACTCTTCCAAATGCTGATGCCAAACGACTAGAGTAGGAGAGTAGGACTCCAGGGCTTTCCTTCCAGCTCTAGGAGAGGAATTGACCTAACGTATGAAGCAGGCCCCTCAGAGACAGGACTGCTGAAATCATGTCCTAGCAGTGGGAAGGGATGAGATTGGGTGGCCAGGAGAGGAGATGAGGAGATGAGATTCATAGGCTGTAGCCCTATCTGTAACAGAGTGTCTTTTTCTCATTGTGGTGGCAGACAATGTGGGTCAGGACTTACCAGCATTATGGACAAGCCACCCAGAAGCTTTGTTTGCCTTTGATTCTGGTGTGGATTCATTCAACTTTTCTCTGAGGCCAGATCCGGACCCACTCCTTTCCTGTTGAAATGGTTTTCACGAGAAAAAAATGACTTCATTGCCTCTCTGAGTAAACAGATCCCACTTCATCCTCAGAAAATGAAAGCTGAGGGTTCATTTTCCTCAGGACCTGAAGCTGATGAATCAGAAAGCTGGACTTTTTGTGCATGTCAGACTGAGCTGGGCTGACAAGAGCAAGAGAGCCAAATGGGGACAGCGGAAGCGACATCAGTGGCTGGAAGCTCCACGTGCCGGGAAAGCAGTGTGCGCTGGACGTGAACACAGCTGAGGAGGAGAGAGACCTCTGGATAGTTCAGCTGTTGAGTCAGCTGGGTCTGGGGCTTTGCAGAACAGCAAGGGGGCAAGGGTGAGCGAAAAGCCAAGAGTGTGTGTGTGAGGGAAAGACGTTTCACCTCTGGCAGGAGACCAAAGGAGGGGCTATGTTACTGCAGCCCTTGGAGACACGCAAGCATACATGCTGGCTTGCACAAGTGTGCTCTTACTTACACATACACACCAACTCTAACAGCACATGGAGGCTGCTCCAGAGACCAGCCCTGCTTCACGCCAGTCCCTGTTAATGGCCAACATCTGGCGAGGTAGATGGGGTGGAGAGATAGCTGGGGCCGGTGAGCCCTTTCCCTGTCTTTGAGAGAAGGGGAGGGCTGAGGACCCAGGACTGGGTTGGCGCAGGCTGGAGTAGGCTCGTCTTCTCTAAAAGCAGCCTGCAAACACTCCTGCTTCCTCTGTGGAGAACAGAGGTTGAGCAGCTCTCTGCTTTTATGTCTTGTGTGTTAAAGAGATACCAAAAGGCAATAGTGTAAAATCCCCAAACAAAAGGTCCCTGGATGCAGCAGGCCATAATAGCCAAGCAGGTTTTGTCAGCCCAGCCTGCCTTTGCCAAGAGGCCTTAGCTTTAGTATGGAGCATGGGAGCACAGATATCCTTGATATATGTTGTTAGGAAGGATTCGTTATGCTGATGAAAGGAATTTTAAAAATGGATGTGGGCTGTTTACAGATTGAGATTTGCCTGGCCTTCCTGTTGGTAGAACTGGGGAGGAGACAGCATCCATCTCATGGCCCTGCAGCAGCCCTCCCTGCAGAAAATCAATGGCATTTTAGCCCCTGGGGAGGAGCATTCACTGATGAGAACTGGTGAGTGATGGTGACCCTGCTAGAGGGTGTGTGGGTTGGCCCCACTGCTGCCTCCGGTGGTCCTGCTCCTTGCGTGTTTCCTGAGATCTGATGTGAAGTGAAGTAGGGTAGAAAATGCACTAGTAGGGAAATATGGGAGAACTTTGCATTTCTTAAGTTACAGCTATTCTTCATCTGGGAGGACTCCCCTGCCAAGCTGGTCGGCCACCCCTGCTGCTTTCCAACAGCTGCTCCCCATCTCACTCCTGGAGTTTATCTGCAGGGTCCTGGGGTGGTGATACTCACACCTCGTCCAACCTGGAGGATCCTTGTCTTCCCCATCAGAGCTCTGGGTGGCGGAAAACCTCCCCCATGTCTCAGCCTGCCTGAACCTGGGCTGCAGCTACCCTGAGACAGCTCTTCTTAGAAAACATACCAAAGGATTTCTGATCATCAGAGAAGTGATATTAACCAGCTCTGCTGTTATCATAGCCTCCTCCCTGGGAGTACAGGTAGGAGGGCTGTCAGTTGTGGGGAGAGAGAGATGGGGAGTATGGAAAAGTAGAGGAAAGAGAAAAGATCTTTTACAAATAAAGAGCAAATTATTGTGGAAGTCATCTCTGCCTGTCTGACATGGGACTCTTGAGGAATGGGGCCTCGTTTTTCATAGCTGAGCATGCCTGTGTCTCCTGCTGGCTGCATCCACTGGGAGATGCCCTGCCCAACACACCCCTGAGCTGAGGATCTAGGAGGAGTGACAGGAGTGGTTGGGACTGGGAGTGGTGCACTCTGGGGGCACGCTCCACAAGGTGTGGTGCTGGGCCTTGGAAACTGAAAGCCTCACCAACAACCTTCTTCTCATCATTTCACTACCATTTGCCCTACCTTTAAGGCACTGGGTAGTGAGGGCTGAAATGAAGATTGGAGTATCTATCACTCCAGCGATATCCTCAAATCAGAGCTTAACCCCTACCTGGGGTCAGTGAGGTCAGAGTCTGCCCTGGGTCTCTGGCTTCCAGGTCGAGGATGGGACCACAGAAGAAGGCTGGGGTTAGAGTGTGGCCGTGCATCTAATTACTCTCCCAGACGTGCATATACATGGCACTCCATCACTGGACATAGTCCACACATCCCCACTTGCTCACTACTGACTCACGACAGACTGGAAAAATACCGTCCTACTCTGATGATGCTGTGATGAAGATGTAAGTGCTCTCTAGTAATACATGAGTAGCATACCTGAGCAGCCAATCGGGACATTCAGCATCTGACGTTGCTGGGTTGAAGATTGGGATGTTTACTATATGACTGTGTTGAGTTCAATGGGGAATGACTCAGGGCAGACCTTCCTGACGTGCTTGAGGCTGTTTTGGGATGATACTCATCAGATCTGAGGACACTGGCTCGACCTCCCTCTTCCTCTCTCAAAGCCCATCAGACGAGTGTTGGGCAATCAAAGCCCTAAATCTCAGGTATTGAGGAAACAAGGGAGGTCTGGTATATCATGAGACATTTCTGCTAAGAGGGAAGGAATTCATTCTGGTGGGTGTTCAGGGGGGAGCACTTACTGGATGTTGACTTGTCTGGGCACCCTGATGAGGCAGTGAGTGAGCTGGTGGTGACCAGGGAACGGGCAAGGCCTTGTTATTGTCCTTCCTCCTCACTGGATGTGTGGTGGCATCTGGACACAAAGCCCCACTGAGAGTGATCCTTCACAAGAGACCACTCAGCTCCCGCTTCAGAGGTGGGTCCTGGGTCCTCACTCGGGCCAGAGCAATAGCCTGTGCAGCGCGTTTCAGCTGGCTATTCCTCTCCCCTCAGGAAGCTCTGGATGCTGCCAGTGCTGCCAGCTGTATGCAGCTGGGTCACAGACGTGCAACTGCAAAGTACACTCACAATATGCCCTCATCTTTGTTGCTGAACTCTGGAGAGAGCCCATAGTGACCTGAAGCACAGGTGACAAACTGGATATTCCTGGTTTCTGTGGCCCTTTCTTCAAAGACCCATCTGTTGAAGAAGCCAGTGCAGGCCCAGCCGTGGGATCAGCAGGTGTCATTTACAGCATTATACCTCACCGCTTTGCACAGGTACATTTAAGGTCTGGACAGCAAGGAGGAGATGTCTGGTGTCCTGACGTGTTGGACTGGGAGGACTGGAGAGGCAGCCCCTCTACCTGGTGAAGGGATGAATCCCAGCCACCATCCCCTAGGCACTGGTGAAAACCCAGTTTATAGCCTGAGACACTTAGATGGAGTAGTCAGGAAGCTGCAGGGTGTTTGCCGGGGTATAATACTGTGACTGAGGGTTGCTGCACCAATGTCCTCTTCCCTTGGACTTTCACAGCCATAGGAGAGGAGGCAAGATCTCAGTGAAGGGAAAGGGTAGGGAATTGTGTGGACAAGATGACACAGGACAGAACCCTGTACTGACTTCTCTCCTTTACGGGGCTGGAGCCCTGCACGTTTGCTGTCACCTAAGGGTTTCTGTCCATGACTGATCTGTTACCAACACCTCCTTTCTGGCATGTAAATGTGTTCTGTACTATTCACACGAATAGGAGTCTCGGCCAGAATGATGGTCTGGCCTGACATGGTGTTCATGCAGCCAGAGCTACCATAGGCATCTGTGATACAGCCAGGCCGTAATTTATGTTTTCTTACCAGTGTATCTGACTTTCAAACCCTTGGTAGCACTGGGCTGCCAAGTATCTAGAGCAGAGAAGAGGAGTTTGGGGCTGTGTTGTGTCTCTTTGTGTTGGACCGTGCTAACCCTCTGGCTGTGCACTTATGACCAGCTTAACCACAGTTGCCAATTTTTTGTCTTCAGCCAACATGTCCCACCACCCATTGCTTCTTCCTTGTCACTGACTCCCATCTCTCCTTTTTGGATTCATCCAAACATAGGTTCCCTTATGCTGAGTCTTTGTGAGCTGCAAGAAACTCCAGGGTGGTTGAGAGCCTGAATATCAGGTCTAGAGCAGATCTCCAGCTTGGAGGGACTGCAAGCCAGACTCACAGGTGAGTCTGGCATTTAAACTGCTATTGAAAGTAACTCATTTGTCTCTGAGGTCACCAGGATATGCAGTCTGCTTGGGTCTGCTGCTGGAGGACAAGACCAGCTGAGCCTGGGTCCAGTTTCAGGGAAATGATGGAAAACAAAATAGTGTAGCAGAGACACTGAAGCTTACAGAGATCAAGGAAAAATTAGCAACCAAATTCACAAAAGCTATGTGACAGCATAGCATGAGACGTTCCCAGGTCAGATCTTGACCCTCCTGTTTTAGGTATGGGCTTTCTATGGCTTGCCACATTGCTGAGGTGCTGAGCTGTGGGCTGCTGGCTCAGAGGTCAATAATACTCTAGCCTCAAACAGTCAGTCAAGTGGCCAGTGTAAAATGTCTCTCTTCCTCAGGATCACGGTGCCCCCTCTATGGGGCTGCCATCACAGATCTGAGGGTTTGGTGGCTGTATAAGCCACCACCAAGAATAAGCCACTGAGTGAGACTCAAACAGTTTCTGATGGAATCCAGGAACTGACTTGAGCAGTGTGCAGATTTATCCCCAGCATCTGGACACAGGCAGTGATTAGTGAGGAAATAGGAGCCTGGGAAATGGGAGAGGGAAAAAAGTGTGGAAAGAGATGGGGATGGCTCAGCCTGGACTCAGGGTGAACCGATAGCAGCATTTCTCCCCACTGGGTTATTTGTTAGCAAAAGGGACAGGAGCTTGCAATGCTGAAATATCTTCCTCCCAACACGGCCTCTCAGGCTCAGGGCCAGAGGATGTGCGACGGCTGTTTGTAGCCTGAAAGCCTTGGCATAAACGGTTGTCTGCATCATGGATGGGTGTCCAGGTGCATGACTGAGTACGGGTGAATCTGGCTGCTGTGTCAGAGCAGTTAGTTTAATGCTCTCTCCACTGGTTATTAGATTGTTGCAGAGTCAAGATGGTGTGTCAGGCTCTGGGAGCTTTGTTGAGAGCACTTGTGAGGGCAGGGGCTGCGTTTAACCCTGCAGGTGGCAAGAGCATGCCAGGACGCTGAAGTTGGAGGGGCGTCCCCATTCCCAACCTCAAAACCGACCGTGGTTTTCTGCCAGCATGAATGGGTCTGTGTCTGCAAGGGGAGAAAGAAGGAAGGGACAGTTTAATGCTATCGCTTACGCCTCTTAAGGAGAGGACGAGACAGGCAAAGGTTTCCCCCAGGTCCATGATGCTGGCAGGCTCCCCAGCTGCAGTCTGAGCCTGACGCTAAGCCGGCCAGGCTGCTCTGAGTCACAGGGAGTCTGCACGCCATGCAGCCTGGCTCCTTCCTGAGCACGCAGCAGAGCTAGCAGTGTGTCCACACGCCTTCATCAGCGCCTGCACGTAAACTGTCCCTCTGGCCACCCAGCCTCTGAATCACAGGGGTCGGGCCCTGGCTACCAGTAGAGGGATTTCCCAGCACCCAGCACAAACGTTTGCGTGCGGAGAAGCCTCCTTGCAGGCAGATGGAAATTGTCTCCGAGGGCACGTTTCTGGACAAGCCAGGGTTGAGAATGTTCCTGAGTGGGTGGAAGTCCCTGAAGGTCTTTGCTGTGTTTTGTGGGGTCCATCCTTGTAGTGAGCATGGAGACGGAGAATGCTGGCTGTTCTGCAACCCCTGCACTTTCACCCAAGTGCATCCTTATTTCTTCCTGCATTTTAGGGTGTCTCCAAAGCCATCTCCCTCCATGGGGCGGACAAGTCCTGATGCTGCTCTGCTGCAAAGCAAGAATGCGAGAAATCCCTGGGTCACTGGGGCTATGTGGGACTGTGACACCCCAACAGGGACCACAACAACCCTTTGACTGCTTCTCTGAGTGCTTTCGGTGTGGGCTGGGTGCAGGGGCTGCAGGATGAGAAGAGTGAGCAGTGCTTGCTGCATGCAGCCCCATGGTGCTCTTTGCTTGTTGCCCTGTCTCCCCTGTGGATGCTCCTTTCCCGGCCTCCTGCCCACTCCACCCACTGCTGGACCCTTCTCCACTGTTTTTCCCAGGAGAGAAACTCCTTTCACATTTCCTGTGCCTCCACAGCTTGTAGCTGGTGTGGGAGATGCTGTGGTTACAGATGAGATGTGGTGGCAGCAGGGACTTTTCTGAATTTGCTTTTCTGGGTGTTTGAATGGAGGGTGCCCACCACAGCTTCTCACTCGCTGTGGGTGGGAGGAAAGGATATTTAGCATCAGCCAGGCATGGATGCCAAACAAGCAGCCAGCAGAAAGGCAAATATTTTGGCTACCCCAACACATCTGTTTAGAAGCAGATCAACCCCAATTTTAAACAAAATGAGGAAGAAAAGACATTAATTGAAGACATGTCCTTAGGAACACGATCCCTTGGCTGGGGCCCAGTGTTGGCAGCCTTGTTGGGAGATCATGTATCACACAGCCAAGACGAGATTGCCCAGGCTCTGTTACAAACCCCTTGTGCTGCTTTTGGGCTGGTCACATGTGCCTTGTGGAAGGTGAGGGAGACTCTGCATGGCCATGCAAATGCATGGCATTCTTGCAGGGGTACATACTCTCCCAGCATCACACCTCCCCACTGCCCTGTCCACCTCCCTGTGTAGCAGCATCCTTTCTTGGGAAAGACTCTGTGTCAGCAGTTGGCTCCTCCTGTCCTCCTTCAAGTTTTGTGGGAAGCATCCCACCCTACGGCATCCTAAAACAGATCAGCTGTTTTCCCAGCAGCCCCTGGCTGCCTGTGTGGGACTTGGATTATCAGATTGGGAACAGCTGATCCCAAGCCTGTTGACAAATCCACAAAGATTCGGTGAAGCTTAGACACCGCTTTCCTGATAGTTCCTTTTGTTGACCTTGTTAATCTCTGCTGTACCAAGAGGCAAGGCTGTAGAAAAGGCTTTGGATGGGAAACTGGTGTGTGGTGTGGAAAAGGGAGGTCCCCGAGCTTCCCATCTGCTTCTCTGGTGAGCTGAGCTTGGTGGTGTTGCAGGTACCTGGGATATTTAGGCTGAACTCACAGGTGAGGGGTGCGTGAGCTGTGGTCACAGCAGGATGAACATCCCCACGGATACATTGCTGCCAGCATGCTCGCTGCCATGTTACATGTGTACAGGGCACATGTGTCCAATGTGCCCTCCAGCACTGGTGTCTCCCTCCCTTGTCCTTCCTTACAGCAGAGGCAGCACAATCTGTCCAGCCACCCCAGTTCAGCATGTGGAGGTCTGAGGGAAGGGCTGGAGGAAAGCCAGCCCCTCTGACCACTGCGGCAGAGGGGATCTCTTCACTCTCTCTGCACCAGCAGAACAAAACAAGCTCAAGGGCTTGCTAGGGCCTGGGAAGGTGGCTGCAGGAGCCCCATGTACAGAAAGGAGATGGGGAAGGAACCATCTACCCCAGAGTCCATGGGAACACTTAGCATGGGTTGAAGTTCCCAATGGAAGGGACAGACATCATGCCAGCAGGATTCTGCCAAAAGCCCACTGGGTGCCTCTTGGGTCATGAGGCTTGGTGGTATTACTGGGGCTGTCCCAGTGTTGGTCAGGGGTGACATTCCTGTGGGCTCCCTGTCTCTGCTGGAGCTGGCCATGCTCTGGCAGGAAGAAAGGCACTGGTTAATGGCTGCGCCATCATTACTCTTACACAGCCTTCTCTGTCTATGCAACCGGCCTCCGGGATGTAATAAGTACTAATGCTGACGTCCCGGGTGGAGGTGCTGGGGGCAGGGAGTGCCTCAGAGGAAACCCTCAGCTCGTGTCAATCAGCACGACTTTTTATTTTACAGATCACGCAGCAGAGCGCTTCCAAGTATGAACAAACCTAAACGAAGACAGCTGGCAGAGGCTCTCATCATCTAACTCCTTCCAGATGTGCAGTCATATGCCGCAGTTTCTAGCTAATGACATCCCCAAGGAAAGCCCTGGGGATGCGGCAGTGACGGGGCAGGCGAGGAACATGCCAGGAACCTGTTGGTGGGCTGACAGCACTGGCTCCCTGGGAGCTGCTGCCTGGAGACCTTGGTTGGGGAGGGACCCTCTGCCATCCCTCTCTTTCCCTTGTGATCAGCAGAGCTCGGCGGGTGGCATGGGGCTCCTTCTGCCGTGCTGGGCACGCAGGGAGCTCTCCATGGGTGGATAAAGCTGCTTAATCTGAGAGTGGTGTCCTGTGGAGACAGCTACTTCATGGCCTGGAAGCCAGAAAACCGCACTTAGTAGGGTTGTGCTGGAGCAAATTAGCAATGTTTTCTGATAATGAATTGAGGTTGAAGTGTTTACGCTGCTTCCCACTTGGAGGCCCATTCAGGTCTCGCTGTGTGATGCCTCTCTGCCACAGAGATGTTTGAGAAATCAGTCTGAGTGGGAAGATTTGTAAATCCTGTTGCCTCCTCCTGCAATATCTGTCCTGCACATCCCCGTTTTATGTTCCTCCATGGCCTGGGTTGTATTAGAGCTGTGTTCAGTCTCCAGGGGTTTAAGTTTCCTCACCCCCTGTTGCTGGGGCTGTGCTAGTTTCATAAGACAGGGCCCTGGGGGACACTCAGTGGCTTGGAGATGGCTCAGGAATCGGGGGGACCAGCCCCTCCAGGTGAGAGATAACGTCCTCCCAGAGCATTGTCTCCATCATGTTATCTTTCAGAAACTGCAGCCATCGTGGGTCCAGGCTTGCTGCTTAGACGGAGGAGTTGTTTTGAGTCTTCCCGTGGTCCCTGTTCTCCCTTTCTTCCTCTTCACACCTTTGTAATTAACCTCTGAACTCTGACTAATCCCAGGATTAGCACGTCATGGGCTATCGGTTAGGGCTCCCACCACCCCTTGTGTGTCCTGGCATCCCTGACAAAATTGCAGGGGAGGTCTGGAAAGCCAGGTTGTCCCTGAGGAGGAAGGAGGCTTGGATGGGGGATGGCAGGAGCCTGGCGAGTGGTGAGTGCTAACCTGGGGGTCATCTGTGGCTGATAATTATGTTCTGGAGCCTGGCAGCAGGGAAGAGGGGCACAAAGAGCCTGAGGGAACTTGGGCAGCCACTTCCAGCATCCCTAACTTGGCCCCTTCTGTCAGGCAGAGTAGATTGCAGAAGAAAGGGGAAATGTGATGGGCTTTCAGTGAAAGCTGTAAGTATTTCCTCTGCCTGCAGGTGAAGGCAAAGGATTAGCTCATAGCATTTGGTGCAGTGTCTCCTCCAGCACCTAGTTATGCTTATGTTTTCAATCTCAGTGCTTGAGATGCACTCCAGGTCTGTGGGCAAGCTCTCTGCTCCCCTCTCAGCCTTCCTCTGTCTTGACCAGGCCTCCCTGAAGGCAGTTCACAGCTCGTAGGTCACTGATTTTTCAGGAGAACCCCAGACAAATTCCTGTTTAACCCAACAGAGGCAGCGCAGTGACCTCTGCCACTTCACTTCTCTCTCAAGATGAAAACTTCTAGCCCTGATGAAGCATGCAGCAATACAATCAGCTTAGCCTTGAGAGCTGCTTCTTACCTCCAAGGACATCCAGCTACGTAGTGGACCACATGGTGGATGTAACATAAGTTACATGGGATTCTGACTTTGAAAATGTGACGACTGACCCAAGGGAAAACAGAGACTGCAAGGGAAAACCTCACAGATGGTGGTCAAGATGTATAGAACAGATCTTGATGCCATTTTCCCCTAACTGAGGTGTTTGTGGCGTTCCTTAAATGCCTGTGCCCTCTTCTGCTGGTGTAACTCTGTGGACGCTCTTGGGCTGGGGAGAAGGACAAGCCCAGAGGCTGGAGCAATTCCTTGCCACACTGGCTAGGTGCTGGGGGCTGACTCTGGCAGGTGCTATTTGGAGGGGAGGAAACCACTGGGAAAGTACCTTGGTTTGCAGTGGTGTGGGCTGCAACCTTCCTTCCTGCCCAGGGCAAAGGCACAACATTTTCTCCTGCTTTCACTGTGCCCCGAGGAGGGGAAGGGAACTACCCTTGGGAGGCTGCGTGAGAAGCAAAGAGA
Organism: Dromococcyx pavoninus; assembly: GCA_033558185.1. NCBI lineage: Eukaryota > Metazoa > Chordata > Aves > Cuculiformes > Neomorphidae > Dromococcyx > Dromococcyx pavoninus. The sequence goes on from JAUMJL010000453.1 coordinate 290,267, forward strand.
TCCACATCAGCTGACAGTTTGCACCTCTCATGACGTGGAAATGCAAGCGGGGCTGAGCCCTGGAGTTTATAGGCAGGCTCTCAGAGGAAGTGGGTAATAAACTCTCATGCCTGCCACGCAATACGCTGTGTGTGCACAGGATGTTTGGTTTCCTATCAATGCGGACCAGAGGTGGCAGGGATGGAGAGACGCAGAGACAGGCTTTGCGGTTTCTTTAATCTGATGGTTTCCCTGACTCTTCCTTCTACTGGCAGGCAAGTTCGTACATGAGGCACCCGAAGTGAGAAGCTGGTGCACTCTGCCCCAGCATGGGCTGTGTTTGCAGGGAGGTGGGCTGCTGGCTGTTTGTCTCAGGAGTGACTCAGGCTGATGAATGCAATCCGGTCCAGGCACAGGAGGACTTTGTAGGGAGGTGCCTTCGGCTCCTGGGAGCTGGTCTGATCCTGCTGCTGGTGAGTACTGTGGGACAGCCACATGCAGGAGAGCAGGGCTGGATAAGCAGGATCAACATGAAGGGCAACATGCACTAGTTGGACACAGGAAAGTTATTTCCATCTCCAGTGGCCGTGGCATCACCTTGTTTGGGATGTCCCAGCCAAACCCAGTACAGTGGTGATGGCCCAACTGCAGCCATGGCTCTGACATGTGGCAGACTGAGCCCCGGAGGCCCCAGCCACCCACAGGCCATGGTGATGTCCTGTTTTTCCAGTAGCTCTCCTTCCTGTGGCAGCTTTGCCTCTTCTGTCCCTGAGCTCCCCCTCAGCTCCTCCCTCTTGCCTGGGTCTCCCTTATTCCTGGAGTGAGAAAATCCTCCCTGGAAGAGTGCATCATCCTGCATAGAGAGGATCTTCTACCACAGGAGATTTGCCTGCATGAAACGCCTATTTTATCCATTAACTGCTAGTGAGAGAATAGGCAGGGTGAATCCACATGAGGACAAGAACATCCTGGGGGCTAGTGATAAAGATACTGTTTGTATACTGGGGGATGCTGAGTTGCCTTTTTCTGCCTCAAGGATTTAATTGTTGGGGTGATGTACTCCAGGTGTGATGGGGAATGCAGCATCGTGCATTGCTGAAACAACACATTTCATGTTGATTCAAACTGAGCATCAGAAGGATGAAGAACTGCGGTGAGAAGAGATTTGAGAGGTGTGCTGAGTGTTGCTTCCACTGTGACCTGGGAGGCACCTGCCAGATTGGGAAGAGTAAATCAAGGGAACCCATTCCTCAAGTCAAGCAGGCTTACCTAAGCAGAAAGACGATAGGAAACTGCCAGAGAGCAGCCCAGATCGGAGACAGGTAGATATTAGTAATGGGTACAGAAGAGCTGTGATGTCAAGTAGTGAAGCAGGACAACTGCAAGGAGGAGAGGCACTGCACAGATGAAAAGGCTGGACTTCAAGGAGTATTTCTGAGTCCATGGGACCTTACACACAGGAAGTGGCTGGCTTCTCCCTGTTTGCGTGTGTGGAAGTTGACATGACTGTTCATGGGTCTCAGTCAAACTCTGGCTCTGGGGAGCCAGACAGTGGACTAGAGAGAAATCAACAGGACTTTCCCAACACCACACCCTTCCTAGCAGAGGTGGTGAAGTGGGTACTGGGGAGGAAGAGGTGAGGAAATGCCATTACAAGGTGCAAGTACCTCCAGAGACATCAAACCCTGCCTCACCTCATTTCTGTGTTATCAGGGTGAGCCTCAGGTGTGCATCCTGAGCCTCTGAGAGATGCTTTCTTTGTAAACACTATTAGAAAAAGACATTTAAAAGAATACTTTGGAGATGATCCTGGTCCTGCCACATCACAGGGTGCTGGAAGAGCTCTGGTTGCCCACAAAGCAAGACCTAAGTAACCCTCAGGCACTCTGCTGGGGAATCCCCAGCTGCAGAGAAGAGAACTGTTGGGAAGAGGTACCGTCAGCTTCTGTGAAATGCTTTCATTCATTGCCATCCAGGCGGGAACTGATCCTGGCAAAATGCTATGAAGGGGATGTGTTTCATTCCCAGCAGAGCCAGTGGGGACTGGTTTTGATCAGAACTGATCTGGCTCTGGACCTTGGCACGGCTGATAACTGCAACCTGCTGCCCCGAACGCCTCTTGGCCCGGAGGAGGCTTGCTTGTGTTTGCATTTGAAAGGGCCTCCCATGCTCCCTGTGCTCGCAGTTGAACGGCTTCCAAGGCGGCTTGCTTTCCTCCCTTTTTATCACCGTTATTATTTTTTGATAAAGTCCCCTGATTAGCTTCTCAGGATTCATGGCTGAGGGGCCTGGGAATTAATTTCCTCTTCTTGGCCACTTGCAGTTGTTTCCAGGCCAGCTCAGCGCTGCTGCGAGGGGGGGACTCAGTGCAGTGGCTCTCAGCAGGGCAAGAAGATGCCCAGTACACCAGCTCTGTCCTGACACCGAGGTGCTTTTTGGGATATGCCAGAGGGGTCGCGGGATTGTGGTGGGCAGTGGCACAGGGGCTGAGCGTGTTGTGCGGAGGGGTGGATGTGGGGTGTCCATCTGTGAAGCAGAGCTTGTGGTGCTCACGAGGGGGAAGACTGTTCATCAGAAGAGCTGGGCGTGAGCAGCCTTGGCCCAGTGAATCAAGACTCAAGGACTTTGGCATTTTTTTGAGAGAAGTCTTGCACTGTGGATTAAATAGAACCAGGGGAACAGGGGGGAAACGTAAGTCTCTTTGTATGTAATAGGAGAGAGAGAGTTTCTTTCTCTTTGACTTGATTCTCTTCTGGATCTGCTGTGAAGCTTTTCTCCAGATAGCACTGTTTATTAATATCGTGTAACAATAATTAAAACATTAGCATTAATATCAATGCAGAGTATCTGTTGCTATTTGCAGAACAGAGGGCAGAAGAAATCCAAGTCTGCATAGAGAAGTGACACTGTGGATGCCATCTTCTCTTCTTTTTTACCACCTTCTCCATTCATTTTCCTGCTCCAAAACCACAACAAAGCTTTTCCTGCCCTTGTTGATGTACTGGGGGTGGTGGAGGCCAGTCATGTGTGGTCCCACAGGAAGGCAGGTGGGTTGTAGGAGCCCCAGCTGGGTTGCACTGGGGTCGTGGCTTGACAAAACACCACAGTGACAAACACAGCTGATATGGGGAGACATTTCCTGCAAATCCTGGGGGAATTCCATCACTGCAACAGAACAGGGCGAGTTCAAGGCTCATTTGCCCAGAGTCCAAACAGAGACAGGGTGGAGACAGCAGTGTGAGTGAATTGAAGAGATGGAAAGACATGAGCAGAAGAGGTTTTGGGCTTCAATAATTCTCATGCCTGGAGCCTGAAGACTCCTAGATACTCTTGCTTACTAGGACTCCGTGGGGAGGAAAGACATGCTGACATCCATATTCACTTTTACTGTCTCTTCCTCTGCCTTCCCCATTGGAGTTCTTTGCTCTTTGGCTGTTTCTCCCGTGCTGCAGCACCTCATCTATCTGCCCTGCTTTGGCCCTTGGCTGGCTTAGGGTGGAAGCCACCCCTTGCTAGTACACGTTTCTTTGCTTGCGCTTAATTTGCTCAAGTCCTTCTCTCCACAACTGCCTTGCTGAAGATAACATACCGCTCCCTCCCTTTGCCTCGCTCCCCTTTCCCCTTCATTGCATGTATTGCTCTCTGTCTCCATGCCTGTGACTGAAACTTGGCTGAAAATTCAGAGACATTAGTCATTAAAATCTCTACCCCAAGGAAAGGCCAGAGCACAGCCTGAAGCAGCAGAGAGGGTGGGGATGGGGTCTCAGCTGATCCCCATCCTTTCCACATCAGCTGGGAATGAGATACCTTAGATCCCTTCTCCTCTTGCTAGCAACAGCCCCTGGCTGGCCCCAGCAAACCAGCAGCACTTGCCTACCTCAGCGGGATATGGTATCTGGGACAATGTGCTGGATGCTTCCGCCCTGACTTTTGAGTTGGAAGAGGAGCGTCAGCAAGTGCTTTGGGGATAAATGGGAAGGAACCTCTGGAGGTTTAGGGGCCGATCCCTTAATCTGGGCTCTGGAACCAGCATGCTGGTGTTAAATGGTGGTGCTTAGATACGCATGTGCGTGTCTCTTAACACAGTGGGAAGGTGCTCAGGCAGATTACATGTAGCTGCTAGCTGTGCTCTCCATGGGCAGAGGTATTGTCTTTCCTCACTGCTCCGTGATTCCCCGTCTTGGTGCTGCATCCCTGTTCAGAGCCTCATGACCAGCTCAGAGCCCCAAAATGAATGACAGGACAGGAGGCAAAACAAGGAACAGTTAGAAAAGTGTATGGCCTCAAGCAAGGGAACACTGTGGCCTTCTCAGTAGCTTGAATTGGGAATAGGGATGATATGATAGTGAAGTGAATGGTATGGAGAAACCCAGAGGGGCTTCAGTGTGTAGCAGCTTTCAGTCTTCAGTGAAGGGGGCACAGACTGAAATGCAAAGAGGCCAAACTCCAGGCAGATAAAAGGGGTGGTTGTGCAACCTTCAAACCCAGCTGAAAAATAAGATGCAGAACACATAGAATATTTTTAATGACCAACAAGCAGTGTTAGCCAGTTGCTTTATAAAGTGCCACAGGTGGTGCTCTTTAGCCACTGGAACCAGGATCTGCATAGACTTTGGTTGGGGTCAGGTTCTGAGGGCTGAGTGCCCAGATGTGGAGGTGAGGAGCTAGACACATGCAGTCAGGAGAAACCTCACACAGAGCAAGGGATGCTGTGAGGAGGAGAATTGGTACTATGTGTGGTGCTGCCCCTCTGGAGATGATGCCCTGATTGTGACCCTGCTACTGTTTTCCAGTGTGATAGGGAGGCAAGACACCATGATAGATGAGACCTCCTGTTCCTGTTTGTCAAGAAGCAGGCTAGCAATCAGTGATGGGGTCTGGCATGGCAAGAGAAGGGTTTGTGGTAGCTGTCTAGACCCTACCCTCTTCAGCATCACTCCACCTTGGTGCAGCTCTGGTGGCATTTTTACAGCATGGAGTCACTGTATCTGTTTGTACAATAGCTCTGGGCAAGGCTGGGCTTTGATATGCTGTGGTTTTGTTCTTGCAATTCCCCCATGAGGTGTCTTGCAGGCAACATCCCAGCGTCTCCATGGGACAGTGTAGATGCAAGACATCTTTAGGTCTAGAGCAGACGTAAGGCAAAGCCACAGCTGTTCCCAGTTAAAACTGCCTGTCTTGGGCTTGATGGGAGTGAGGTGATGTGAGCAACCTGTTCACAGCAGGTCTTTGGGAATCCCTGGCTGGATAAGGCAGATCTTAGGAATAATAGGAATAGGCAGTCTTCATAAACTATCCTGTCCCCTCATTCTTCAAACCATGGATGCTGGCCAGACCATATGAAGTTGGCTTGTCACTGCTCATAGTGTAAAAGTGCCTCGCGGCCTCACGGCTTCTGTTAGGAAATCTCTGGTGTCCCCCACATGGGATCTTGGGCAGCCTCAGCTCCCTCATTGACTTCACCCTACCACCAGCATGCTTTAGAGGAAGCCAAATTGGAATGCTAGCTGCGATGGCTCTTGGAAGCCACCATCTCCCAAGCGGAAAGGAGCTTTATGAGCATTACTGGAAGCTGCTGTGGCTGAGTTACCAGAAGTAAACCACTTCGATTTGAGGCCAAGTTCTTGCAGACCACTGCTTTTCCCACTCTGGTAGCTGGGCCACCTTCCTAGTGCTTTTGCTTCTCAGCAGGGAGATAATCTGTGAATGCCACCCACTGCTCTTGCTGATTTGAGTGGGTAGCAATGAGGCAGGAAGACAAAGGTGGTGCCTTGCCGAAGGCTCCTGTTAGAATAGACTATTTTTTTTTTTTGGTAGAAGAGCCTTTTGTGGGAACTTCTGGGTTTCAAAAGAAGTAGCAAGAATAGCTCCTTTAAATTCACAGACAATTGCAGGGCTGGGGGGCAAGAGGTAGCTGGAATGAGAGGGCTCTGCCCACAGTCCGGGAGCAGAGGATGTGTCCCTAGAGAGGCACAGATGCCTCAAATGGAGGCTTTGCAAACATGGGGGTGGCAGGATAAGTGGTCCTTAGCCAACATATCCCTGCTGTTCTCCTGCCTGTCTTTGATTTTAAGTAAACTACAAATATGACGCAGGAGCTACCTGCTCTCCATCAGGAAGCACGGGGGCTGATGCTTGCACAGACTTCAGCAGCTTTCTTTTCCCATCGTGCCAGAAGAAGGGGGCAGTGACCTGTCAGCCCTGGCTCCCAGGAGGGTACTAAGACATGGAGGGTCTTGATGCTGCATACAGAGGAGGGAGTTCTGGGACCAATGCTTTAATCACAGATCTGTGTTTTCTCCTCCATGGAAATACCTGGTGAAGAGGCAAAGGGATGTGCAAAGTTTTTGTGGGTCTCAGAGCAAAAACTCTGACTGGTACCAACTCTGTCCTAGGGTGGAGCTTCATCTGACAGTTCAGGACTCCCAATAATTTTCCATGCTGAGCCTTTGAGCTTTATGGAGGCAAAGATGCCACCACCAGATCGTCTTGGCAAGTGCTGAGAGTTGCCGTTTCCAACAGGCTCCTTCTTCAGGGGCATGATTTTTTTGGTGGAAACAAAGTGGTAAGAGCCCTTTGGGGCTGAGGCTGGGGACCTATTAGCAGCACGTTCTCTCTGCTGCACTGCAAAATGCAACCAGCCCTGCTGCAGCATGGTCAACACACTGAACCCGCCAACTTGGCCAGGATCCTAACCCCAAATAACATAGACAGTTGCCAGGCAGTGCCTGATTTTCTGCCCTGGAGTCAGGGGGAAGGAATGTAGCTGGCTCTGTGTGCTTGGGGCTGTTGATGCTGTGGTGGTGCTCAGCCTCTCTCAGCACTGATTTCGCCAGGGGCTGAGACCTAACACAAAGCCTTCCTTGGGATGCCATGTGGTACCGGCTTGTATGTGTGGGGCAATGACCCTGAGCTGGGGCAGTGCCCAGCTCTGGAGTGGGTTGAGGTGATGCTGGAGGGTATTACTCTACTAACTTGTGTCTCATGTTTGGTGTAACATCTGGTAGCTTACCATGCACGTGGGGCTGCCATGCCCCATCATGTCCTCCTGTGGAGCTGGGATGATGGTCCCCAGCCTGAGGTCTGCCAAACCACATTGTTTGGCACAGGACCTGTTCCTTCTTACGTTCCTTCTTTCTTGAAGCCCTCAGAGGCCTGTAAGGAGCAGCTCATGGGCTCTGCAAACCATTCCTGCAACTGACAGCCAGCTCTTTGCTGTCTCCAGCCTCATCCTTGTGACATGGCTGGCAGTGCCACTGGTGCACGATCAGAGGGCTGGTCTTCTCCATTGCCTGGAGAGTACAAATCTTGCTGTGTGGTGGGAATGGCCATGGGTGCTGGCATGAAGGCTGACTTTTTGTCACAGAGTAAGAGAGAGGCCAGGGCAAGGAGGGTTTTCCCTACCTTTGAACAAACAGAAGCTGGCAAATGTTTCATCTTCATCTCAAAAGATTCCGGGATACATTGGGATAGATATCCCTCGGCAGAGGACATAGCCAGTTGTTGAAGGGGTGCTACCCACTTAAAAATGCGCTTCTATCGCATGGTTATTTCCACCCTGTTGCTGAGCTGTGAGGTTCTCAAGAGCCCAAGACTGAAGGAAAACACTCATTGTTCAGCTCTTGGCTGGGTCGTGCGGTGCGTGTGTCAGCACATTGGGTGCAATTAGTTTTCATCTGGTCAGTGAGTTTCTTCCGTTGTTTGGGTGGGCCTTGCACAAGCCTTTGGGGATAGTGAAAGCTTTTTTAGAAACTGGAATATATGACTGTGAAACCACAAGGCTGACGGAGGGTCTCGGTGTGGGTAGGGAAGCCAAAACGGCTCCTGTATTTCAGGATATTAGTCACCATCACTATCACTTTCCTGGCGTGCTGCTCCCTGCTGCCCACCTTTTGTCAGTGTCCTAATTCTCCATGAATCACATAGGATTTTGGGAAGACCACGCTTTCCTTACTAGCTGTACAATTCATAGTGCCTTGTGGCTGCTACTGTGACTTAAAAAGATGTTAGTAAAATAACCACAACACACTCATTCTGGAAACAGATGAGAATTCAAATTGACAGTTTCCTTCTACACTTAGGAGTAAAGCCACAGGTCCTGAAAAACCTCCAGCTGGTATGAGGCTTAGCACGCATAAGTGTCCACGAATATTTGACGTATGATACTGGGAAAAGCTTTCTAACTCTTCCAGCAAGATAATGATGGAGCAAGCAACCTAAGGGCGTAATAGAAGATACTTCCTGTGGTATTTTTAGAGGGGATTAGACTAACATCTCCCAGATAATGCTGATGATGCCTGAGCAGGGTCCCTTCATGTCAACAGCTCTACTTTTCTATCCTGGAAAACAAAGTCTCATTCAATGTCTCTGTTTTTAGACTTGGGATCTCTTTAATGGAAGGGACTGCATCTATCCATGGCTGCATCTATCCATCCTGCCATGTTAGGGAGTGAAATGGCTCCTGGGTAAGAGCTAAAGCAAACAGAATAGGAGAGCAGAGTAAAAGTGACAAAAATGTGGCTGAAGCCGTGAAGGCTGTTGTGTGCTGCAGGAGTTCCTAAAAGGGCTCCCTGGCAGAGGCATAAGCTGTCCCTTATAGCTCAGCACAATATCAACCCCAGAAGCCGTGGCTCTGGCAAGGAAAGGCCAATGGCCTGAGCTTACCTGCCTGTGCATCCTGTTACTGGGTGGGTGTATACAGTGTCTTACCAGAAGCCTGGAGGCAAAGGATCTGCTCTGGCATCCCAGAAACCATTATGCTTCCAAGAAAGAAATTTACTCAATTAATATAATTTTATTTTATTTAAGATGCCAGAGATAGGCAGTATACTGTAGAGTACAAAAGCAAAGGGAGTTAGTGCTTCACACAACCCTTGGGTAAGCATCAGGATGTGGTAGGTGCTAAAAATTCAGTCTCCTGAAGCTGACTAATAAGACTTACAGAGAAAATGTCCCACAGGGACTATTAGATATATGACAGCCTCTGGCCCAGGAAGTCCTGAACCACAATCAGCCCGGGAGAGCATTCGGAGGCAATATCACTGTTGGCCTGCTCTTCTCCTTCAGGCCTCTGCTATCAGTCAGCATTGAAGACAGAGTGCTAGGCTAGATGGATGCACACTTTGACCCAGCTATGCTTGTTCCTTATGTGTGGAATCACAGGGTGGCTGCTGTTGCACAGAGTTCTGCCCGTGACTAGTCCTGCCACATCGGGTTATAAATACTTTGCAAAGGAAAGCTTTGCAGGGCCAAAATGATGTCCTCTCCCCTTTCCCCTGTGAAAACGCAGATCATCTCCCATTCCCAGGCTGTTGATGGGTGCTGTCCCTGCTCACGCCACTCGTGCTAGGTTGTGTGCCATGCCTGCTGTTCCTGAGGGAACCCAGACTTGGGGGGCCAGGTATGAGCTGGTCCTTTTGTGCAACCGTGTTTAAGCCTTTCTCCACGCTCATAGAGAGAAGAGTGCCAAAAGAGAGGTGACCTGTGGGAGGTCAAGAATGAGAGGTCAGATGGCCCTTTGGCCTCTTTAGCTAAACATTGCGTGATTTGTGCATCTCAAATTCCCCTGGGAAGAAACTACGTAGAGCCCTGTGGTGGAGAAAGGAAGAGGAGACTGCCTGAACAGGGCTGCAGAAAGCCTTCTGGGTTCTGTTGGGTAGCTTTTAGTCATGCCTGGTGAAGGCTGAGGTAACTACTGAAAGAAGGTCCTCATTGCGCACTGAGATTTGATGAGAGGCACAACTGATGCCAGTTCCCAGCGCTACCATGCCGAATCCTGGTTGCACAGGAAGGCATCCCCTCCTTGGCATCACTGTGTGCGTCGAGGCTGAGGACCTCACAAGGAGCTTCCCCGGATGAGTCCATCAGGGAGAGCTGGTGCTTGGCCTAAGAGAGGCAGATACAATGCCTTGTTTTGAGGAGCCACCTTGGAAAGACCCTTCCTAGCAATGGTTCCTGCTCAGCACACAGTGTGTCAGGGCTTGAGGGTCCCTTTCCAAGAAGTCTGTCAGTGGAAAGATCTGCCAGGCTCCTTCTGCTCCTTCCCCCCGCTTCGCCTGGGGCTCTTCTTTAGGATCTGTGGCTGACACAGAGAGTTTTTTTGTTATGCTTCTTTGATACTTTCAGAAAAGATGGGAATAGAGCTGAGCGGCTCCCCTTTCACACCAGAAAAGACGACTTTGGTTAATTGCGAAGAGAGAGCCAGGTGCTGAGTGGGACACAGCCACTGGCTGTGCCCTGAGCTGGGAGCTGGGGCACCCGTAGCCATATTTGCACAGGGCTGGGCGCTGCCCCCCTGCTCCTTGCTCCCAACCCTGGCCCCTGGCGACCCAGTCCCAGACGGGGCGGCCAAGTGGCTGCCCCCCTTGGCCCCAGCGTGCTCTCCACACAACGGAGGAGCTGTGTGACCTGCCTGCTCCCAACTTGGTTGCTATAGGAAAGGGAAGAGGCTGGAGAGAATGTGTGGGACCTATTCATGCCTCCAGCCCTGATTCACAGCATCCCTGAGGTAATGTTTGCCCGGCTCACCATGATCTTGCCCGATAAAGGGGCCTCCTAAAAGCTGGGAGAGGGGGGAGGACCAGACTGAAGGGGCTGGGAGAAATATTTGCCTTGAATACCAGTAACGTGTGGAAATGGAGAGGTGGGCCGGTGGTGGGGGAGAGTGATAAGAAAGGATCCTTTGAAAAAGAGGGAGGTGGGGAAAATTGCATGCTGGGTGCCTGGTCAGGCTCACCGCCTCTGTGGGGTCCAGCCACGCAGGGGGATGTTGGGGTTCCCCTTCACCACAGCTGAACAATGATATTTTACAGGTACAGGTGTATGAACCCCTACGGCGAGGCTGTGTGGTGACTTGTATCCAGGAGTGGTTTTCTCCTGACACCACTGATCCAAAGGCAGAATCAGCTCTGCAGCAGCAGGGTCTATAAGCCTTTCCAAAATTCTCTTTTATTTCTTTCTGTTTACCTGTCTCACCCTGAATAATTTGTTATTCAAATTATTACTATTATTATAATATTTCTTCTTTTTTGCCATTGGTATATCCTTTGGGCCCATCTTTTTGCAGGTTGTAATTGGAGGATAGGTTTTGTTTCAAATAATCCCTTCAGCTGCATGTGAATCCTGGGAAACAAAAGCGAAATTCTGGTTGCCTATAAACAAACTAAACAAAACTCCAGTGTTCCTCCTGCAAATGTTTCCATGAGCAGAGTGGCAAGAGACATTTTGGCACAGGGCAGACAGTGGCCACCTCTTAAATTTTTGTCACTGATCTTGGCAAATGCCCTTTCTGTGTGCTTGATATTCTCCTCAAATGGTCTGATCAAAGCAATGAGACAAATATGTTGCTGCTGTTGGGATACTTTGTAAGATGAAGACCTCATCCAAAATACATTTTCAACATCGCTTATGAGGCCCAGAGGTTTCTCTGTTGTCTCTGCTCCAAAGGGCAGTGGGAACATCTGGACCCTGAGATTCAGAGAAGCAAAACAAGCTGGGGGAAGGTGCACGGCAAGGGTCCGGTCAAACCGTTCGTTCACAGGACCATGTTTTTAATGAGCTGTAGCTGCTTGCCTAGGAGGCTCGGTATCAGTGGGCATGGCTGGGTGGATAGCTCATTGCTGTGTGTCACTCGGGTCAAAAGAAAACAAAAATCAGAATGGGATGGAAAGGAAAAAAGAAAAAGCAGCAAATATTATAATGGCATTTTCTCATGGGAAGGGAATATAGTCTCCAGCTCTGGTAAAAAAGAAACAGAGGGGGCTGGGGCACTGCTATTAAGAAAGTCTGGGAGCCTGGGAAAAGCACGTCTATAATGAGAGAGGGAAATGTTGTCGTTGGCTTCGACTAGAAAGAGAGCAGGTCTCCTCCTCTTCTGACTTTTTAAATGGCACCTATCATCGTAGGAAGAGAACAGACTCCGAAGAGACCATGAACATGATTTATAAAAACTTCTGCTTATACTGAGAAAAGGATGCCTAGAAGTGGGTTTTCCTGCCTTTTTTTATTATGAGGAATAACCCCTCACTTGGGAAAAAAAAGGAAAAAGGATGAAGCCCTTGTGTATATTAGGGAAAAATAAAAGAAACATCAAAATGCTTGGCTGATGACTTTGGGAGGAGAAATGGTGTTCAGAGAGGTGACTCCTGGGCCTTGAATGATAACACTGGAGCTGAGGCAAAAAGCAGCCTTATTCTGCTTGTTTGGGACTTAATAACATTTTGGCGGTCTTCCTGCCCCCCTGGGCAGCCTTCCCACAGATGGCAGCCAACCAACTGGGGAACATCGCTCCACAGGCTTTCGGGATATGCAGCAAACAGGGAATCGGGGACTTATTGTACGATTTGTATTTCATTTCAGCAGCTTGCTTGGGGTCCTGCCATTGGGCCAATTGTTGCTAATCCTGTGTTTGTATTTACCAGATAAATCTCTCACTCTGTTTTTTGGAATTCCGCTGCAAGGGGCTCTGATGCAGGCTGCACTGCAGAGAGTACAGCTTTCATTCATCTGCAGAAGAAACTAGACTCATTTGAAACTTACTGTTGCTTAAGCTCAGAATCCCCCTCACCCCCTATTTTTGGTTAATTTAATATCCATCAAAAGATGTTTTACTCTTGGATGAAACTGTTTCTTTAAAGCCTGTGTTGCAAGTGACCTGGCGAGGCTGTGCACTACTTCTGAGCCCTCTGAGAGCTCCCGTGGCTAGCGCGGATTAAAGGAACTAGGTCAGATTTCTAAACTATAGCATACATGATACTGCTGTTCCAGCTGGACTAGCTATCAAAGCTGGAAAAGAAAATCAGAGTCCTGGAAAGAGGTTTTGTTGGATGTGCGCTTCCCAGAACTCCCCTGAAAAGCAATCCAACTGTGCAGGCTAGCGTGGAGAAGCTTCAAAAGGTTTTTCCTAAATCAACTCAGCCAGCTGAAATCCACAGGAAATCTTGTGAGAATTTTGCTCTTGAGATGGACAGATAACGCAAGCAAGCAAAATAGAAGAAAAAGCATTTTTCTACATGGTGTCACTCCCAGCATTACATTATGTGAACCAGTGGACAGCTAGTTGTGTTTCTCCTTCAGCCTTCAACACGATTAGGAGGACTTTACCATACACTATAAGTACTTCTCTCTGGGATGGGACAGAAATCTGTCCATGTGTATGCAGCAACACTTGCAGAATGGCTTAGGATGTGGAGGAACCAACCCATTGAAGCTCCTTCAGTGGAACAGAGAGGCAGAACACGGCATGTTGCAATCCTAGGCAGCAGTCTCCACTGACCAGGCAGAGGGACTATGCTGTCCATCTCATGAACTTTTTTGACCCCTAGCTTCTGCAAAGGGTTCTGGCTACTTGAGCCAGGCTGGAGCCTGGCCAAAATAACATCCTGATTCCATGGCAAGTGCTCTGGGATCAGACCACACGTGACAAGTACCCCAGATTTGTGTTGCATTGGGAAGAGACTATTGTCGTGACCCCTGCTATGCCCTGGGAAAATCACTAGGCCATGGCTCACAGGAAAGAGGAAGCTTGCTTTCCACAGATTCAGGATTTCCTCCTGAGCACTTCTTCTCTTAAATGCTGCACCACATCTTACCCATCTCTGGCATGTCAAGATCAAAAAGCAGCATAGAAATGTCGTAAGGGCTGCCAGCTTTCCTGTACCAACAATGGGGCTGGTGCACGGCTGTCTTCTCCCCGATGAGAGAGGTGCCCCTGTTTCTGCCTCATGTCAGCCTGTGAAGATGCCTGCAGGACCCAGCAGCCCTGGCATGGGCCGAGCATGGCTGAACAGACTCCCCAGCGTGGGAAATTTCTAAAGAAGCAGCCTTCTTTAAACCACATTTTCATTTAACAAGTCTAAATATATTTCAGTTTCAAAACACACATTTAAAAATAACTTACAGAAATATTTATATGGACACTGAGAGGAACTTTCCAGCTCTGGAGATTCAGCCTACAGCCCACAGCAGAGCCTACAGCCCACGACAGAGCCCGCAACTGCCTTCCTGTTCAGTCACTCTTTGCTTGTTATTAAACCTCTTGTTTTGGGAGTGTTTGAGTCTCTTTTCCTTAAGTTATCTTGCTTCACTCCACCCTGCTTCACTGACTCAGAGGGTTTTGCTTTGGTGAGGTCAAGACTGATATTGCAGGATAGTTTTCTCACAGTCACAATCATCACAACTCTCTCGACGCTACAAGATTTAAGTCCAACATTGGCTCAACTTGGAGAATTCAGCTGCCCCTGGGATGGGGCATGACACGTATTTGGGAACTCCCTCTGTCATTTTCTCACCCCTTTCTATGCTCTACATTCTTCTCAGTTCACATGCCTCCTGGAGCAGACCTCAGCCTTTGGCAAGCATGTGTCAGCCTTGTACATTGGGCCTAAAGATGGGAGGCTGAATCTTTGAGGTGGCTTTGCAACAAAAATGCAATAGTAAGGGTAATAACGTAGCCTCCTGCCTTGTGGTTTTCACCATTGTTTATTCATTGCTGTTAATACTTTCTGCTGTGGCACTGTCAACTATCTGAAGGTGTACCAACCACTTCCTCTCTTCTATGCTGACAACCCCCTTTGCTAAAGAAATGCTGGGCTCTTACTAAAGCATCACAGTAAGGTCAAGTCTATAGGAGAGGAGCAGTCCCACGGGTTGGGACAAAGGTTGGCTGGTAAGAATGTATTGTGTCATTTGTCTGTGTGTCTCGGTTTTTCCAAAGACATCCCTGTAACCCAGGAATGCCTTCTAGGAGGTTTGAAATGTCTTAGTTTTCCATTTCACCCGATATTGTTTTTAAATCATGGCATGATGTTTGTTCAGTACATATTGCAGCACTGGTGAGAATCTGTCCTATGTTTAGCAGGAACAAACAGCCCAGAGGAAGGTGTGCTCACTGTGATGAAGAGTATTTGGATTACAAGAGAGGTCAGATGAGTGCAAACCCCATTCAGGCTATATGAACATTCACTCTTGTTCAGTGCTGCAGGAGGAATTGTGTTAAAACATGGGAATACTGGAAAAGCCCTTCTGCTACAAGAAATATTTGTGTTGCTGTAGAGGCAGTAGATTACATAGGAAAAAACACAAACACACAATCAAAACTAGTTCTATGGTGTCTTTTATGGGAGCAGCTTGTGACACTTTAATGTGTCACCACCAATGAGTCTCTGGTTTTGATTTTTCAAGTGAGGTTCAGCACCCTACTGGTTTGCTAATGATTTTGCCTCTGTCTCTTCCCCTCTGTATTTCTTTTTATATGTAGAGGCTGGAGAGGGGTATGTGGGTGAGCATGTTTTAGTGTTTTTCATCAAAATATAACCTAAAACTTCATACAAAGCAGTGGGAACAGACTCACCAATTAAATGCAACTAGCTCTGAAATGTCACACAACATCTATTTAAAACTGTCCAAACTCCAGGCTTGGATTAAGACCCGGGCATTCCTAAAAACACAGGATTAAACAGAAAGCTCAGATTTCCTTTAAAAAAGAAAGCTTCCTGCTCTCTGACTGCATAGAAAAGATAAAAACCTTAAGCTAAAGAGAAGTTATGCAACAGCTTCTTCTGGGGTCCCAAAACCCCGAGGGTGGGGTTTGATGCTTCAGTTCACCACGCAAAAAAGATGGGCTGAGGTTTCTGTCCCAAAATCTTTTCTCCAGCCCCTGCACCAAGGTTTACTGTGCCTTCAGTTTTGCTACAGCTGTTGTGTGCAAACTAAATTAAGGACTGGGTTACAAAGGCACACAAAACTTATTTTCATTTTAGAAGGACTTTTTTCTTTTAACCCAAGCCATCTTGGTGAATGAGCTCTCTCTCTCTGTGATCATGTACAGCGATATGGTGACACTGCTGGGAGTGGGGGAGAGGAAGGACAGGCAGGAGGAAGGACAAGCTGGGTCAGGAACACCAGCCTGGAGCAGGAGCTTTGTAAGCAGCTTTACTGCTGAAGAAAAACCAGGCTTGGGAGAGGCAGGAAACTTTTAACTAAGCTTTGTTCTTGGAGGAAAAGCACCCAGACTCGACCTTGAGATAGTGGCTCTGAAAGGGCTGAGCTGCCCTGCTGACCTCAGTGGGATGTCCTCTCCAAGGTTTGTCCATAGGAATCTGAAGTAGGTAGGCACTCATCTGGCAAGGGACATGGGGCAAAAAGAGGAACACATAGCAGATGATTCAGCATCTGGTGTGTTTTGAAGCTGAAGGTCTTGGATGCCCTAACTCAGCCTCGTATGTACCACTGGAGATGAATAATTGAGATAACAAGTCTTGAAGTGAACTCCGTCCAGATGTTGGGGCTTATAACCCAATCCTTGTGAAAAGTGCCCTAGGGACCTCTCATAGTCACAGGCATTCAGGGCATCATTTGCATCTCCCCTGGGCGTGTCCTTTCCATGGCATAGACCTAATAGCAGTCACATTGACAGCAGGATAGAGGAGGCCAGGAGTGGGGTGGGAGCCCATGAATCACCAGACTTACTTGGAAGAGAACACCACAGATCCGTGGAAATATCCTGTCTCAATGTGGCACTCCCTGACACGAAGTAGATTTCTGAGGAGATTACAGCTTAAACATGGCCTGGGGACTGCAGAAGAATGTTGTCATGAAGATTAGAGGACGATTTTATTTCCAGAGGAGTTGGGGGCTTTGCATTCTGTTTGCACCAGGAGTGAGGGTAAAGCCTGCGCCAGAGGCAGTGTGGGAGCTTCTGAGAGCCCTGCAGCAGGGAGACCATGGTCTGGCGAGACCAGGCCAACCAGCACACCAATTTCAGACCATGCCGGTAGAGGTCACAGTAAGTCCAACAAATTCCCCATGCCCTTGTCCAGAATAGCCTGCCCTCACATCTTAAACAGTTCACCACTGACTGACTGGTATTAAACCCTCTTTCTGCTCAACAGCCTGCACAAGCCTGACAAAATCAGCTTGTGGCTGCTAGATACCTTCCTGGAGGGAGCAATTAGCTGCTGACAAGTTGTGCTGTGGCTTGGTTGTGACTCTGTTCCCTGGTGTGTGCTTTTGCTGCAGCTGGTGTCCAGTATCTTGGTGGTAAAATCAGTCATGAGGGTGTGTATGTGTTTTCTTCCTGCCATTGCACAGAAGGAAAACACCAGACATGCCAGCTTGTCAGGCTCCCTTATCTTCCCAGACCTCTCACCTTCATCCACTCTGTGCCAAGTTCATGTCTAGCCTGGAGGATGTCCCTGCTGCCTGAAGGAGATCGAGTATGTAGGGTGCTTGGGTTCATGTCTGCCTATGCTGCATCATCTACATACCAGAAGCTCTAGAAAAAACACCTGAGCATCTCCATACCATAATGTAGGTGGATCTGTGCTGTCCTGGGCTCTTCCACAAGTTCTGGGATGTTCCCCTACGAAGGAACATGAACTGTAGAGGCAGTCAGGCTTGTAGTCAACCAGTCCATGTCCCTGCTCATCTGCAGCTCCATTAGGAAATTGCAGGCATGGCAATGCAAGAACAATTTTGTAGTTCTATATACAGAGATACTTCCATTATTTCTAACAATGACATCTTGGGCAAAGAACAAAAAGAAGTCAAAATCCCTATTTTTCTTGATTGAATACAAGAGCTATGAAGCTCTGTATGCCTGCGCTGAGGGCAAGGTCTGCACAGACTCCAGCTGTGGTTGGCTGAGGCCTCCCCCAGGCTGCTGGACCTCTTTCCGGGACACCTTCCTTGGTGGTGACTTTCTTGGCAAGATGTCTTGGTGTTTTTGAATCCCACCGTGGCTATGATGTGTGGTGCTGCCTGGTGGCCCCAAATGACCATGTGAGATGGCTGTGGCCAGGTGAGCTGCGCAGGCCAAGGCTGGTAGCTGATTCCTGAAGGGCTCTGCCACTGGAGGGGGACAGAGCACCTCACTGCACAGGTAGGTCCACCGCCCCACACTCCTCCCAGAGCAGACCCTCCCATGCCGTAGGGCTTTCACCCAGTTCAGCCTGGTGGATAGGCCACTGCTTGCAGTGCCGCGCCCTGGAGTGGGTCATCGCAGGATTGCGTTTTTAGCAGAGGAGGGGAGCCGTTTGGCAAGAAGTCAGAATTTCACACAATACTGGTGAATCCACTGCATGCTGCTGATCCTGCCACCATGGGTGGCCCAGCATGTCCAAGGAGGATTGTTGCACATGAGCCTGCCAGGGATGTGTGTGGGGGCTCTCTGGACATGGATACAAACCCTTTTTGGGTTTCAGATGTGCTCCTGGTATTCTCTGGTTTCCAGCATCTTTGGCCAGGCCATTCCTGTCACCTTTCCCCTTGGTGAGCCCCTTGCCACCTTTTCCATTAGCTTATGGCTTGAATTGCTTGAGGAGGGCAATGCTGGTGCAGTGCCCTGGCTGATCTGCAGACACTTTCTGCAGATCCTGGGGGGATATGTACAATGAAGGGGCTACATTGGCTGGGGTGAGTGCTGTGCTGGCCAAGATTACCTACTTGAGGTGCTGTGCAGGGATATCATCAATGAGGTGCATGCTTGGCTCTGAACGATCCATTTTGCCTGACAAAGCTCCTGATATAGCTTCTCATGGAGCAGTGCAGGCGGAGGATCTCTGGAAGAGGATGTCTCTGCCCTGAACAGAGAGAGGCCTCCGGGATGGCTTGTGCCTTCTTCGCTTGCTGGGCTCCCACGTTGCTGTGCTGCCAGCCATAACAGAGACCTGGGTGGCAGCTTCCTCTGCATGTTTCAGGAGGGTATTGCGAGCTGGGAGAGGCTGTTCCCTCACCAGAGTACCCCAAGGAGTTGATACTTCTCTCTTGACCCTCTTGCTGTGGCCGATGAGACCTGATCGATGAATGAAGTGGGGCTTGGCACACTACTGCCAGGCACAGGCTGTGTTGTGCAACAGTGTGTGATGCAATTGAACTTTACATAACCTGATGCAACACCTAGAGCTGGAGTTTAAAGCCGCAGGTCCTGGGTCATTACTGTGTGGTGCACATAACTCACCTTAATATATATATGTGAGGTCAGGCAGTGTGTGGACAGCAGCACCACCCCGGGCAACTCCAGCTTTACTCTTGGGTTTGAAATTGCTACAAAAAAACAAGGGCAGACGCAAGAACCAGCCACACTGCAGACAGCAACTGTGGAAATGTCATCTGTGCAGCTCAGCTTGTGCTCTTCATTCCTTACCTGCAGCTCATCCATCCCAAAACTTCTTTCCATGCATCGGCCCTGCAGCCCCATCTCGTCCATCCATGGGCTCCAGCTCTTCCCTTGCCCTGCAGCCCCCTAATGCCTGTCCTCATTTGCAGCCCTTCCCTCCAAGATGCTCCCAAATAGCTTCCTCTAGTCATGCTTTTAGCTCCATGCTGTGTTAGACAGGCTGCTTTGGTCTCTACAGAGCTGATGGTTAGCTTGGTGCCTTTGGAAATGTGACAATACTCCTTCCCTGGGGCAGGATACCGACACTCCTTAATAGAATATCATGTAAAATAATTGCCTCAAAACTGCCTGTGGCCTCACATTTGCTGCTGTCCATCCTGAACTTCAGGCCACAGTAATTCCTCATCTTTTCTTTGACATTTGTTGTATTTAAGCTGCAAGAAAACAGAAAGGAGTTGCTGGCCTCTTGTTTTCTGTACAACCAGTGAGAGTTTGCAGCTGTTGTGAGGTATGGCATATGAACGGTGCCCAAGCAAGTCAGGGGGAGTGGGAGCATGTCAGGGAGGAAGGACGAGCCCCAGAAAATAACCGGTCACTGTGCCTGCTCTTGTCTCTGCATCAAGGGGATCCTGCAATGCCCCTCACTGCTGTAGTGTCAGGCCAGTCTAGAGAGCGTATTTGCCAACAGCAGCTGCTTCCTTGGGCTTCTCCATCTCTCCTCTGCCCTCCTGGCCAGGTCCTGCTAGGGGACAAGATGCCCATGCAGGCAAGAGAAAACAGCAGAACTTGGAAAGAGCCAGGTCTTCTTTTTGTGTGACGATCAGGCTGGCATCACCCCAAGTATCACCTAGCTTTCCCTTCCCCCCACAGGGAAAGCTAATCCTGGCTGTCTCCAGTACTGCCAAGTTTGCATGGAAAATGCCACTAGCAGGATCCAGACAGCAACTCCTTTTGAAATCTGACTGGGAGGGGACAATGATACAAACTGGTATCCCTGGTATCCCCTTTCTGACGTGACTGTACATGTGACTCACTGCTGCCTCAGTAGCTTTCCAACCATGCTGCTGTGCCTGCAGCCAGCACTTGGGTGCCTGGTGAAGCCTCTTCCTTTTCAGGTTTCTATGCGAGGCCCCAGTGATGTAACGCCACAGGTGAATTTCCACAGCTCCACCAGAATATACTGTGGTGCTGGAAGGGAAATGTGGAAAAGGTCTTTTCCCACTCGGATGCCTGGACTGTACCTGTGGATGAGTGGACTGTCCTTCCATCTCTCTCTCTCTCCCGTAAGGCACATAGGACCCCTTTAACCCTTCCTCATCACGACTCCCAGAAGCAATGCTTGTGAGACATTTTCTTCCCAAACCATATGTGGTGATCTTCAGCAAAAACCTGAGACGGTGCCTGCAGAGTAAGCAAGAACCACAGGGCACCCCAGGACTCTTCTGTGGTACCAGGAGGGATTATCCATGACACAGGGATTGTAGGGCACGCACTTATATCTGCCCTGGTAGCTGGCTGCTGTGTCCACAGAGGAAGCGCAGTATGGTGCTGGTGCCTGCAGTCCTGTTTCTCAATCAGAAAAGTGGGGATGAGGGGGTGATATGTACCCATCCTTGCAGGCTCCAGGCAGGATTTTGTAGCTGAGCTGTCTCAGATGGAACCGTTGGGCTCTGTGGCTAGTGCCCTGCCTGGGGCAGAGGCAGGTGTAGGAAGTGTCGTGGTCTGGGGAGGCAGTGCAGTCTGGTACGAGATGAACTGGGAGGTGGTAGCAGCAATGAGAGCTGCAGTGAGGGCTCCGGTAGTTTTGGTGCCAGTGGTGTTTAGAGGAGGAGCAGTGAGGGAAGAGCAAGGGAATGACTGCAGTGTTTGAAGCTGGGAGACTGTATCCAGTTTCACCAAGTGGTCAGCGCATTGATGTGCTGGATGAAGGTGGGGTCTGACCCCAAGCTGAGGAGGATCAGGCTAGGGCAGATGTTCCTGAAGCAGGGCATGGGAGGTGCGTGCCAGCCCACACCACCCAGGACCCTGAACAGGAAAGCAAAGGCATCATGCTCTCCCATATGGCGAAAAGAGAAGAAAGGAGGTCAAAGGCCTGAATCTGCAAGCAGAGACACGTGCCAATAGTGGTGTGAGCTATTTGTGTGCTGTGGTGAGACCTCGACACCTTCAAACACGTATATACAACATCCTGGGTGGTTGAACTCTACCCAGCGAGGAATCACCAGCACGAGAACAGCACCTGACGTGGCTATCACCAGATGCCCGAGATCACTTCTCAGATATTCTGGGAGGTTCTACAATCAAACCAGCTCTTTATATCCCTGAGCTAAATAGCCTCCAGGGAGCAAATAAATGGTTAAGAAGTCAGGCTGAAGTGCTAAAGGAGAGATCAACATTTGCTTCATGCTCGTGGCCAAGTTGTAGTGGGAGAAGCTACTGTGTATACTCACTAAGCGCTCATCCGTGACTGTGTGGATCTTTGCGTTATGTCTAAGAAGGAAAGAAAAACAAGAAATGGTGATCAGAGTGGGATTATAATCCAGCAATACAGTGACTGCTAAGAACCTAAAGAGGAAACCACAGACTAGTGGCTTCTGTTAAACCAATGGGTGACATGCTTGCCAAGATGGTGGAAGTTTTCCCCGGTGCTCTCTCTGTAAAGGCACTTGTGATAGCAATGCATTTGAGCTCCTGAAAAATGCAATTAAAAAGAAAAAAAGACACAATTTATAAATATGTGTTGGGGGGAGGGATAAGGAAATTACTAGTGTATTGCCAGTTTGGAGAGAGTTTAAATGCTGCGTCAAGGGAACGGTTAGTGTGTGGTATGTAAAATGAAGCAATACAAACCCGGTTATTAACTCAGGCTGATTTTCCCTTAAAATGTGCTCTAGGAACTGCTGTGTCCAGAAGACAGGGAGTTGCAAAAGCATCAAGCAGCCTGTAAGAAAAGATCTATTGTTTCCCCTTTGGGGGACAGTCACCCTTTTGGGGTGAAAGTCTTTCAGGAGAGTATCAGAACTGAAAACACTGATGAGAGAATGATTTGCTCAGAAGAGAAACGTGGTTTTAATCCCATTGCACACTCCTGATGACCCATCTGTGTGATAATCAGTGTAGGGGCAGAATGACAACATGGGCAAGACCTGGGATTCTCTCAGTGCTTACCGAGGGAGGATGTGTTGCCAGTGAGGAGGAACCATTCTGTGGTGCCTCTCCAGGTGCCATGAACAAAGATGGGTATCCTTTGCCTGGATTTGACTAAGCAAACCCTATCAGCTGGATTGGGATTCTGGCTAACAGGAAAAAAAAAATACCCTGTGAATAATGCACACAAAATTTTAGTCCAGTGTAACAGACTAGCACTAGGACAGCTTCCACATCCATGTTGTGGTGGAGGGCCGCAGATCAGCTATTGCAAAGCATTTTTAACAATCACATCTATGCAGACAACTTATGTGCTAATGGAAGTGACAACGAGGAATGTCTGCAGAGGTACTGGTGAGGCTGTCAAGAAAGGTTGGCCAGCAAACGAGGGAAAAGTGAATTTTCCAGAGGCTCAGCTGTGTGCTGTGGGGCTTGCAGATGATTTTAATAAATTACCAGTAATGCTTAAGGCTATTCTCAAGGCACTTCAAGTACAAGATATGTCACAATTATCTTCCTTCCTTGGGACAAGAAGTTATTACCAAGGGGTCTTGCCCAATACATCGACACTATTACACTCCCTGAATAGACCAGTGCACAAAGGACAGAAGTAATGTTGATTCACATCATGTACCAAGTCTCCAGATTGGATTGTCAGAAAGTGAAATTCTTCTTGTAAAATTAGCTTGTAGCACTTCCCCAGGGGCCTGAAACACTGATGCTGAAAGCCTGCTGTCAGGGTAAGATACCAAAAAGATCTGTGCTTTGGGCTCGCTAGCATCCGTCTCCAGCGCTGTGCTCACACCCAGAGAAAAGATCCACGTGTCGTCTTGGGAGGTCAGCGGTTTAACCGCAGCTTATCTCAAGAGGAAACAATTTACTCCAGTTGCAAATGTCAAATGCTGGCTTCAGTGTCAGCAGTAACAGCCTGGTTAGGGAAAGGGAAGGTTTTTCTGTGGTACTCACTGCTCTGTTACCATGGTAGGAATAACCTGGCAAGCACCAGGTACCCTGATGCAATGTGAAACTGAGAGCAAGTCAGGCCTGGATGAGGCCTCTGATGAAAGGATGAGGAGATGGGCTTAGCACCAGGGCCTCTCCAAGCATTCTTGGCTGGAAAGAGAGTACTGAAATACATGTCCAGGTTGCCTAACGTGTGGCACCAGAGCAGTTACTGTAATAAATCTCAGGTCTAGTATACTCCAAGAATTACATGATGGGCCCCTGAGAATAATAGCTATGAAAGTCCTGGCTGGAAATTTGGTTCAGTGGCCAGACACTGATACACAAATAGGAGAAATGACAAAACAATGTCAAGGGTATTAATAAAGCTCGTTGGGAAATTTTCCATCAGAATAATTCTCCAATGGAAAATGCCCTTTTCACTAACTCAGCCATTTCTGTCATAAAATTGCAGATTTCCATTGGGAAAAATCAAACTGAAGTATCCTTGGCTCTTTTTTCTGCAAAGAGAAAGTAAAGTTGCTGAGAACGTTGTAGGCGAGCTAGCAGAGGTTGTCTTTCCTTGCAGCTCTCAGCCACCCGACCTTCCCCTCAGAACCAGAAATCAGAGATGCTACTGAGCAGTCAGAGGTGCAAGAAGTCCGGGAGATGGGAAGTCACCTTGCTAAGTGTTTGACAGCTCACCTGCATGAGAAATCAAATAAGTCCCTACCAGATGGGCAGCCAGGAAGCCAGAAGTTTTTTGTTTTGATTCTTCTGAAGCATGAATTTTGTGGTACTCAAAGGAAAACAGCATTATTGATTTTTTCAGACTAGTATCTTCCTTAAAAAGAAACTCATTTACTGTTGTTTTCTTTCTTGCTGGAAGGGATTTCTATTTCCCAGCCAGCTCCGGGTATCAGTGAACACTATGCTTGCTTAAATATTCTCCTTTGTATCCTCAGGAATGGCCAGCTGCTCTAGGAAAGCAAACTTAGACAAAACCGGGCCATTTATGGGACATATGTTTTTGATTGCAGGAAATGCCCCTTGTAAATGGCCTGAAGTGCTGCGTATGAGTGCTACTAATTTAACACAGACTGGGAAAGTGTTAAGATGAGTATTTTCGTGGACAGAAATTCTTACTTGCGTTGTAAGTGATGAAGGGTCAGGTTTTTTGATGTCTAAAGTTGTGTGCTTTTATCTAACAGAATAGTATCATCAACCCTGTCACATAAGCTCCTTGCCATCCTGCCATAAGAGGAGCAGCAAGAACATTTGTTCAAACATCCAATTCAATGATCGAAACCAGAAGTCTGGATAAAGTCAGCTTAGAGTAAAAAGCTATGAATTCTCTTTTGGCCTGGGAAGGACATGTTAAAACGGATCTCTACTACACTCATCCACAGTCTTGGGACACAGACTTTTCTTGCTCGGACTTGCTAATGCCTGATTTCCAGGGGGGTGTTTGTTTGGAAATGATAGGATCAAATGCCCCCACATAGTCATACATGACTCTGCTGCCTTCAAATTGGAAAAAAAATCTGTGCAAGAGGTAACTGAAAACTTGGGGAAATCATAAGCAAATTATATTACAGCCTTCTCCTCTGTCTTATCAGGTGGAAAGGGCATTAAGAGCCTTGGAATTAATTAGAAGAAAGGAGTAGTTGAATTGGGCCCTCTTATCAGTAATAGTAATAATAATCTGTCACCTTTATAGAGAGGTTTGTGATCATGAATGCTGAAGTAGGTCAGTTGGCAATTACTCAATTAGAACAGTAGTGACGTGAAACATCTTGTAAAGACCAAAACCCTTTCTAGCATGCCTGAAGGCTTTTAGACATCTGATTTAAGGCTTCCACATTTAGAAATGTTGGCTCAAATATCCTGGTGCTTCAGTTTCCTGGTCAGCAAAATGAGAACGCCTTTGTTGCAAGGATGTAAATTTTAACTGGTTCTTGTCATGAAGGACACTGGAGTTCTCTGGAATTCCTGTTGGAGGTATTACGTGTTGCAAACAAAGGTTTGCTTCATGCTTGCTCTAGCACTCTTGTGTATTAGCTTTTGGAAGTTCTGCTTTGCTCTGGAGCTCTGACCTTGGTAACTAGACCTCGAGAAGGAATGATATTCACATGTAGAAATGGCCTAATGACTTGATGGTGCTGCTCTGCACAGCTTGCTGGCAGGTTCAGCTTCTTCAGGGCTGTTCCTATGTCTTTGTGGCAATATTTATCCTGCTTCTGTTCTTTGTGGGGATCTTTATCTGAGAACTCCCAGAACATCTGTCTTTTGTTGTCATTTGGGATCTGCCTCTTTCAGCTCTTGGCTATGGCATGCTGCTATGGAAGTGTCCCAAAGGAGTATAAAGGAGTTTTGCTTTTCCTCAGCTGACTTTTGGTTTTCCCCTGCTCTCCTGCAGACTTCACAGTCTCAGTCTCCTTCTGTCTGAGCTGTGGGATGGCCCTTCTCTGGCAGAGACAACCAACAATTCATCTGTCTCTCCTTCCCTCTTGCTGAGCTTTCACGTTTTGCAGGTTCCCCACCAGATCCAGCTCTGAATAGATTCATCACATTTCTAGCAGACAAAGATCAGCACAGCCATCACAGGCAAGGCTGGGCTTGACTCTCTGGTGCAGGGTCAACTAGTGTTTGAAAATGTTCTCACCCCATGCTCCAAAACATACCAACTTCCAACAGCTTGTTAAGAGAGGTGACTAACACTGGCCCTCTGTCGTATGCTCTGCTTCCTAGGAAAAAGATTGTTTTTCAATGGGAGGGTGATGCTTTCTTTGGGTTGCAAACCCTTTTGTGAAGAAGGGCCAGCACGAAAATATGCCTTACTTCTGTTAGCAGAAAATGGTAGGACTTTTGGTATTGGGTTCTCTGTCGTTGGCTGATTCCTGAGTAAGTATGGTTATTTCCCATAGTAGATGGCCCCAAGGTGGCCAAGGAGCTGTCGTTTGCATGAGCTTAGGGGGCCCCAAGGATGTTTTGTACAAGTACCTGTTACATTCAGTGCAATGCAACAATCCTCAGCAGCAAATCCTTGAGAATTTACTTCCGTAAATGTAGAGGGATATGCTTGTATGTATTTCTGAGTCATGTCCTGTCAGTACTTTCTGCACCAGTTACACGTGTGGGTTAGATAAACAGAAAAAAAAGAGCAAAAAATGGTGTTGTATAGAAATCTCAGTGACCATGAGCTTTAAATATACAAGTTCAACAAACAGTCTTAATACAAGATGCAAATCAAGCATATGAATCTCTTGCCTTTCCCTGTGGCTATTCTGTATCACAGTTAGAAGAGCAAAAACACTTTGGGGAGTTCTGGACCTCTTCCTGGGACATGCTATAAAGTGTTCTCTAACTATGGAGAAAGCAAACTGTCTTACTTTTTGCCCCTCTTCCCATTCCTCATGATCTTGGTCTCAGATGCAGGTAGCAGCTGATGCATAAGACCTAGAATGGCTGAATAATTCATTGGCAGGTTTGCTGAATTTATGGAGGGAATTGGATAACAGGATAGAAAAAATTGATCTCGTTTCAGTTTGGTGCAGCACACTAATTATCCTGGTTAATACGCAGAACTCCACCGAATTTTAGTGGCATATAGAAATTCCTCTAAGGTCTGTCTGGCATGTCTAATGCACGAGTTCTAGCCTTAAGGAAGTGCCAGGCTTGGGGTCAGGAAAGTACTCTCATCCAAGGCAGATTAGCAGGAACAATTTTTTAACTTTCTGTAGTGTGTGGCATGGTCTGCTTTCCCAGGGCACCAGATGTTCCTGTGAACTGCAGAGGAGAACAATGACACATTTCATGATGTGGGAAATGGAGGCGTTGGGGGTGAATGTCCTTGTGATCTCTCTGGATCAACCTGTAATTGTAGGAACTGGACAGATGGCCTTGATGGTACTATGGAATCCAGTAGTCCTGTAGGGGACAAACAGGTGCCTGTCTCATCCCTGCCTGATGTTTAAAGGATGCCTTCTACTTTACTTTCAAAGTTACCTGCACTGCAGTTTAATGTGGTGTCCCCTCCACTGGTTGAATATAGAGCAGCATTCCATTACGCTACAGAAGCAACACTTGGTGGCTTTGCACCCCAGGTCTCATGTGCTACAGGATACATTCCCACTCCTGGGCAGGTCAAGGGAAGTGATTATCTCCCGCATCCTGGGAGGGGACTCTGCACATGTGAGTCTCCGCTAACTCTTCGGTGGCACAGTCAGCATGACACTGCCCTTGGCAAGGTGGAGGGTTTGGCAAGGTGAAGGGTTTTCCTCCTGGGAAATGTTTCAGAAAGCAGCAGTGTCTTTGTCCTGGCAGGCAGAGCTCCTCCCTGGCCTGGTGCTAGAACAGACCATTATGCGTGTGCTTATGAATCACCCTGAGCACATTCAGAAACACAGAGATGTTGTGTCATGTGAGCTAGGGGTGCAAGAAAGAAACCGGGGGAGTTTCAGGGACTGGGTGTGCAAGTGGTCAGGAGAAGATGGCTACTTGTTATGTGGAGGCCTCATCTGTGCAGAGGGCTCTTATCAGTGTGCTGACCAGCTACATGCACTGAGGATTTCAGCAGTAATCCTCATGACAGGTCAGTGTGCAGCAGCATTCCCCTCTGTTCGTTGTAGAGGAAGTGTGAAGGGTGGTTCGCAGGATCCACACAGCTGCCTCCTCTAGCTTGCCTCTGCACTCCCACTTCTAGGTTTGCATTACCCCTTCAAGAAGAGTCTTCATAGGTAAACCACACCATGATGCCTAAGCTCCTGCATCAGTTTTTTTCTCTTGAAGGACTTCTGTGTCCCTATGTTTTCTGTTCCAGAGAAAACCATGATTGTTTGAGCAACAACATGTAGCTGGGATGGCTGCTGGCATGGATTAGCAAACCTTCCCTTGCTGTCTGTGGGGTTCTACATTGTGCCCCAGCTTACAGCATGCTTTATGGATGGAGGCAATTTATTTTCTTATACAACGTGGACTAGGGGAAACATGCAAAAGTCCTCATTGCTGTGTGCTCCCATGTAGGTTTATATAGCTGTTACTTTAAGACTGTAGCTCTTGGTAACTGTGTCAACAGTACTCACGTATGATTTGCCTGCTTCTTAGCTCATGCCAGCCTGATCCAAACTAGGAAGAAGGCAGAGTTCTTTCAATGGTGAAGGCAACTCGTCTCTGGAGTACTCTGTTGTGGTGATAGAGGTTTTTGTTTTTCTTGATGTTTTGGATTGAAACTGGATGACTTCCTGGATGGCCTTGCTAGATGCAAACGGTTGGCATAAGTAAGGGAAGAAACGAGACTCAATTTCACAGCTTGCTTTATGTATGAAGTGCCAATCAATTTTGGCCTGAACATCTGAATCTGGGCTTTGGCTCCCGTCTAAATACAACAGCATGTGGTGCTTTGGAGAAAGCTACCTTTGCTGGGGTTGAGAATCAGTGACCATGTGGCAGTTCCTCACAGACAAAAGTGTTTTGCTCTTGCACTGGGCTGTGTGGGGACACAGCCAGCCTGGGCCACAGATGAGTTGCAGCTTGCTGTTTAAGTAGGAGATGTGACCCACTGCATCTCCCTCTACCAGTAACCCTGCTAAGCAGACTGCTGCCATATCCTCACAGGTTCTTCCTTAGGCCTCTTTTAGAGCCCAGATCTGTAAGTATAAGGAGATGTGCCTTTCTGTGCAGGGATTTCAATGCAATACCAGCTCTGACAGCTGGGCAACAGCTGGTTGCAGATGATTGCCAGCATTAATAAAGGAGGCTATGTGATGGATTCCCTTACGCAGCGGTCACTAAACAAACAGAACTTGAGGAAACTCTGCTTTCTTCAGTAGGAAATGCAGCACAAAACCTTGTCTTGTTCTGACAGGCCAGCAGCGGACCCTTCTCTGCTGCTATTTGCAGCTAATCCTGTGTGCAACAGCTTCAGAAACTGATCTGGTGAGAGCAGCTCCTCTGTGCATCCCTGACCAGCCCGCTAGTTGCAAGGGAAACATGGGAGTTGAGGAGCAAAAATGATTCCTTGGGGCCTCCTAAATGACTTTGCAGAGCCTTTTGGGAGAACCTGGGGCAGACTGTTGCAAGGTTCCCATTCTTCATATGCTGGTAGGCAGAGATATGTGGATGTAGAGGATGGGAAAACTTGCCCAAGTCTCTTAGGATGGACCCAGATGTATTATGTTATGTCTTAAAGGGGTCATGGGAGGGGGAACAGGCCACAGTTTCCACTTTTCTGCATCCATATGCAGTGTAGACCTTATACTGGCCCCCAGCAGCCCTCTGTGCTCATGAGAAGAATGCTTCCCCTCTCCCTGGGACCAAGGTCACCTTTGAACAGGCAGGTCCCCTGTGGAGTCTGAAGGACAGCCTCCTAAAACCCACTAGGCACCCCTTCTTGAAAGTCAGCCCCCTTCCTGGCAGCTGTTGAGCTTCCCCCACACAGGCCACTTCACTGCAGAGCCTCGTGGGCAAACCTAACAATGCCGGCAAGGGGGTGATCCTCTGCAATCTCCCTTTCAAGCCTTCATCTCTGATCCTGTCCCTCGTCTCCTTGCTCTGGGTCTCCCTGACCCCTCTCAGCTTGCTGTGTTCCCCCGCCCCCAGCCTGGCTGTGCGCTGCAGTCTGTCCACCCCTCACCAGGGCTGTGGAGGCTGGAGCTGGAGGCCTGAGCTGGGCAGAGGGTTAAGAGGCAGATGGGAGCTGGCGGCCATCCCCTCCCACTGCTGGAGTGAGGGAGGCCAAGTCATTGACCTCCCAGCAGGAGTGACACAGGAAGCTCGTAATTACATGCTTGTGACAGCAGCACTGGATCATCTTAATCACGCTGCTGCCATGTCAGAGATGCTGCCCCTTGGGATTAAGGAAAACAAACAAGATGAAGCAGCATTGCAGCAGCAGTGGCTCTGTTCAGTGACTGCCCGGCACCCCCCGGTGCAAATGGTCCTTCCAGCACTGTCTGGCCCAGCTGTGAGGAAAGTGTGACGGAGGCCGAAGGCTCAGTGAACAAGCTACATCCCAGTAGACCCTAGTGGATCCATTGTTTGCACTGGCACATTGGACTCCTATCTCTTTCTCAGTGGCTCTCAAAACACATAACAGCAGTGGCTAGCACTTTCACTACCCTTTGGAAGTCACTCTACTTTTTGCCTGTTGTGTTTTACACCACTAAGCTTGAGGCACAAAGGCAATTTACACAAAGCTATGTAGGGATTCAGTGGCAAAAGCTTTGAGCACAGCAATGCTGCTTCTATATCCTGGTGGGCCAATCCTTGCTCTGCTGCCCCAATGCCACTGCTCAGTCCTTTTCCTGCAGTTTGGAGGGGAGCCTTGTTGTTCTGCCCTGCAGTACACTATGTCTACTATGCTTGCTATGTTTTTTTCTGGTAACTGCTAAACATCTCCACTTCTGCAGTAAGTACTTTGCTTGAGCGGTTTCTCATGCTCATCTCCTTAATGAAATGACCCCACCTCTGTTTCCATCCCCACCTACTGGAAAAAGTCTGGACACCCTTCTCAAAGACAAACTTTACATCACACTGACCCATCCTGCAGAGCAAATTGAAGTTAGCAATGCTGAGCTCAGATCACTCTTGTGCTACTCTGAGCTGAGCCAGAATAATTTTTCTCCCTTTCAAAAACTTTCCCTATTTTCATGATTCAAAAATGTGGATCAGTTCCTTTGTCTCTTGGAAAAATCAAAACCAACCCCAGCTCCCAGCTTTCCTTTTCCTTTTCTATTTGTAAAGCTTAGTCTTTTTGTTAGGACTTGTATCTCCTTCAGAATTTCTTCTCCCCTCACTCACTCTCTCCTCCTTGATGGGAAATTATCCTTCTTCTGAGTTCTCATGGTGCTACTCCAGCACCATCCCCTCCTCTGTGGGACCAGAGGATATGCGTTGTCCCCATGGCATGAGTGTGCTATGCAAGGACCCAATATATTTCCCAAGGAGAGGCAGCTCAATTTAAAATTAGAATGGCTCAGCCCCTGGTCGTTGCAAGGTTTGTGGGGATGGCTGCCTTGGCAAAGTTAGGGAAGACAGGGTTTGGGCTGATACAGCTTTTCCTCCTATTTGATACAGGGCTCTGCCTGGGACAGCCCTAACAGCAAAGTCCCAAGGTGGAGGAGATGCTGTGGCCTTACTAAGCTTTGCCAAAAGGTGTTGTAATTGGCAAATCCATCCTATGTCCTTGGGAGGACCCCAGAGTTCCGACTAGTTGGAGTCTAAAAAATGACACTGATGCGTGGCAGAACTTCCCTCTTGCAGACTGCTGCGACAGCACGGCAAACAGAGAATTTGGGACTTGAGGATAAGCAGGTCCTTGGTGCATCCCCAGAAAGTGAGGGGAGCGAGCCCCCGACAGGGGGCTTCAGGCTTCAGCCAGCCCCTAATCCAGTGTACAGCTGAGAGGATCAAGAGATAGAAAGGTTGCTCACTGTAAATCCTTTTGAAGTCAGTTCCAACTCTTGCTGGAACTCACTGGCCTGCATGCCAGAGGGGATGCTAAGCCTGGGAGCCACGAGGAGCAGGAGTGTGTCCCCCCAGGGGGCCTCAGCTTCTCAAAACCCACTTGCCTACCCCAAGCTGCCGCCGAAGTGCCCCAAAGACCACAAGAAATGATCCTGCTGGGAGGGGTGAAAACATCCATCTTGGTGAAGACTCTTTGCTGGAGCCCCCCTGCAGGGCAGGAGGGTCCCTGAGTGTCCCTTGCTGGGACTGCCCAGCTGAGGGGATGGTGAGGGGGTGGCTGGGTAGGCATGGCTCCAGCCGCCACCTTCTGCAGCTGTGGGTTGCAGGATGGCTTGTCACTGGCGCTGCCCTTAAACAAACATGCTTTGCTTCACTTGCCGTTTCTCTTAATGAATTCCTCCTCTCCCGGCTGTTGTTTTTGGCTCCTGGCTGACTCTGTGGGTTTCCTTCTCCGGCACGTGATACAAACACTGCTCGCTGGCTGTTTTCTACAGGTGATGGACACCTGTATCTGGCCCATGTCCTTGGATAGGTCAGGATTGGTCATGCTGGGTCTTGAAGACAGCACTGTGCTGCAGCCTTGCTTCAGTGCTTCCTGGGCTCTCTGCAGAGCACGAGAGGCCAGTGCATGGGGGTACAAAAGGAGCCAGCACTCCCCAAAGTGAGAGAGATGTGGTGATATAGGAGAGGGAAGCGAGATGGTGGCATTGGGCTTGCTGTGGGGGCAGAGCCTCCCTGAGCAGCCTGTGCTGGGGAGCTGGAGTGGTGCTGGGGAGCTGGAGTGGTGCTGGGGAGCTGGAGTGGTGCTGTAGCCGTGTTGCACTTTCCAGCAAAGCAGGGGTGACTGGAGAGCAGCCACCCTGTGTGCTAGCCCTTAAAGTCCCACTCTGCCAGCCTGATGTGTGCAACAAATTGATAGAGTAAGAAAAAATAACAGTAAAGAAAAACATCTGTATTTAACAGCCCTTCCCCTCCTCCTCTACCTCCAGCTGCTTACCCTTAAAATTCCTCTCGGGACTCAACTCTCAGCTTTTCTCTGAAACCACCAGGACTAGAAACTGCCTTTCTTTTTCAGACAAGCCCTGGAAAATTTCTTCCTTCAGTGAAAGCAGGGTCTTTAAAGAAAACCCCTCCTGTTGCAAAAAGCATCCTAATTTGGATGCCTCTGCCCCCTGCCCATTCTTTTCTCTCCCCCTTGCATAGGACAGGCTCCTCTGCAGATCTGTCCTCCCCAGCCGGTATTTGTCCCTGCTCCCGAGGCCAGTGCTCCCAAACAGTGGCCTGACTCTGGCCGGCTGTTGACCCCCGCTGGTGCTGCCTACAGCACTCAGCCTCCTTGGCCCCTTTCTCCAGCCTATGTTTTTTATCCTCTCTCCTTTTTTTTCTACGAAAATGCAAAACATGCAGCCCCTCTCCCTCATCTGCCCATGCTCCGCTCTCCTACAACTCAGCCTCCTTTCTGCTTATTCCACAGTGCTTCTCACAGGCGCAGGGTTTGCACAGTCTCAGAGCAGATACTGCAGAGATCCCCTTACATGAAGGAGCAGTGCTGATCATGGTTATCACCTATAACAGACTCCCATGGGATGGGGCAAAGCAGGCGTAAGGTAGAGCATCTATTTCTGGAGGTGCAGAGTAATTTTCCCAACTGAGAGACACTGAATGCCTTGTTTAAAAATAGAGAGAGGAGCCTGAATCAGCAGACACATGGAATGTGAGGTAACCCGGGTAAAACTTTTCCACCGTGTCAGACACTGGGCACAGACAAAGGGCCACACCTGCGGTTTCACTAAACTGTCTCACCTGATCTGGCACCGATGGTTACCAAATGACGCTGGCAAATTCCAGCCCTGCAAATCCTACTAGGAATTTCTTCCTGTACGTATCAGCGGTACCCTTTGATCAGAGTGGCCAGGGCTTCCAAGCAGCCCCTGCTTTTACTCATCTCCAGCAGCACCTTGTGCTGTGAGAGGCCTGGGAGGACCAATCCGTGCAGGGTCTTCTTCAAGAGGAGCTTGGGTTTGTTGTTGACCTTGTCCCATTTATCTGAGTTACGTAAGATCTTCCTGTATGGGCTGCTGGCTACGTGACACCTAACTATTTAGGCCAATGCAGTCTGTGACAAATGTGACTTTTGGTTTTGGGGGAGGGAAGCAGGCAGGCTTGCGCTGTGTCAGACCCAGGCGGGAAGGGAAACAGCTGGATCCTTTGCAGAAGGGTCACTCCTCAGCTGACACAAATTTCCCTATCCCGCTGCTTGTGGGAGATGCCCAATTTCAGCTGAGCTCAGCAGTCCTGTACCCTGGGCCTCTTTTCAGCACAAGATCTGATTTAATAGATCAGCATATTCCCTCTTGACCGTCCTGTTTAGGGCAGGAGGGGAAAGAAGACAAGGGGCTAGCTCAGAGATCTGGGTCGTTTGCCTCTCCCTTATGGATTCAGAATCAGGTTGGGATTTTCCTGTGGTACCTTCAGAGACAGCATAGTTCCTGCTGGAGCTTCAGTTTTGTTTTATGCTAAAAGAGACAGTCCAAAAAGCAGGGGCTGTGGCTGCTTCCTGGACTTCAGGGTATAAATCCCTGGTAGCTTTGGAGGCATGAGCTTGGCATGGAACTGGCAGCAGATGGGAAACGGGAGCTCATGGTTAGCATTGAGGTGATTGGAATAAGAGCAATATGAGACATTTACAGGTACAGGAAGCTGTAGATCACAGTGGTGCTGCACTGGCTTGTCTGCAGAAACTGATAATGGACGTCCTCCATGTCTTTCTTGCCCATCTGCTCCATCAGGGAGACAATCATCCCATTTTTAGGCACTGGCATGAAACAAAACGCTTCCAGGGAAGGCATGTGTTCTTCTTCTTCTACCTCTCCCTGCGTCATGCTGAGGGTGCTCCATGTGTGACTTTCCAGCACTTCCAGTAATGCAGTTGGTGACTTCCACCCAGAATGTCCTAGGTCCTTGTGGGTATACTGTACCCAAAATTAAGAGGTTCTATCAGACTTCCAGTTTTCATTCTAAGTGCAACTTATTCCTGCCCTCTGCTTCACAATGCCTTCAAACAGCAGCAAAAATATTTGGGTGAGAAGGAGGAATGGAGATAGGACCACTGAGACCAGATAGTCTGGCAACAAGCGGAGCTCCTGCATGTGCCCTCACATAGCCATGGCTATGGTGGTCTGACATGGTCTCTGTCAGGACTCTGCTGTGCAACCTGCGGCATATCAGTCTGTCAGGGGTCACAGCTTTGGGGTCCAGTGCTGGAGGCACAGGGAAGCAGAGTTTGTGAGGTGACATGGCCAGGTGCCATGGATCTGTGGAGCACTGTGGGGGCCACAGGCAGCTTTCTAATATGCACAGATGCTGTCATGGCATCAGATGGTACAGCACCTAGTAGATGGTATATATTCATAACTAGTACCGTGAGTCTGGCTGATTTTGCCACTGCCACACCTTCTTCTGTAGGAACTTCATACAAGATGTTGCTACTATTAATGTTAAGAAATAGCTCCTCATGGTCTCTGGTTTTCTTGGTCATTGATGGGTGAACATCCATCTTCACTCTCCTCTTATCTGGCCATGCTTTTGTGTTCCTATTACAGTGCGTATGCAAGCCCAATGCATATGGAACCCCTGGCTGAATCCCAGGGCTGGCTGCTTAGGGCATTGTCCTGTGCACCGGAGATTCAGTCTGGCTGGACTGGAAGAGCTCACTCTGCTGTGAGCTGTTTGTGGATACTCCTCCTGTGTGGGATTTTTCTACAAAAGAAGTATCTTAAAGCATTTTTTGGAGCTTCTGTGCTGTAACTTGGTATCAGTGTTGAGCTACACCTTCAGCCTACTTTCTCCTTGCTATCCTTGAGACCAGCCTTTCACCTGAAACATCAGTTTTCGTTAAGTCAGGTCCACATCAGCACTTTTGTTTTTAAATGGCAAAGTGATTAGAGAAAGCCTACCTGAAACGGGAGACATGATTCTTTAAGAAGTTAATTTGCTAATGTAACTTCATTTTAACTGTAAAGTAAAGCTGTGTAGTGTGAACATAAAAGCCATGTAAGAGGAAACCAGCTCCCACTTGAGAGCCCTCACAAGTGACAGGATATTTCTGTGAGGCATTTACAGCAACCCTGGACATGCAAAGCCCCTGTGTCAAATTCAGCATTGCTAGAGCCTTGGTCCAGGAGGACAAGTTTGTACATGAGAAAAATCTGCTGCTGCAGAAGACACTCACTGGGTGTTTGGAGACAAGTTTCCTCCTCAAAGTCCCTCTGCAAGGCCAATGTGGATGCTCTGCTCTGGACAAAGGAGATGATTGCTTCATTTGTGATGATGTTGCCATTTCTTTACATTGGAGCCTTCAGTCTTCAAGGCAGCCTGTCAAACACCTTTCATCAGGATCAAATTCTCTTGAGCTGGAACTTGCTTCTGGGCTGAGTGATAACCACTCCCAAATACCACTCATCCTGATTACACCCTCTGTGTTGGTGGCACTTGTGTTGAGGCTCTGTAAGGAGCCTCTCGCCTCTGTTTCCCTGAGAAGATATGCCTGCAGCCTTCCAGACTGTGGTCCAAAGCAAGTGTTCCTGGAAATACTTCTTGCATCTTCTGGATTTGCTACTCATAGGTGGTGGGGAAGGAGCTCTTTGAGCTCCTGGTGACCAGGGCAGGCTGGGGCTTGCTGGCAGCACTTAGGCAGGATCTCACTGCTCACCCAATTCATCTATGCCAGAACCGTATGCTGTTATTAGGTGATTATGTTTCTGTATCTTCATTGTGTAATTAGTCACATGCTTGTAAACAATGTAAATAACCCCTAATGACTTGGTAACTTAATCATTCAGTAATGACTTCTAATGTCAGGAACTGTCCACACAGAGCAGCAGCTCCTTCTAAGTGTTTGGGCTTTTTTTCTTTTCTTTTTCTGTGTTGCAAAACCAGCTGACATTTTTGTTTCTTATTTTTCCTAAAACTCTGCAGGCTATTCTGCTCATAAGCCACTTGACTTGAGTGGATTTATCCAGAAAACTTGGTCCCACTGGTTCATTCTACTATTGATTTTTTTTTTTAGAGACATGTAGCAAGTTTCTATTATGTAAAATTTTATTCTAGTGTTGATAGTCATGGATGGATCCTTGGCCCTATTCTTTTTTGACCTTGCTATTTTTGAAAGTCTTTTTCAGGGTAAATATTTAGGCCAAATTCTTACTTAGGCAGGAGCTGTTTTGCACATAACAGCATGGATTTCAAAATGGCTGTGGCAAAAACTAAATCTAAGAAAACCTTAAACCAGTTTCTTTTTCACACATTTCTTGTTTTTTTTTTTTTAAACACATTTCCAGCCCAAAGTGTCACCAGGAAAAGCTTGGGACTTTGCACTCTGAAGGCTTAAAGAGTTGGTGGCAGACACGGAAGCTTCAGCTTACCATGTTGGGTTTTGATTTTTCATTTTTAAACAAAACTCATTAAATTTTTTGAGCCTGATTTGTGCTTTTGGATGCCTGGGATTGCTATTACTATATTAAAATTGTGCATTGCTGTCTTTTTGGTGTGGTTTTTAATCAGTGACATTTCCTTTTCCTACTGACATGAGGAGGGGAGCCCAGATCCTCTGCCAGCTTCCCTCAGGACTGCCTGTCTCCTTGGCCTTAGGCATTTACTGTTGTCACACTGGAAAAGAGAGCTCAAGCACTTTTCAGAGCTTCCACTTCTAACCATAGCCATGTTCCTACTTTCGTGTGAAAGAGACCATGCCATTCTTTTCCAGATAAGTTTATGAATTGCTGATACATGTCCTTGTCTTTTTTTTTGACATATTTGTGTATTTCTGGAGTGAGGCTGCTGTGGTACATAACCAGAGAAATCGGTTCTGTTTGGGAACTGCTTTCCAAGCTTCCTATTTAGCTCTGAGTCTATGTTGGGACAAAGCCACAGCATTTCAGCTATTCTGGCAGAAAGAGTGTTGTGTCAAATTTCTATTTTCTGTGTGTGAAATGTGATTTTCAAATTGGATCTTACACTTTTCTGAGCTGCAATATGAACAGTGCATGCTAGTGTTTGTGCCCAGGGAAATGGCTCAAGAAATGCCCTCATTCAAGACTCTGCCCAATCTCATTTTGAACAGAGTATCTATCCTTGATCATGCATAATCATGCATGGAGCATGATCCAAGGCTTGGGTTTTCCCTCTGGCACTGACCCCTGGGAGTCCGCTGCTCCTTTCTGCCCCCACCAAGAAAAAGTGCATGTGCATAGGGGAGGAACATCTGTGCTCTATCAAACCAAGGGTTTGTGGAGCCCAGCAGCCTGTCTCCAGGGCTGGCTGATAGTGCATGCACAACAAAGAACATAATTTGAAGGCAAAATGCATAGTGATATGGCTCCCAAATGCCCCGCAGCCTCCTGCAATTTTCACTTTGGGGACTTTATGAGGCAGACCTAGTATCTTTGTTAATTTATTTTCCCACATGTATTTGTTTTACTGTTGTTTGAAACCCTGTAAACTTCTAGTACCCACAGCATCCTGCAGCAAGGACTTCTACAGTAACTACCTGTTGTGTAAACGAACACCTCCTACTGTCCATTTTGCTCTATGCTTTCATTTGATGCCCCTGGTTCTTATAATATATGTTAACTATTTCCTTGGATGAGTTTTCACTGAGGCCCACCTGCCTCTCATGCTTTTGGTTGCAAATAAATACGCTGTGGTGTATTCTTACCCTAAGGAATGGAAGGATTTGTCCTCGTATCTGCCTCATCCTCTTTTATGTGCCCTCTAGGCCCTTTCACACAAATCTGGGTGCATTATGCAGTTGTATGAACTTGGGGGTTTTTTTGCTAGTGAGTATGAACAAAACTGCTTGGAGCCTCTACACCTATGAGGCAATTTCTTGTCTCTGCATATTGGTTTAGTATGTCCTCCCATTAGGTATGGAGACTCCAGTGAAGGCTGTTCTCTGTAGGTGGCATTTTGTATCAGAGGATGCCTTCCACCTACAAAGTCTCCCTTGCATTGGATGTGATCAAACACAGCACACAAACACATGCTTAACTTTAATCCACATGTGCTTAAGTGCCTTTTGAACATAGCTTTGCTTCACATTTGTTGCTAGATGTCTGTTAAAGAACCAGTAAATCCCAACTGCTGAGTTCCTACTTTACATTCCTCTCTTTGTGCAGCAAAGCTGGCACGTATATTGTTTTTGGGAGTCCTCCGCATGGCCACTGACACACAGTGCAGGAGTTGCCTGGATGATAACCAGCCTTATTAGCTCTTTTATATAAGCAACAGGCACCCTGGGTGGTTCTGGATCTTGACTGAGCTGCTCCACGGCCACCCAGCTGCTGGCTTTCCCAGCAGGACTTTATGGCATACCCCTGCAACACAGGCCGAGCCAGCCCTGAAAAGCCCCCTGTGTTGCCACAAGAAGATATTTCCCTGTAGTTGTAGTTCCCAGGCTGTGTGCCACTGCACTGGGACATGCTGCAGGTGATGTGTTTTGGCAGCAAAGGAGTGGAGCTGTTTCTAGAACGCCAGTGATGCTGTACTGTGGGTTACTTGGCCCTACCTGCTGCAGTTTGCAGAATAGAAGCTGTCTGTCTCTTAGCGCTTTGGAGATGCCATTCTGGGATTATGGCAATTGCAATAATACACAACCTCCCTATCTGGGTGCATTAGGCATGCAGCATTTGTTCATGTTCATCTTCATGAGAAATATGAATTCGATGGGTGGACTGTTGGGTGAATATGGAGTTGCTTGGATGGTCACATCCAGAGGGTAGTGGTCAATGGTTTGATGTCCAAATGGAGATCATTGACGAGTG
This sequence comes from Dromococcyx pavoninus, assembly GCA_033558185.1. Taxonomy (NCBI): domain Eukaryota; kingdom Metazoa; phylum Chordata; class Aves; order Cuculiformes; family Neomorphidae; genus Dromococcyx; species Dromococcyx pavoninus. Next base: position 329,735 of record JAUMJL010000453.1, read on the forward strand.
GTGTCTGTCAGGGGTCCGTACTGGGACCAGTGCTTTTCAATATTTTCACCAACAACATAGTGAAATTGAGTGGACCCTCAGCAAGTTTGCAGATGACACCATGCTGAGTGGTGCAGTTGACACTCCAGAAGGCCATGATGTCATCCAGAGGGAGTTGGACAAGCTGGATAAGTGGACCCATGTGAACCTCATGAGATTCAACAATGTCAAGTGCAAGGTCCAAAACCTGGGTCAGAGCAATCCTCGGTTTCAATACAGGATGGGGGATGCTGTGATTGAGAGCAGCCCTGTGGGACTGAGTCCTGAAAGCCTTAGAGGTACTAATGGATGAAAAGCTGAACATGAGCCAAAAATTTGCACTCACAGCCCAGAAGTTCAACCATATCCTGGGCTACATCAAAAGAAGCATGGCCAGCAGGTCAAGGGAGGTCATTCTGCCCCTCTATTTGGCTCTGGTGAGACCTCACCTGGAGTGCTGTGTCCAGCTCTAGAGCCCTCAGCACAAGAAGGACACAGAGCTGTTGGAGACGGGCATGAAAATGATGCGAGGACTGGAGCACTTCACCTAAGAGGACAGGACAAGAGAAGGCTGAGGCAAGACCTTATAGCAGCCTTCCAGTACTCAAAGGGGGCCTGTAGGAAAGATAGGGATGGACTTTTTAGCAAGGTCTGTTATCACAGAACAAGGAGTGATGGTTTTCAACTAAGGGAAGGTAGATTTAGACTGGGTATAAGGAAGAAATTTTTTACAATGAGGGGTGGTGAAACACTGGAACAGGTTGATCAGGGAGGTAGTGGAGACCCCATCCCTGGAAATATTCAAGGTCAAGTTGGATGAGGCTCTGAGTAACCTGATCTAGTTGAAGATGTCCCTGCACCTGCAGGGGGTGTGTATGTGGACTAAATGATCTGTAAATGCCCCTTCTAACCCAAAGCATTCTATGAGTCTATGTTCTGTGGACACACAGTGCTTATGAAATTTTAGCATGCTGCTCCATGAGATACTCTACCTGGGAGTGAGTGGTGCCTGGTTGCACCTTGTATCTGGAGCTGCTGCAAAGCTGTAATGTAGAGCAGACTGCCACATGTTGCTGTTTGAGGCTTTTATTAGGATATATAATAAATATAGTGTACAGGCTGAGACACAAAGAGATTACGGTGGGGCATCTTTGTCCGTGTCCCTGCTTCCCTCAGTAATGTGTTTCTTGTGTCTCAGGCAAGTGGGAGGTTATTCACAGTTCACTGCCTACCAGCGTTCCCGACAGCTTAATTCCCTCACAGAATTTTCCGCTCCTTATGTGAGGTGGTTAAAACAGAAAGGGAGAGATGGCAGCACTCTCTGGGATAGGGAGCCAGCACAGCTTACTGATTTCGGAGTGTGCTGAGGGGTAAGGAGCCAACCAGAGCTGTTTTTTCCCATTACTTCTTGCTATGGATGTTTTCCATCTGCTGCCGGCGGGGTGAGCTGCAGATGAGTTGGACTTTGGCAAGGGATGGGGCAGGAAGTGTGTGTTGCACAGAGGACTTGACTAAGCAAAGGGGCTTTGGAGTTGGCAGCTAGGGCAAACTTGGTGAGATCTTGGCTGAGTTTCTGGTTACTATGTGGACCTGAAGACTCATACCTGCAACCAAGTGAGTAACACTTCCAATCATGTATCTAGGGCATTTCAGCCCTTGTCATGTTTTTAAGCAACTCACGAGTTTATGATTGGTCGTTTGTCATCTGAAGTAATACATTTCTCTTGCCTTCTGATGAACTCTCAGAAGTGTGTTTCTTGGAAATCCCCAATGCATCAAAGCAAGAGTTAACTTCATTTTCTTGGGACATGTTGATCACTTCATTTATGGTCTTGAATGCTAAGTCTTACGCATCACCTCTTGTTGCTGGCCTTGGAAGATGAGCCTTATTCTTGGAAAGAGGTAACTAAAGGAAGAGGATTTCCCACAAAAAAAGCTAGCAGCATCCCTTGCTATTCTTGCAGATATTTCCCACAGTAAAAGTCTGTGGCTGAGGCAGCGCAGGGAGGCAAGCACACAGAGAAAGGGTGCATCCAAGGTGAATTCCAATTTCCATTCAAGCAGAAGCCTTTAAAGTATTTGGGGCTTTCTGAACAGGCGTGTATTGAGCTCTTCCTTATTAAATTAGCGACACAGGAGAATGCCTTGTGTGTTCTCCACGGGGATTCAGCCTCTTCTTGGCCTATTGTCTAAACTTATATCAACGACCTTTTAAAAGAGCAGCTGAAATTCAGTCAGACACAATTAATAGTTACTTTGCTTACACTTGACAGACATGCAAGGAAAGAATGAGGATGTTAGCATGCCAGCCATGTGAACGAGAACTTTGGCATGCTAAAGTATTCTTGACTGGTTCTGGTTGTGTCCTAAACCAAGGGACAAACCACAGCACAACCCCCCAAAAATGTTTTAATGCTTCACAAAACCTGAGGTGCTTTGAATGCCTTCATCTCGTAATGGCTCCCACGCACAGCACCAGGCAGGGCAGGTGACTGACACAAACACAAAAACCTCTTCAGCAGATGAGAACCATCAGCTACTGCACACTGACACATGGTGGCACCTGGAGCGAGCCTTACCTGGCTGCATGGAATGTGTCAGACAGGTCCAGCAATGTAGCATATCTCACTAGTTGCTCGCAGTTTCCCATGTCCCATGCACATTGTCAGCACCAATGACCTGACCAAACAATTCCAAATATTTTTAGAGATGACTTCTTGAGGTTCATATAAATCAATTCTCACCCTTTTCATTGGGCTCTTTACATATGTGTGCATTATGTGTGTGTATATTCCATTAGAGTCACATGATGTACTTTTTGTTTGCATATATTTTGTCTGGAAATGAAGGCTTGCAAAGTCCTTATCTATCATCTTGTACTATTAGTGTTGCAGCAGCCCATCTGTCAAGTTCAGGGTCCCATTCTGGAAATGCCGAACAAATCTTCACTAATGCCAGCCTCCTTCAAAAAGGAGAAACTGTTTAAATGAAGCAGATGGATAAGCCCTGAGAGAGAAAATATGAAAGGAAATTGTTTGTTTAAGATCATGCAGAAGGTCCTGGAGAGGGCTGAGAAGGGGATTCAGGTGTCCTGACCCTCAGATCAGAGCTTTAGCTATTTGACAATGCACTGTCTCCCTGAGTAATCCACCAAAATCTCCAGAGGTAACCTTCATTTTCAACTTTGCCTTGAAAGTCAGCAAAAAGGCCATCCAAAACAAGTGAGTATTTGGCAATCAATTTGCATAATATGTTTGTTTGGGAACATTTTGATCCTTTTACAGACTGCCAGCAAAGCAGGTGCAAGGTGGAGTTTTTGATTCTTTCACACATGAGAGAGTGAAGAGTTTGGTTAAGTGAGGATGAGCCAGGCTAGGATGACTGACACTAGAGCTTTCTGCTGGATGAAGTACACACTTTAACTGAGGGTCAGCACAGAGGAAGAAAGTCTGGTTTATTTGCAGGGTATTTTTAAAACTCATTTCCAGAGGGAACAATGCCTATTTGGATGGATGGCTTCCCTCTTCAAGTAGCTCTGCAACATGTCAGCCAGTTTCAACCACATCTGAAAGAGCAGTCGAAGTTTTGAAATTTGAAAGTGCCAAAACCAGTAACTTTGTGGCTGTCAGAGTAGAAGAAGTGGTGCAAACCAGTGATTTCTGAAGGAAAGAGAAAAAATCAGCTGTTATATCTTCTGTTGGACGTCAACTGGCCATGCCATCACCACATGTGAACATCACCTGCCCACCAGCAGCTATCTAGCTCTAGATTATGCACACTGATATAGTCTCTTGCATATTGTGGGGCAAGGGCTAATGCAGCAGATGTCTGGAGAGAAAAGACACCCCCTTTTCCCCAGGAGCCTTGGGCTTTGTAAACCCTGTTGCTCAAAGGGTAACTTGTTTCCTTTATCTGCGGATAGTGCTGAGGAATAGCTGAGCTTGGCATTTTGCCGTGGGCCTGGGAGTCCCTGTCTCTTGTGGGAGCAAGTTACAGCATCCAGGGCCAGCTCCAGGGCATACTCTGTATCTCACAAATGTTTCTCCCTCCGTTGTTCGATGGTGGTCTCAGCCTACTGGGACACCATTGTCAACGGTGGCCAAAGTGCATAATGAGCAGAAAGAGAGCTGGGAAAACAGCAGAAGTCTACCAGTAGAGTAACGAATGATGGCCTCAATCACCCAAGTAATAACTGGCTGTTTGAAATACCAATTCAAATAAAAACAGGTTGGGCAAGCTTCTGAGAGCACTTGGGCCAACTATACATTGCTTAGGGCATGCTGATCACACCGCACACCTTCATTAAGTAAGCACTGGCCACTGGTGTAGTGGAGAAGCCCTCAACGGCAGGATGTTCACTCAAAGGCATCTGGGACATCCAGCCCATCTCACCACAGAAGCTGTCAGGCACCACTAAGTGAGGACATCCAAAGACTTTCTAAGCGAGAGTTACGTGACTGAACGTCTAAGCCACGGGGACGTATCAGACTGGCCTGGCTACTAGTCTATGAGAGCCTGAGAGTCTGGCTATTAAATTCAAGGGCTGGGAACAGATCCATGGTTGGAAGCACAAGCTCCCTGCAATGAAGTAGCTGCTCCCTGGGGCTGCTTTGTGCGTGGCCTTTGCGTGCCTCATGTTATCTGATAGTTCAGATAAAAGCTCAATTCCCCTTTAAACTTTTAAGCCCTTTATAAATTATCAGAGGGCTTTAATCTCTCTTATTTGTGAGATGAAGGGCCTTCTAAGCCCCAAACTCTAATTGAGGCTTTGGTTGTTTGGTTTTAAGTCCCTCTTTGGAGGGAAACAGGCCTGTTGCCCTGAGAAATGCCTTCCAATGCAATCTCAGCTGGATTCGAGTTTAGTTGTGGTGTTGGGGATGGGCCCAAGCAGAAGATTTAGTTGGTTTTTGCTTAGAGAGGAAAGCATGGAAAAAGAACGGAGCAAACAGTGGATACTGGTTTATCCACCTCTATACTCCTTAAATTTAGCAGAGGGATGGAAACTTCACAAAAGCCTTCTGTCATTGGCTCTGCTGTCAAAACTGCCCAGAGATGTTTGTATCTTTAGTTAAGCTGATCCATAGCTATTCATTTAGCAAAATCCTTTAGGACGGGTTGGATCTGCCTTGAACATTCGCTGTTCTCTAAAGGGAGATGAACATCAGACATGAGAGAGTGGCCTCAGGAAACCCTTTTGGAGTTTGCAGTTGAACAAACATATCTGCACCATCCAAAGGATTCTCCTTGTGGCCGAAGACAGAAAGATTCCACAGCACCTGCACATCCACTCGGAGCAGCTGGTGTTTCAAGCAAACTTAACACAGAGCTGTTCATGAGTGAACTGACGCCCAGGAGCCATCTGTGGAAATTATCTTATGAACAGTTTTATAGAAGGAACAATAGAGATTGAAACAGAAAGAGGAATGAGAAAGTCAGAAAGAGAGATATCTGAAATAGGGCGAGGTGCAGTAGAAAGAAATTACTCTGCAATGAATTATGTGGTGGGGACTCTACAAAGAGAATTACTCAGACCCTATCCCCCAGGCTGGAGGGAAGGCTCTTATGGCTCTACCTCTTTAATCTTCAGAATTTACCCCATGCCTCCTACACAGCCATCCAGACTTATAGCATCCAGCGTAACAAACTGTGGTCACTGTGATGGCAGCTCCCAGCACTTGGGCACGCTGAGGATGAACATGGTCCTGTCTGTGGCAGGATAACTATTTGTAACCTCTGTAGAAAGGCTGGACATCCTGCATAGCACAATGTTTACATTGCAGGGAGCTCCCAGTCCTGTGGCAAGTCTCCGAGGAAAAGATAGACAGGGGACAGCAGTCGTTGGAAGATAGGGGTGATATGTTGGGTGGTGATACCATTAACTCAGGCTGGGGAAAACCAGTGCATGCTGGGGGTTTTACATGGCACCACAAGGCATTGTCATACTGGAGTTAGACTCTGAGCAACAGAAGATGAAATCACTAAGATGTCCCAAATCCCTTGTAGTAGCATGCAGAACGTGGCACACATCCTTCAGCATACCCCTTGTCCTCAAGGAAATGAGAAGGGGACCAAACCACCCCTGTGCCATGAAAGAACTCATACAGGGTATTGGTACACAACAGGAGAAGGCTGACACAGGCAGGAGAGCATTATTGACAGAACAAACAGCCACGCTGTCACAGACTTGATCCTGATCCTTAGGGTAAATACAGGAAACACTTTCAAAAGATGGGTAGGGAATTAAAATGTGTGGCTTTAATGGATGCTAGAAACCAAGGATGCAGCACCAATATCTCGATTAGATATAAGGAAGAGATTCTTCACCCAGAGGGTGGTGGAGGACTGGAACAGCTTCCCAGGGAAGCAGTCATGGCACCAACCCTGACAATATTCAAGAAGCATTTGGACAATGCCCTCAGACATGTGGTATGAAAGTTGGGGTTGCCCTGTGCAGGGATAAGAGTTGGACTTGATGACCCTTGTGAGTCCCTTCCAACTCAGGTCATTCTGTGATTCTATGAACACTGGTTTTACAGTTTTCCTTAGCTTCCCTCTCTTCTAATCCTGTCAAGCACTTCTACCTCTGCTTGTTGCAGGAAAAATAAAAGCCTTTACCCCTCTCCCTTGCTAGTATTTCCTAATGCTGTGGACGCACTAACAACTCCCTTTCCTTCAAAATGGCTAGTTGATTGACACACTGAAGTTAAACTTGGAATGCTTGTTTGCAGTCTGTACTCAGCTTGAGGTTTGATGTGTCTCTCAGTCTTGAAGAACTCAAGCTCTTGACAGCTTGTCTGTCTTTTCCCAGTTACATCAGTTGGTCTAATTAGAAAACCTCGGTATTCTCCTTACAAACCTCACTGTGCTGGTAAAGAAGCCAGGAGAGGAAAACGCTCCTATTCCATCTCCCACCTCACTAATACCCATTACTATGGATCATGATTCTTTTCCCCTTCATCTCTCTTGCTGTATCCATCACCGTCAGTGTGGCTAGACATAGTTATGAATAAATATTTAGCAGAACAAGGAAGAAGTGTGCACAAACGTCTTGACTTAAAATCAGAGGGCACAACATTTCTGTAAGGCAACAACCCTGTGTTATTATTTTCTGTATGTGGCATTTGCTATTCCAGCTCACTGTCATGGCCAGAGCAGGGAGAAGGGAGTAAGGACAACCGGGTTACTCTCGTAATCCTTCTTCCAACTTATCTGTTTTCTATGGGAAATTTGCCTCACATGCAGTGTCTGTTTGCTTCTCTGCAATAGGAAAAAGTAGCAATTATTACCCAGCCTCTCTGGTCTGTTGAGAGGTGAAACTGATACTCACAAAGTGCCTAGGAGTTCCGATATAAAGGGTGCTATGTACATTAACGCTGTGGCTTACTCTGCTTTCTGCTTTCTGGACGACTGACATGAAAGCTGAATCTGGAAATCTGGGCCTCCAAATACTCTGAAAGACATTGTTCAGTAGCCCTTGTTGAAAAGTGCCATGGCTTTCCTTTAGCCAAGCTTTCCTCTCTAGAGCTGAGGGCGTGCAGGTGTTTGGGCTTGCTCTGCTGTGGCTAGCTCTTCTGGGAGCAGACATGCATGGGTTGTGCTCCCCACCCTGCCACATCTATCCAAAGGAATAACACCTAAGACAAGAGGCTTCAAAATATCCCAATTCCTCTCCTGGGTGCAGAGCAAAAGAATCAGAGGCCTAGGTGTCAGAGGGAGGATCAATATTTCTTAGGACTGGCTTAGAAACTGCACTGAAGAAAGTACAGTAAGAGCCTACTTAGCAATAAATGTTAAAAACATTGCCAAATCTCTCCATCAAGAAAGTGATGGAATGAAGGTTGTCTTCATATCTTGGATTTAACTCCCTGATGTGTAAGGAGATCAGATGCTATAGATATACCATCACATCACATTATATCTATGCATTTTTCTGACTTATATGGAGCTCAGGATTGGTGGACGTGAATTAGTTTTCTCTAGGGAAGGAAATCAGAGCTGTTTGTGGGACACAATCTTGGTCATGACAGAAATCAAAAAGTATGTGAAATGAATGAAGTTAGGGTAGGCCTGGTAAAGTTTCTCAGTTAATGTTTGGCAACTGAGACTGGGTGATTCAGTAAGATTTTACAAGGCAAATGCAGAGAAAGTAAAATGTCCATTAATGCTCCCCACCCCAAACACATTGACATGGAGACTTGCAGATGTTGTGGTGTAGGACCAGTTCAGTTTGCCACTTGGAAGCTACATGTGGACATTTAGCACACTCAGAAACTTTGCAGCATGGAGCTGCCAGCTCAGCCAAATCTGTTCTGCGTGAATATCGAGCTCATAACTGGATCAAGATTCAGGGATATTTTACTTGGGGACAGCAGAGACATATTCTTAGCAGCTAGGCACTTCCCTTGCCCAATTTCTACTTCTCAGTTAACCAGTTGTAAGCACTGGGGTTTTTTTGACATGGACAGGAAAACCTCTTTTTCTTCTTGTATTCTGAAAATGGTAAATATCCCTAAATGTGTGGAGGTTTTTTTGTTGGTGTGCCGTCCCATGTGCCCCCTCCCCCTCCCCCCAGCCCTTGCTTTTTTTCTTTTAAGAGTTTAAGGCAGATGCCTGGTCTGGAAAATGTCAGTTCAAGTGGTGAAAGTGGCAAGTTACAAGCAATTGAAACCAGGAATGGGAGATACAAGTCAAATATGTGCTAGTTCTTGAACATTCTCTAGAACAAAGCAGACTGGTCCAGAGCAAGACATAGCTGCTTCCACATCCCAGAGCAAACGTTGGGACTGCTTTCTTGGGTGGAGTTCTGTTTTATCTCACTGCTACAACGTTACCTTTGCCTGCATCCCTGGATGTCTGCAGCTCTTCGCGTGGGCTGTGACTCCAGGAGTGCTGTTCCTCAGCAGCCCCCACTGAGGACCTGGAGCTTCTTCACCATCCTGCTGGAGCACTTTTCCTTTCCATTCCTTTCCACTCCTTTCCTGGGGTTAGCCTGGTCCCTGGAGTGGCAAGCAGAGTGTTTCCTCTTGGTGCTGCTCTGACCAATGAGTTGATTGCTTTTTGCCAACCTTGTCTCTTTAGGAAGGGCCCAGAGAGTAGGCCTGCAGGAGGCTGTGATTCATTCTGTCTGTAGCTTTTTAAATAAGACCGTTTCCATCGTCTATGGGTGCTGGGTAAGAGAGCATGTCTGCATTGGAGGCTCTGCTTGGGCCCAGGCTACAAGCACTTGTGCTCTCAGTGTGTGCGTGTGTGCACTCTTGGGGCTGCTAAGAGGACTGGGGCACTGTGATCTGGGGTACAGATCGATAGTAAGCCCTGGCCTCACCGTCTCTGAGCACTGAGTGCTGCAGAAATTGTGCATGGGATGAGATGCTGCCACCCACCTTGTTGCTGCCAGGAGGTGGAGGGTGAGTAGTGGGGTTGGATCCTCGCCGAGAATGCACCCTGAGACCCACGGAGAGCAGGGAAGACAGGCTGTTGCCTCTATATTTCTGAGCAAGCAGCTCCTGTGGAGCAAGGCATCAAGAAAATGACTGCTGCTGACTGGTGCTGAAAAGGCTGATGTTCACAAGGAGGGAGTGATGAAGCAAGCAGGCAGAGCAACAGAAAGCAGCTGGCAGGCAGGTGACCATCTCTGTACAGCCTGCTAAATGCATTGCAGTTGGCTTTCCACGTAAAGCACTCTGGGAACGGGATGGCCAGGTGTGTGTAAATGCATAAGAGATCAGGCACTGAAGTGCCGACAGTGATAACCCCCCTCCAGATTAACAATGTGACACACGTTCTTCTTGGTTTAGCACCAGGTTTTGGACAACACATGCTCGATTAGCAGCATGTCCATGTGCAACCGTAACTTGGGCAGTATTAGATCTGACAAGAAAGGAGGGATACACAGAGGGGCTCCACTGTTTTCTCTCCAGTAGCTGGACTTGACTTGCATTCCTGACTCGTTTCCCCTTTGACTCAGTTCATGTGCTATTCTGAGCTGGTATTGATACCTGTGTGGTAGTACTATTTTTTCATTGTTCATGGCCTGTCTGCATCAAAATCAGTATATGGAAAGAGTTTGGGAAAAGAGATCCTGCTCTCTTGGAGCCTCTCCAGCCCTAGGAAGCACTTTCCTTTGACGCAAGTGTTTTCAGTATCACAAGGTCCAGGATAGGCAGACAAAGAAAGAGGACCTTAAATTCAGCGTGCATGGGGGCATCCATGCAAGCGAAGGTGTGTGTGCTCCAGGGTTGTCTTTTCCAGCTCGCTCTTCTCCGTACACGTCCCTTGAAACCCAGCCCTGCTTCCCCAGCTCTGCACCTCCATTTGTTGCCCTTCCCTCTCCCTTGGACACCAATGGCTATCTTCTCTTCCCACCTCTTCATCTCCACCATGCTGTTTGTGTTCTTCACCAACAAGAATAAAATTCATGCACAACCTACCTGCTCCTCCTGGCCCATTCTTGGCACACAAACTCCCCCAGACCAACCCCCACTGCATGCAGACCCCTGTCTCTCCCATTCTGCTCCCTTTGAACACCCCTTGTTTACCTCTTCTAGCCATGTGCCCCTTCCCAGGCATGCACACAGCCTTCCCTCCTCGGCAGTGATTAGAAAGTGGGCCAGAAGTCATGGATGGGTTTCAAAACTCCTCAGTAAGTCCTGGATCCTTTGAAGCCTAGCAGTAGCTCTCGGAGAGAGTCAAGTCTTTCTATTCTCATTAGGATTATATGCTTTCAGGACAAACTTAGCACACAGTTACCAGCCTGTCCAGAATGCTTGCCAGAATCTGGAGTTTGGAAAAAGCAGTGTAAGACTTTAAAAAAAATAATCCTAGACAGAATAGCCCAGAGGCTCTGCTTCTGACAGCTGATGTTGCTGTATAGCTTCTCTCTGGCAGGCTTTGCCAATTTGCTTACCACAGGCTCCTCTTCTCAGCATGGGAGCCAAACTGGATGGAGATGCTACTATAACTTTGTTCCTTCACAGTTTGCTCTGGTAGCCATTATTAGTTGGGGATGTGTGTATGCAGCATCAGGGGATTCCTCCTTCTTCTCTGCTCCTTTTTTCCTTCTGACACTGAATGCACTGCATCGTATAGATGTGATTCTTCCTTTAGTTTTTGGTGGTGGGATCCTGGACCCTGTATATGCTTCTTTATGTGGCAGAGTGAGTCAGTACATGTCTCTCCTGGTTCTTGAGCTCCACCTACCACTGAGGAAAACTGAAGGCCCTTGTTTTCTAGCCTGAGGGGTTTAATTTGATATTGTTATAAAGGTCAAAACAATAAAGTGAGAAAAGGAAAGGTGGAGAAGAAGAGCCCAGCTCCCTGAGACAATCTTAGAGAAGGTCAAGGCATGTTTGACTGTAAACTCTAAGCTCTCTTAGTTGGACTGGGATAGCACATGCTCTCTCTCCCACTCTCCTACGTGCTCATCTGCATTGATCGCTCTGTGATTTCATGTTAGGAGGCAGCTGGGCACCTTGGAAGAGCCCAGCCTTCCTCATCCAGCCTGGCTTGCAGCATGGAAAATTCTCCATCAAGGGGGCGGTTGTGCAGGCGTGTGTACTTTGGAGAGGAGAGGCATGGTGCCTCAGGGGTTGAGGAACGTGCCCAGGGCACAGACACCCTCCTCCTCCATGAGCAGCACCAGGAGTGGGCACGTTACGCACGCAACCACCAAAGCTGAGCTGCTGCTGGGCACAGGGCGGGATCACACCCAAACCTCTTTGTTTTTGCAATACAAAGGTGGAGACGAGTGTCGGAGAAGGGGAGTCCTACTTGTCCTTCTCTCCTGGTGAGATGTCCTGCAGCCACACTGCTCTGTGTGTATGGCTCCTGGCAATGACAGCACGGCCAGCCAGCTTTTCAGCACCATTTCTGCTGCCCCTTGGGGAGTGGGATTTGCTATTGTCCTCAGTGGGAGTTGAGTACCATTAAACATCCAGCTATTTCAGGCTAAGTTAGCCTTTATTATTGTCAGCCTCACAGTGGAACTGAGACATGTAGGGGTATGGGGCATTTTTTAAAAGCAACATTTCTATAGTAGGAAGCATAGTCACTGTTAGATGAGTTCTGAAGTGCTATTTCTAAGTCATCCCATCTGCCAAAGTGGCAAGGACTGCATTGGCCACAACAGCCCTCTGCATAGCATAGCCTGATGAGTGAGCCTTGTAAGGCCGGTTACCCTAGGCCAGATTCTACCTCGCTTTCAGCGTGGTCATTTAAGGTTGCGGATGTGTGCTCAACCCTTGGAGATCACCACGCTCCTCTGACCTCTTACCAGGCCATAGCACCCAGAGACCAGAGCACTGGGGCACTGCAATGCAAGAGAGAGGCTTTTCTGATGTACCAAACATGTCTGAGTTTCCCATCTTGCTGAAGTAAGCTGAAAGGGCAGACTGGAGAACAGAGGGGGCAGGCAGTGGGAGCAGCTGGGGGACTGTGAGAGGAAGGCAACAGATCCTGAATGCCTAGGAGGGTGCAGGGAGGGGCACTCAGAATAGGGCTTGCTCTTGCTGCTGGAGGTGTCCAGAAATGGTTCTGGTCCCAGCCTCTGGAAGCAGACAAATCCCTCCTGGCAAGGGAACTCCATGCTAAATGAGGGAGTGGATGAGCACTTGCAATTTGTTGAGTGGCATGTGTGAAAACTTCCAGGCAAATGTGAACTTGCCCTCCTCTGTCAGGTAGTTACAGTGTACATCATCATGATCCTTTGCAAACAGGGGTGCAGCAGGATCGCGGGCAGAGTGCTCAGATATAAGGGTTGATGCTGAGCTTGACAGATAAGCATCTGAATGAGGAATCATCCAGATGAGGAACTGTGCAATAGGAGAGCAGAAGAGAAGGAAACAGACAATATGTGCTTTGTGGATGCCCGTCCAGAAGAGCCTGCTTCATTGTCAAGTCTGGGAGCAAAAGCTTGGTGTGTTTGACATAGGAATTGCTTGGATATTAGGAAAAAAATTCTACCCTCTCTACAAAGGTGATGGAGTGATGTGTCCTACTGTTAACCTGTCGTCCAGGGAATTGTGAGCAGCTGAGACAGCTGGGTGGGGGAAACAGAGGAGCCAAGGTTTGCTCCTGGCTCTCAGCACAGTGCATAAGACAACTTTCTTCTCTTTCTGCTCCCACACCCACCTCCTCTCTCTGATGAGCAGAGCGGTGGGAATGGGCTTAAAGCCTGTGTCAGCCCAGCCTTGATCTCCATGTGCACTCCACATCTCTTGTGACTTTGTCAACACAGCAAGCCAGACGCTGTCTCTGGCAACAGGGCTGCCTCCTGGGCAGCTGAGCAGAACAGAATGGAAGTGAGAAATTCTCTGCAGGAGAGATAAGCAGAGCCTCATGTCCCATCCCCTGCTCATCCCCTCCTGCAGCTACTAGTGCGGGATGCAAGGAAGGAAGGAAGGAAGGAAGGAAGGCAGGCGTGGTGGAGGTTGCATTTAAGCTGGGGCCATAGCTTGGTGCTGATGAGGGAATTTATCTCTTCAGCTAGTCAGAGAGCTCTGACCCCGTGCATCAAGACATGACAGGATTTCAGCACCTCGCTTAAAGCATTCACTAGGTTGAACTCCTTTTACCCCGGTCTCCCAGTGCCTGGTCGTGCTTTTTTCTACTGCAAAGATCCCCGTGTGGACAAATGAGGACAGGGAAGCAGATTGGGGCTCTGTAAACACCTTTCCACAGTAGATATGTACTGGCACGATAGTGAGGCTGCCTTTGAGGCTGTTCCTTGAGAGTCCTGCTCCTTGCCTGGAGCAACTACTGCACACAGTCCATTGCTCCTGTATGCAATCCAAGTCCTCCTTGTGACAACATGACAGAGGCGCCAGTCAGGGAACGTGGGCTTGAGCTCCAGCACTTTCAAAATTTTCAGTCCTGGTTTCACTGCTTGGAAATGCTGGTCAAGAGGGCATGCAAGGGCTTTCATCAGTGCAACATTTTAACAGTAAGGAAAACACTGTCTGCTTGGAGTAGTGGAACAAAATTTCAAACGGCAGCTCTCTGGGTGGGTCAAATCCGTGCTGCTCCACCATGTCACCAGGCCAAACCTTCAGTGACCTAACACAAACCAGTAGTGTCCCGCAAGTGCCAGCAATGGGATGAGTGTGAGGTCTCTCCAGCTGGGGTGGGCAGGGTCCAAGAACTTGATGGGGAGGAGATCATTCCTTGTGGCCTTTGCAGGACATTACCTGCGTCACGAAGGACGTCAGCTCCAAAAGCGCTGATAGGAGCTGGGATATTTCTGAGTGGAGGAGTGTGCAAAGGGAGATCTGGAAAAATATACAGACTCAGCACATTTCCTCCTCCAGCCCTCCATCCAGGACCCTGCACTGGGCCTGCCTACAGGGAACAGGGAACAGGCTTTACAGCATTCACTAAGTGGAGGTGACAGAAACTTTGTGGAAAAGGACAGGAGAGGATGATATGGGGCTGTGCCCTTGCAGAGTAGTGGGAGAGTAGGTAAGCTGCTTGGAGAGAAGTCTACCTGAAGGCAAAATGCTTCTATGTAACTGGAAGGACTGATTTGATCTTCGAAGACGTCACCTACCTTTGCAGCTTATTTGGGTGTTCTGAAACAGTTGTTTCTTTCCTAGAGGAGTACAGGAGGGGGACAACATTTGTCACACTCAGTGTGAATGGTGTTAGTGACAATAATAAAACCATACTTAAGCACAGGCTCAACAACATTTTAATTGCCTCCAAGGTCCTGCCTCCATGCAGTTAAAGACTTCTCTCCTACCAGCTAATTGATCTTTATTGGACCCTTGGGCAATCTCTCATAGGTATTATTTTAAATATGCAAATTCAAATGATCCCTATCGCATGCCACCTGAGGTCACTGAAACTGCAGCAGGGACATCTTTGTGTGCTGTGTCCCTTCAGGGAAAATGGCCAGCTTGAGATTGCTCACCGTGAAAAGTGCCATCTTTCTAACCCTATCAATGGGGAGTGAGCCTGATGTTCAAGTCCTGCCTCTGGTCTCGGCACAGCTGCCTCTGTTTTGCAGGGGAATACAGCCACACAGACCTCTGAGTGCTTCCTAATGAGGCCGATTTCTTCAGGGCTGAAAGGAGACTGGGCGCCTTCCAAACCAAGATGTTAATGGGAGTAAGCATATGGCATATGTGTGTAAATTATAACCCAGCTATGTGCTAACATGCCAGCACCTTCTTCACCCTGTTTGCTGGAGTCTCCTTGCTGCCCCAGGGGTGAAGAGCTCCATTCATCCTGTAGGCCACCCAGCTCTCCAACATAGAAACACTGAATTTTTAAGTGATAGATTTAAAGCTATCGGAGGGAAGCAGGATTAGCAGGGTGAAAGACCTTTCAACCACTTATCTGTGCCTGCCCATGATGCTGTGGATCACTGGCACTCCCCAGACTCCTCCTTTTATGCCTTTTGTCCTGCACTGCAGGGACCTCTCTACTGTTCTCCCTGCACCCTGGCCCTGGCCTCTGCTTCCCAGCCAGCAACCATGGCTTGCAAGGAGTGAGCCTCACCACCCTCAGTTTTGCCTTTCCACCCAACACTAGTGCTGAAGGATGCCCTCCCTCCTACTGGATCACCCTCCCTTGCCTGCAAGCCCTACAGCTGGAGACCATCACTTCTGCCTTGGTGGTCATCGTGCTGAGAGAGCGAGGGCAAGTGGGATCCTGGCACACTGAGGGCGTGTTTCCCTCCCAAAGCCTTCTCTGGTTCATTGGCCCTGGCCCCGAGAGTCTTCAGTCTCTGCTGGTTACCGGCAGCCCTGCCAAGGTCCTTCACCTTCCCCTACTCTTCGCCATCTGAGCTCTGTCCCCACCTCTCTGCCCTGTACCCATGTAGTGCCAAATCCTTAGCCTCCTGCAGAGCCCAGTGAGGTGGCAGCTTTGCCAGGTGGTGCCATGTTTTTTGAAGCCTGAGCTGAGAGTCATGCCTCCAGTGGGAGAGAAACTCTGCTATACCTCCTCTCCAATCACAGTGTTGCTGAAAGGAGTGGAAGTACATTTGGAAAGCAATAGTGCTGCTTGGGTTCTGAGGGAAAGGGTTTTGCAGTCAGGATGACCCTTTGCAAGAGAGGGGCCCTCTGAGAGTTGATGCAGCCCATGTGGGCTGATGCTGGGGAAGAAGTTGTCTTGCCAGAAGTGCATATGGTCAGCCCATTTGTCGATGCTGCTGTTTCTCTCCCCGAGAATAAAGCTCCTGAGTTGTTTATTTTTCATTAAGCTCCAAGTCTGTTTCTCGTGTGACAAAGGGAAGAGGGGTCAGGGAAGCAACAGCCTTCCTGGGTTAAGCCAGTGGGGCTGCGGAGCAGCAGGCTGCCATGGCAGAGACAAAAGTTGGACAGTGAGGCTGCAGTGCTGTCAGAAGTCAGGCTGGGAGTGGGAAGGATGAGAAAGCACCTTCACCCCAGGGACCTCCATGCATGATGGGGCCCCTTGCCTTTGGAGGTGAGGAGTGGGTGGCCTCTTGATGGTTCCACATGCCTGCGGGGTCTGGAGGCTCCCAGGGGAACAGGGTCTGGCCTGATGGGCCCTTATCTCTGCCAGTGGCAGTGCCCATCCTGTTCACATCCCTCCTGCATCACCCGCCGTGTGGAGCAGCACTGATAAGGGTCTGGGGGGAGCAGGGGCTTGGGAGAGAGGTCTGATTTACGACCACCCCACGCCCGGCACCTCCTGCCGCCATGGCTCCTGCTGGTCCCGCCAGCCCCATGTCTGTGGAGACAGGGCTTTCCTGGGAGAGGCTGTTTGTGTTGCAGGGGGTGCCTGTGCCCTGGACAAGGGTCACATTGCTTTTTAATTTCTTGCTGGAAGCGCATCTGGAAAGTTTAGTCAATTAGTGACTGGAAGACTCCCACACAACACTGCAGTATTTACAAGTTCCCCCAGCCTGGGGGGTGCCGACCGCAATTAGAGGAGATGAGGGAGTGAAAGTTGCCTGTGATGAACCCAGGGACAGCAGAGCCACGGAACAACCTGACGACTACTAGCAGAGGGGCAGCAGCTCCACGGGCAAGCCAGAAAAAGGTAGTAGTGTAAAGTCTGTTGTGGGGAGGATGGAGTGGGACAGGAGCAACATGTGGGACTGGTGGGTCATAGTGAGACAGATACAGGTGGGAGATGGCATGGAACAACACACTGGCCAGACTGTGATGAAGGCTTGAGGTGCATGAGGAGGATGCTGCACGCATATCCGACCTTGTTTGTTGTGCCCAAGACCCCAGTGTGTAATCTGATATAAAGGATGTTGGGCTTGAAGATTTGTGCCTTTGTGTAGCCCTCTTGGGCCCCATGGATGGGCTTCAAAGCATGCTTCAATGTTGTACACATCCTTTAAAAGCTGCATGCTGATGAGGCAGTATTAAGGGGTCATCAGCCTAGTCCATTCCCAACAATTTTTGCCTGCATAACCCCATTAATTAAGGAAGTAAAAAGTCACCATGTCCCTCCCATTGATACAACTATGCTGGCAAGAGTCTTAAGACAATGTGCTGTTCTGCTGGCAGCAAATTCATCTGGGATAAGCCCCCCTGGCACATGCAGACATTTTGGAGCCGAGTCTCCATGAGGAGGGTTTGCTACAATGGCTGACCAGATTTCTGTGTGCAGGTAGTCTTGCTGGCAGTGAGAACAAGGTGTCTTGTGTGGTGGCAGGTGGAGAATTTTGTGGTCAGGAACTTGAGCCAAATGGCGGAAGAGGACAAACTGTTGGCCCACTTTATTTGTTGTCTTGTTCCCTCGAGTTCTGCCTCCTCCATGATCGTGTTTGTGAAGTGGGTGGCACCAGTCTGAGACTGGTGTTGCTGGCTGGTCTTGCCCTGTGTCTTCTGTGCTGCATTAGCTACCAGGGCGGCTGCACTGCTTGAAGACATGCACCCATCCATGGAGCAGTCGGGCTTGTCCTCACTGGCGTGTCAGTGTGAGGGTAGGTACATGCGTACATTAATTGAAGAGATCAAGGCTGAGTGTGCCCAACAGACCGGCAAAGCCAATTACCCCTCAGGAATTTCTGCTCCTCAGGCTCGGATGGTGATTACAAAACTTTCGCTATTAAAAATTAGCCAAGGGAGAAACTTGTTGCCAGAGTCCAGTGAGAATTTCCCATGCCCATCCGATACACAGAGCGACCACAAAACGTGCAGCTGCCAAACCATGGACATCACCTTTTCACATGCCTGACATTCCCTTGTGCTTCAGGAGATGGGTGGCATAACACATAGATGCACATATACCCACAGGAACAGAGCATGTGGCACATAGAGCAAATAAACTGTAAAGCTGCAGTAAGAGGAGATTGTGAAACCCACAGTGATTGCACTGACAGCTCCCATTTCTGGCTATGTGCTCTTGGCCCAGCTGTGGGGTCTCAGGGTGGAGGAATGAGTGGCTGCAGTATGGACAGAGGGAGGAGAGGGTCCTGCAGTTGAGAGCTCATGTCCTGGAGACTGAAAAGAAAGATTTGTCCTGCTCCCATCGTGGAAGTGGCACCAGGACCACTGGGTGCATGAGTTAAAGGGAATGAGAGTGGGAAGGCTACAGCTGGACCAGAACTACAAGCCTGGCTGCGCTGCTTTGCTCTTGGAGTCACCCTGGCTCCCTGGCCTCCCTGCTTAGGGTGGGTGTCCACACCCACATCCTTATAAATCAGAGATGCTTTTCAACTTGAGCTGGTTGGCCAGCCAAGGATTGGGGCTAGAGTACAACCCCAAGGCTGCTGACATAACTGCTCTGCAATGTGGGTGCAGGCTAGCCCATCTCCTATGCTGCTAAGTCCTCCAGGGGCTTCCTATAATCCTTCCCTTGCCCTGGATCAGACAGATGTCTCTCCTCTCTGTTCTCTGGAGAGGGTTTGTAGAGCCATACTGTTTCCTCGACAGCACTTGGGGCTGTGGGATAAGCCCCAAAAGCATAGAGAGGAGCCAGTGAAGCACAGCTGCTTTTCTGCAAAGTCAGCTAATGAAGAGGGGGAACTAGACTGTAAACCACACAAGTTAACTCCACCATGAGGAAGAATCCTTCCTGGTGTAAACCCTGCTCATCCTAAAGGCTGGCTCTAGCAGTAGAAGACCTCAGGAGAGTCTTGTAGTATGCTGCCAGTCCTGCTATTTTCCATTTCTTCTCCCTGTAGGATTTGGTAGATAAGCTAGGAACATTCTGTAACAGTCTACTTTAGAGTGCTGATATTGGTGGGAGTTTACTCCTATGCAGAAAAAGTAGCACTAGACTGGAGTACACTGGAATCTTCACTTATGCCAAAACCATTCCCAATGTATTTAAAGGGAGCTAAAATGTCAAACAAGCCTAATGTTAGCCCTTTGCACCATGTGACTGTCACTGTAGTATATTCCTCCCCACCTTTTATTCTCTTTATAATGCCTGATTTCACTTTTGGTAGGATATTTCCACTAGAAACCTCTTCACTACTCCTTGTAGCCTTGCAACCATGGGCCACTCTGGCCCTGGTTGCAAAGGAGCAATTTGTGAGTGAACCTCTGAGTTAACAAGGCTTGGAGGTGGAGCAGCAGAAGGCACCTGAAAGAAATTGCAGAATCACCCTACAGCACCTTGACAGAAATATCTGCAATTAGAAATCCCTTCTTGTAGTTGCGCTGATTCCTCTTATAGCCCACTGAAGAGGCCTCAAGTTGCTCTCCTGGTGCATGGGCTGTATGAAGGACACAGTATCTTTACAAGACAGGAGCTTCATGCTCCAACTCAGGAAGAAATAATTCAGCTACTTGGTTTCTTAGGCTCTGCTTCTTGGTTTTTGTGTGCTCCGTATATATGCCTTGCAGCCCTTCTGTCCTCTGATTCCCATTAGGAGTTTGCAGTGATTTGTTATGCCTTTTGTTTCTGCCTGCCAGAACCGCGCCCCACCCCCCCCGAATTTCCTTTGTGCCCCAGTCAGTATTCAGTAAATTCACTGCCTAAACTAACTGAAGTTCTCCGGCACCATGTAGTGTAACTCTTAAACCTTGCGTTTGCAGTCTCCTTGGCATGCTGATGTTACAAATACGCTACATAGCAGTCTGGAAGCAGGAGGTGCTGGTTGGAATTAACAAAACAATTCTTTCATTCTCCTTCTGTTAAACCATCTTTTGTCTGTGGTGCCTGGGCACTTTGGGAAACTTGTCCTGGGACAGCCTTATTTAATGAAATCTCTATGAATCTTGATACTGTCTTGACACGGGGAAAGCCTGTGTGGCTCTGGCACAGAGGAGCAGCATCAGGCCTTGGTCTATTCCTGCTTCCGCTTACAGCATGGGCTTTGGAGGATGTGGTCCCAACATGCTACTGTGCTGGAAACAGTCCATCCTCTGGGCACCATCTCCTGAAGCTTCCTGCTGCTATTACAGAGAAAGGATGCAGGGTCGAAGTCACCTTTACTGAGCCTCACGAGCTCAGTTCAGCGCGTGCTATACCAGACTATTTGCTCGAAGCCTCGCTGATGCTGTACAGGATTGCACAATACAGGCTTCAGGAGCTGCCGTGTGGGTGTGCATGCACTCTCTGCACTGCAAGAAGCACAGACAGTTACTTGTAATAGTCTTTGTTTTTAGGCTCTGGGGAAACATCTTAGAAGTTTGTCCCCCTCCTATGTCAGCTGAAACTTCCTTTGCATGTCACTGGAATACACACTGATGTGTGGGAGAGGTAATGACAGTGGAAGGAGAAAGTACTCACAATGTCAACACATTTTCACCTTGCACAGATACTAGAAGAGAGCCCAACAAATGGTCCTGTGAGGAAGGGAATCTCCATCCAACCCGGTGTGTCTGCTAGGGGAAGGTCATGGGCGCTGCCTGCATAGGCTTTTCATTTTCTGCAAGGAAATCTGATGCTGCTAAGAGCGCTGTCTCTGATGCTGTGATTGTTTACTGCAGTGTGTTGTGACTTTTGGAATTGCAGCACAGAAATATCCAAAAAGATTTATAGTTGGTGCACGTCTCAGAGCTGGGACTTGCAAAACTCAGACTGGCCTATCTTTTCTTCCAAATACTCTAGAAAAATACTTGGAAATGTCATTCTGCGGAAAGTTTTGATTTCTGACTTTTTTGATTAATTTAGGGAGAATACAGAAGTCTTGGGATTTCCCATAAAGCAGAATTTCTGTTTTTCCACTAGCTTGACTCAGCAAGAATTTTTCCCACAGGAATTTGACCATGAGCATTCATACTAGCGAGACAGTTTGTATGAATCTCCGTAGATGCTGAAAGCAAGAGAAAAGTAACTTATAAATAATCACATAGTTTCTATTTCATGCCTGTGAGCAGAGAAGGTGATCTCACATTTCTCTCTGTTTTCCAATGGAGGTTTTCTGGGAATGGCTGGTGTAAATGAGTACCAAAGCAGATCTCCATGGAGGGGTTTGAAGGGCCAGAGCTGACGGAGCTGTGCTCTGTGAATTGTTCCTTGCATACAACTTCCCCCTTTGTTTCTTTTTATGAATGAGTTTTTACAACACAGCTTCTTGGTTGCAATTACACAGAGATCTCAGCCGTTTTTATTAGGGGTGGATAACCAGCATTCAGAAATAATGTTTTTTCAGGTGTCATTTTTGCTTGTTGGTTCACCAGAGGGGAAGGATGGGGAGAAGAGGCAGGGAAGTGCTCCAGTGACTGTGCACCAGAAATCGCAAAATCAATGGCTTGAGAGACCTTGTCCTGAGCCCTATATTGAGACCCAGGACAATAACTGGAAATGGTCTGGTTTGTCTTCACGCAGATGGGGTGTAATGATTGGAGTGATCAAGATTTACTGTATTTCTGTCTTTGTGTGACTCCTTCTGTCAAACTGCAATAGATAAAACACCTGATACAAGCACCTTACTTTCTCTTCACCAATAAACAAAAATCTTGGCAATCTTCCTGTTACCGCTAGCAGAGATTTACTGAAACCAAACAGTTCTATATTTTTTAATATAACTGCTGAAGTCTGTGGCCTAGTGGCAGCAGGAGGTCAGACAACATGTTCTGGCTGGCCCTCTATGGCCTTAAGAGGCTGTGAACCTCAGATAAAACAATGTTACCCTGAGTCAAGTTCAAAGTCTATCAACTGAGAATTCAAGCCTAAGCCTAGCTCAGTGGAAAGGAAGAAATTACTGGTATTTGATGACAGTGCAAGATGTAACTAGGAAGTTTCCTGCGTATGCATAGCAAAAACCAAACAACTAACTGTGTTCATGGCCAAAATATTTATTTTCTTTATGGAGTGAAAACAGAACCTGAAGCACAATAAATAGCTTCTGAATGTGCCTTCATCTCTGGGCTAGTGCAGCTGGTCTGACAATTTAAAAAACCTGCTGGAAACTTGAGCTTCCATTTGCTGCTGTCAAGGTAGCTGCTGCCTCTTCCATGGTTTCATAAGGGATTTTTCCCCTGGATTTGTGTCTGGGCCTGAACCTACACTTGCAAACCAGTCTTGTCCAGTGTCCATCTGGTTTTCCTCATGCCCATGGTGTGGTTTCAGTGACTGTGGGGAGTCCTGCTTGTGGCCACATGTGTGCTGACCTTCAGGTGCTCTCTACCTATGGGTGGGGATGGCTCCATGGAGCAGGACTTGGGGAAATTCCTGGAGTTTAGACCACTTCCTGAAAGGGCCTCCCTTGAGTTGTGTGGATGCAAATAGAGTTCATCCAGGTGACCACAAATGGGTACATTAGGTGAATGTGTATGAGAAACAGTAAATCCTCAATGGTTGCTCATACAGTGAGGCCTGTCAGATAGCAGAGGCCTGATCATGGGAGTCTTAATACCATGGTCAATGATTGTCTGGAGTGTCCTAGATCTTTGGTAAAATCTTTTATGTTTCTGAAATAAAAAAAGGCATTTATAATGGTGGAAGATAGAAGTACCTCAAGATGGCAAGGCACATTGTGATCTGTCTTTTTACAAGCACTTAAATTGTCCTTAATATTAAATTTTCAAATTTTAAGGCTAAATAATGGGTTATTTCTTTTCTAGCTTGCAAGATGACAAGAAAACCATTGTGGCTTTTTGAAAAATGGCTTCTGCAAAATAACATCTCTCATTTTTCTTTCAAACTCTGAGGTAATACCAAGGTAACAGCAATAGTTATGCTGAAATGAACAGGGAACATCAGGACTGCTTTGCAGAACAGTTTAGAGGTGTTCAGGGATACAAGGAGCTCACCTTATCTGCAGATCCATTTCCACCTCAAAGTTGAACTCTTTGTTAGTTTTCTAAGATGGGAATAAAGTTTTTCAAAGGACCCCACCATGCATCATTTTCAATGCCCGTTGACTGAGAGACATGCTGGACAATAGGAGGGTTGGGTTTGGCTGACTTTCTTTGAAATGGTTTGTGAACACATTTGGGGACATCCTATTTCTTTCATTAATTTGAACAGCAAAGCTAACTAATAACAAATGAAACCATCTAGAACTTCTAAATCATTACTTTAAATAACAGAAAGGAAATGTTTCCTGTCTTTGGTCAGGAGACCTGTCCCTCCTTCTTGGTCGAAATTTTGTTCCAAGCTCTTTCTAAAAGCTTTTTAATCAACTACCTCACAAGTGACTAACCAGTCAACCCCACCCTCTGCTTCTCTTCATTTATTTCTTTTAAATAATCTGTTGATGCAAGTGATGTCAGGATCAAATTTTCTGTTAGCATGAAATATGGAAGAGCCCATAGTTGTGCAGAGAGAACAGCCTGGAGACATTTGAGCAGTGGAGGCCATTGAGAAAAAGAAAATATCAAGAACTGCAGATAGTGGAAATGAGAATCTCAGACTGGGAAGCAAAGAAGAATGACATTAAGTGCTATCAGATGGGATCCCTGTTTCTTTTCTAATCCTGCACTTTTATCTACTTCTGAGCCCTGGGAACAACTTCAGGGATCACTGAAATATGGCTCTGCAAGACTAGGAGGGTGGCTGTGAACAAGCAAATCTTATCTTTAAGAAGTGATGTCCAAAAACAGATTCCAGGACAGGTTCTGCTATGAAATACAGCACGTATGCCCATTCAACCAAGTTAAAATGAGCTAAGAAATAAGTAGGGCACAGTTTTTTCACTCTTTAGTTCTTTAGGATGATCTTTCAGGCTCTGCTCAAAAAGTATATCTTTATTTAACCCATGCTTTTGGAAATTCTTTGTGCTTTTACTGCCCAAAAAGAAATTTATAACTGTGAGCGGTGAGATCTGATTAAAATCTTCTTTAAGTTCAGGCGTAATTAATATGCCAACCCCGAGAAGCTGGCAAATGTCCAGCGTGCTCCACAGCACTGCCAGCAACTGTCACCCTTACTTGTCAGGATTCAGAGATGTTTCTTTCTCCAGAAGCAGAAGGATTTCATTGACATCAGCACTTTGTGTGGTAGAGAGAAACAAGTCACCAAGACTGGTCATTATTTTCAAGGACATCATTTGGTGGAGTCCTCTTGACATACTTCCCACCCAGTCTCTGCTGCTCTTCTGTTCTTATCACAGGGCAAAGCAGAAAGGGCAGAAATGTTTCTCTTGTGTCTGAACTCACAGAACATTTCAAATTTGGATGACAGCCTAGATGGGATGGGTTCAGGATGATCCCATTCTGCATCACAACTCCAGGCAGGGCAGTACATGCTCACATTGTGTGCTCTACTCCATGCTAGGATACATAGAATCACTGCTCAGGGGACTGGAATAATGTGTTATAGGTTGCCTACGCTGCTTGAGTCTTTTTGTTACATGGTCCCCATCACCACATGGTCTGAGCAACATATCTTCTAAAGCAGAGAAGTGATAAGGAGGGAAACTCTGGTTATGAAAGTCAGGGTGGTACTGACAGGTGCATGTGTTAACACTCTTTTATCATCACCCAGGGCCCAGAGACAGAAACTCCAGAGGATAGCACATCCTTTGCTAGGCTTTGCATGTTTTTTACACTGAACGATGCCTCCTTGTGTTCCTTCAGAGAGCAATGGTGAATGCAAGGCTCCTGGTGCCTCCAAGGCTCCTTCAAGGTACGAATAGCTGCTTCCTATTTTCACAAAAGACACCTCCGGGATTACAGGCAAGTAGCTTGCTTCTCAGGAGGCTGAATATTGCTCTCTAGTACCCTCTAGGGTTCAGAAGACACAGGACCTGGGAACACATGGATGTGGAATGAAGTTCACAGGAGCAGAGCCATGGGTTAGGCAAGAGGGTGAAAGAGACATATGGCTCACCTCTCAATGACTCGCCTCCCAAGAGGGCTCTGAAGCACCACCTTTCGTAGGGGTATAACTTGCCCTAGTCCTGCAGGCCAGCCCTCAGCCCTCACATCACCTCTGTCCCACCTACAGGGCTGAGCCATGCAGCAGATGGGAGGGAGTGACTCTCCAGCCCACAGCCAAGTTACTGAATCACAGCATTTAGAAGCAGAGGCGTGGTAAGGACACTTGGGCTAAATTCTGACTGTAAAACAATGAGCCTGAGGGGTCTTTATCGTCCATCACAGTGCAGACAAAAATATTTTTGTTACCAAAGCAATTGCCAGTGGGATGTGGGGAAAGAAACCCTCTACGTACCACAAGGCACAAGAAAATATTGTCCAAAAGTTGTGTCATGTTTTGGATTGTTACTCTGATTTATTTCTTCTCCCTGCCTCTAGGGATGCAATACTGAGGCAATCCAGGAGTAAGGATGCTGCATTTTTGGAGCATAGTCAGGGCTGGATTGTCAGCATTATTTGTAAACATGGCTTAGTTCTCCTCACCAGGAATAAAAGCCACTTACCCTGCAAACAAAATTTGTCCAACTGTAGGCCCCTTACACTGCCACTTCCCACTTCTCCTCTATTTCCTAAGAAGAAGATAAACTTAATCCTTTTCATATTTTAATGATAGGGTAGCTAGCTTTTCAGTCCCTCTTTCCCTTTTCTTGTGTCTGGACTTGTAGCCATGATCCCAGCTCTAAGCTTCTCTACATTCATTCCTTCCTAGAAAAAATGGGCGGGAGGCGTTCCCAGGAAAATTCAGCCTGGGCTCAGGATGACACAAAAGATTTCTCTGAATTGGCTCCTTTCCTTTACAGAGACTCTGGGGGGAAGCCTGGCTCTGGTCTGTTGGAAGAATCTGCTGGGAAAGGGCTCTGGGGGGAAATAGTGAGGGAGCTGGGAGGAGGATGCCAGGAAGCTTTGCCAGGATGGAGAGCAATGCAGCGGGGTGTAGTCAGTTCCCACTAGGAGGACAACTCACATGCCACCAGAAGGACCTATTTAGATGCAACCTTTAAGGGATTTAGGTCAATGGGCTTCTGTCCTCGAAAAGCTAGCATTGCTGGGGCATGCTTTTGGTGGGGCTAAGAGATGGAAATAGTGGGGCAGTAAAAAGCCTTCTTCCCTGGAGAAAGAGGGAGGAGAGATGAAGGCTGTCGCTTACTCCAGAGGTATTACATCCCCCATGGTTCAGGGTAGCCAAGGCAGATATGCAGCTGGGTCTCATTTGTGTGAGGGGTAGATTGAAAGAAGGATGAAGCCACAGTGAGGCACAGCAACCTGAAAACTCAATAAAAGATGGGGTGCAACATGCAGCAGAGTCTGCTCTGACACAGGCCGCAGCAGACTGCTCGCTTCCCTGCCCATGTACCTCAGCAAATGACTTGCCAACGTGTGAAAGATCCTGCAATTCAAGGTGTCTTGGAGAGGAGGCAGGGCTGGGCATGAGCCCCAAAACTGGGGAAATTAACTACTGAAGAGGAGGGAAGTAACATTGAGAAAGAAAGATCTTGAAACCATGGAAACGGGTCTCTCCTCTCCTTTTCTTCACTCCCATCTGTATTTCCCAGAATAGATGCTGAACTATAGGGTTTTTTTGATGAGACAGACACTTGGGTCAGTGCAGTTGTGAGTGAAGTGGTCATCACCAGGCTAGGTGAAGCAAAGAAACAAGACCCTAGAGGTCACCTTTGCTCCTCCTCCTGAAGTCTCATCATCTAGAAGCAAATTAACAGTCTCCCTCTAGGTTACTCACAAAGTCAGAGGCAGGGATTAGTATGAAGCACTTCTAGGCAAGGAGCCTAACTTTCAACATCTCCTGCTTATCTTCTTTGGTGCCAGGGGTTCATTTTCTCAACTACAAATGTACTGGCCTTTTGAGCAAAATCCTGACACCTTTGCTTGGCTTCAGGATTTCCCTC
The DNA here is from genome assembly GCA_033558185.1 of Dromococcyx pavoninus. NCBI lineage: Eukaryota > Metazoa > Chordata > Aves > Cuculiformes > Neomorphidae > Dromococcyx > Dromococcyx pavoninus. The sequence continues at coordinate 356,850 of JAUMJL010000453.1, forward strand.
AAGATTTTGTTTTAAATGTATACAGACCCCGCTGCCTATATTGCAGATCCAGTAAGATTTCAGCAGCCACTCCACCCACTGTTGTTCACACACATGAGGGAAAATCTGCGCCCTAAACTTTTAAGTGTGGTATGGCAGGGGAATGTGAGAGGAAACGGTAAGAGATGAATGGAGAGTATTGTGGAGTAAAGTGAGATATGGAGAGTAACTGATGAGGGGAAGGGCAGCTGATACCAAGGATGAGGGACAGAGGGAAGTCAGGCAGAGGAGTCTGAGTATGTGAAAACAGATGATGTATCTGGAGATTTCTGAGGCCCTATTTGATTCAGTCCTCAGAAGCAGTGTGCTCATCCTTAACTACCAAAGAGGATCAGTTACGCTCACACAATGTCTGAGGAAGAGGGCGGCACTGATAGGCATCTTGCTCAAAATTGTACAAGGGGAACTTGGTCTCCTGGGAAGGGCCACCTGGAGGGAGTATGGTGGCTATGTAGTAATGCAGTCCTTATCCCTTCATATGTTTACAATGATCAGTTTACTAATCCACTTTCTGGGATGAATCCAAATACCATTATCCAGGGATCATAAGCCCTCCTTTTCCTTTGCTTGTCTTACACCAGACAAACACTAAGCACAAAGATTGTTCTACCACAACCTCACTCTGTCTCACTGAAAAAAAAAAGAAATAATCATCTCTTCAGAACTTCTTCATCATGCTGCACAAAGATAGGTGTGAGATGTAGAGAAAATGGGTCTCCTCCCGGGGAGTTGAAAGGATAAAATCAAAGACCTATGAAACAATCCGAAGATGAAACCAGAGGTACAATGAGAGATGTCTCTATTATCAAGTAAAGAGGAAAAGTTCCTCGTGGAAATTATTGGATGAACACATATGCATATATGCTTTGGGATGTACAAAATCCTCCAGTGATGCCAGACAACTGTCTAGAGGGGATAGTTTCTTGTTAAATGAGGTTCGAAACTGAGGTGAGTAGTTTTTACTGTGTGCAAAGAAGAAGATGAGTCTCTCGCTTACCTCAAAGACTCTGGCAGTCAAGAGAGATAATGAGAACAAGGATCGCTCCTGCATATGAAGATGAACTGTACTTAAAACAGTGCTGAACACATTCTGTTCTTGGCAGTTATTGAGCTTCAGCTGTGTTAAGATCAAGCTCAGCTGCACCCCTTTGCAGTAATTGCTATCACAGATATGCAGCATACACAGCGCTGGGATTTTGTGAGGAACACGGCAGCTTAGATGGATGCTCAGATTGCAAAATGCCACATTGAGCCCTCCTGTTGGTTCCAGGAAGTTTGGTATACAAAGTGCTTTCAAATGCTTTCATCATGATCGACACTCCAGGGGGCTGAGGAAGATGCCTGTGGTCATGCTAACCTGTGCAAGCTGGGGAATCCGTGGAAAATATTATTTCTAGTGTATGGAAAGGAAGCCTTCCTTTTGCAGTGGTATTTCTGGCATCGTTACAATACCAGAGCAGCTGAGATCTCCTGGCTGGAATGTTGTGGGCACCTTGATACTGGAAAGAGTAACAAAATCCAGCTAAAAAGCTCTGTTTTATGTAAGAGTGAGAACATGCTACAGGTGCCCTGCCAAGTCAGAATACAATTGGATTTATTGCCTTGTTTGTTTGTTGACATAGCGTGATAAGGACAAGAAACAAAAATGAGAAGAAGGAATGGTTTGCTTGTTTCTTAGCTAGAAACAACAAAGTTTTTGCACTTGGGTCTTCCTTGATTTTGATGTTTCAGAACAAGCACGTCTTGTCTAAATTCACAAAGGTGTTGCTAATGATTGTTCCTATGTTTATTAGGCATCAGTATTAAGAAAAAGAAATGAATTCTTGAACTTAAAGCACCTACAGCCTATTCTCTGTTTTCTTATGATGTAAGAACTGTCAGTAATTTTCACACCATCTCTTGATATTCAGGTTATAGGAGGGTGAATATGAGAATGAAGAGAAATGTTTTTGAAAACACTATGAAATCATTATTAAGTATCTACTTTTTAAAGTCTATACATTCAAACATCTTTTCTTTGAAGGTCAACTTTAAAACATTCTTAAGAGATGATATCATAATACACAAATTTAGAAGAATGGTCATGTTTAGAGGCAATCAGAGACTTGAAGCAGCTGCTTTTCCCTGATTTTGATTCCCATTATCTTCTTTTCTTCATATCCTTTCTGTTCTGGTTTTTAATTTCTCCTGGAGGTCAGACATTTGAAGCATTCAATTCTGATTGATTGATTTCTGTGGAAATAGTGAAGAGGCAAAAGTGAGAGCAGTGACATCATGGGAGAAACAGATGTTGAGAGATTATGAACTTCTAAGAAACAAAGACACTACTGCCAATAAATGTTCCTAGAGAACAAGTAAAAGAAAACTGAGAAAAACAATCTTAGTTCATAATGCAAAGAGGGAGTACTTGGAAATTACTTAAAGAAGAACAACTAGTTTTGTGGATGACTTTTTGAACTCCACTAGGCCTTGGCTCAAGCTGCACCAAAGGGTGCAAAATCTCCCAGACACTTCCATGTGATTAGCAAGGTAGTTTAGAGCAAGTTCACAAAAACCCTTCCCTCTTTGCTCAGATATCTTTGGAAAATTTTCTTCTGGGCAACGAGAGTCCTCACAACAAACCAGGCTTTTCAGTTATGATATTGATGTCTTTAATAATCTTGTTGAGATGCAAAAATTGTACAAATGTAGCTGAATTTGAAAAGGAATATGGATAAAATAAAGGTCAGTCCTGCTAATAATGAAAGGCAAAAACCAGGAATCTGCACAAGTGGTTGTTGGTTATCTTCTAGTGTGAGGAACAAGAAGAGATGGTTGGTTTGGGGAGGGATGTGACAAAGCTTTTGAGTTTAATTCTACCATCTGTCATAATACTAGCACTACAATTATTTGAATGTCTAAATATGAGAATACTATGTAATTACCTGCTTGATTAAAAGCCTGATGTCTAGGGTTGCTGGACTGTCTAGGGTTGCATCAACAGCAAGGAAAGTGATTTGGAGGGGGTCTGAGTGTGGCCTCCTGTCATGAGGTGGTAAAGATGAGGTATCACTGGTGACAAGGTCCAAACTGTGCTAATGAAGGTAACTGAGTTGATACACCTTCTTGACATAAATTCAGAAATGATAAAGTGTCTTGCCTTCCATTACTTTGGGGAAACATGAGCTACCATTATGGAAGACTGTCTTATTGGCATCTGCTGAGTGACACCAGACAAGCAGCTCTTCCCTCAAATAAAGTTTGCGGCAGAGCCATTCTTCCTCTTACTGAAGCAGGACAATCTAAATCCACTGATGACAGCAGAAATACTTGAAGTTGTTGGGTTTGAGGCTGAGGCTCAAGCTTAGCTATCATCAGACATGTGAGCAGATACCACTCCCAGACAATTCTCTTGCTTATTTTTTGTTACTATTATATCGCATCATGGAAAGCACAAGCATAGTTACTAATTCATGCACTACAAAAGACCCCAAGCCTGGTGACTATCGAAGTGCCTCTGTATTGCGCACTTTGAGGACCACGCACTTTAATCTCACCTAACTTCTAATGTCTGTTTGAGCTTCTGCTCCTAGGCAATCTTTATAGCCAATGGAGAGAGATAGGCACTTCCAGGACCTGGTTCATCTGAGCGCTTTTCAAAACCTACTTTAAAATGAGATTACCCATGCCCCAGAATGCCTGTTTCTCTCTGCTGACTGTTAAGTCTAGACTTCTAGCTCTGATGTAAATGCCAACATCTGGACAGGTTTATCCCACCAGCAAAACGTCCTCTGGTAAAACGTAGAGCAACTACTTAGTTCTTGTGAAAGGACAAACAGCTAAGTGAAGGGTGAGAGCAGAGAAGGGTGAGGCTGAAGAGAAAGCTAGGGAAAAAAATGAAAAAGTGATCAAATTCCCACACTACTTCAAGACTGGCAAGGAACAGAATCAGTGCAGAGGGCCTGGTTTGCCCCCTTATCTATGGATTTGGTGGGAAGAATTTATAGATTTCTGAGGGAGGAGACAGGAGGATCTGCATGTTTTGATATGGTCTGCAGAAAAAAAGCTACTAAGTACTGGGCCCAGTATGTAAATGAAGTTATCCCATTAGCCTAAACTCAATGATAGTGTTCTGGCTTTAAAGCATTTGCTGTTATATGCAAAGGATCTGTATGTTATACAAAAAAAATAAAAGAAACAAAAAGAGATAGGAAAAAAAGGAAAAGCAAAATAAAAAGGAGAGAGGAGAGGAGAGGAGAGGAGAGGAGAGGAGAGGCTGAGGAGAGGAGAGGAGAGGAGAGGAGAGGAGAGGAGAGGAGAGGAGAGGAGGAGGAGAGGAGAGGAGAGGAGAGGAGGGGAGGGGAGAGGAGGGGAGGGGAGGGGAGGGGAGGGGAGGGGAGGGGAGGGGAGGGGGGAGGGAGGGGAGGGGAGGGGGAGGGGAGGGGAGGGGAGGGGGAGAGGAGGGGAGAGGAGGAGAGAGGAGGGGAGGGGAGAGGGAGGAGGAGAGGGGAGGGGAGAGGAGGGAGAGGGGAGG